>CM052888.1:48175832-48211110 GCA_028534135.1 Potos flavus
GCTCCCTCAATCAGTCCCTCGCACAGAAATCCCAACTCGCCTCAGTTTCCAAGGGGAAAAATGTCCGCAGCGATACAGGGCAGTGGAATGGCCGGAGCGACTGCACGTGGAGGGTGGAGGGCTGGGTGGTAAGCGAGCACACAGACACCTGGAGGTGCGCACGACGGGCAGGCGAAGGGCAGGCTGGGCGGATGCGAGGACAGCGAATGACTGATGGGCGCTCGGTAAGTCGGTGGGCGAGAGGACGGTGAACGGACAGCAGCCAGCGGGCGGATGGCTAGGAGATAGAGGAGGTAGATGAACGGACGATGGAGGGACCGGAGTGCGTGTGTGGATGAGCAGGCAAATGAAAGGCTGGGCGGATGAATGAGGAGGCGGGCGGATGAATGGCTAATCGAAGACGAGTTTATGAGCGAAGGGTTGGAGGGTATGGGTGGAGGGTATGTGTCTCCACATCACTCCATGTCTGACCACCACGGGACTATGTTCTCTTTCCCATGGGACACTGCTTGGGGCTCAGACTCCCCAGCAGGCGGAGAAATTCAGGCCGCCCACTGAGATCTGCGGGGAGGGGCATCTGCGAAAGAGGAGGGACCCCCCCAACTTACGTGCGAGCCCTCTGACTCGTCCTCTCCCTCCACCGCGTTCCACTGCTGGGCCAGCCCAGGCTCTTGAGAAGACAGACCTGGCCCAGGAGACAGGAGCCACGAGTCAGTGACCTGGGCAGCTGGGCCTGCCTGCTCGGCCCTCCTGGCATCCCACCCCATTCTCTCCCCTGTCACACACACGCGCACACACATCCTAGCCCACCTGGCCGGAGGACACGAGACCTAAATTCTGATCCTGTTTCCGTCATTTCCCAGAAGAGTTCAAGTGAGTCACTTGATGTGATCTGCCACCCGGGTCTCTGTGCCCTCGCCCGTCAAATGGGTAAAACTCTCCCTTCTCTACAGGCCTCCCGCAAAAACCGAGCGAAGGAGCAGAGGAGAAAGTGCGGAATTCAGCCAGGATGAAGCCGGCTGGCCCAGTGGGGGCGCCTTCCCACACTCAAATGTCAACCTTCTCGCTCCTTAGCTGGATAGCACTGGGGGTCAGGCCGAAGCGCGGCACTGTCCGCTCTCCCTGCACCCGGGCCCCCCAAGGAGCCCCCCAACCTCCTCCCCACTCCCAGAACTCACACCCATATTATCCACGCCTAGTCCCAGGCCTGCTTGTGCCCGGTGGGAGAAGGGAAGACCCCGCCCCTAGTCCAGCCCCCATTCTGCTGAGGGGCTGCCCTTCAGGGGTCCCACCCTTGGTCCAGCTGTTTGAGCCCAAACCCCAGGAGTTTTCCTGCTGGTCTCTCTTGTCCTCCCCTCGCCACACCCATCAGCGAGAGCTCTCGATTCCCCCCCCAGATGTGTCCCACATCTCTGCACTTACGCCCACCACTGCCCCATGTGGCTAGGTCCTCTCTCTCCCAGACGGTGGCAGGAAACTTCTCTCTGGCCTCCTAGTCCTACAGTTCATCCTCGCACGCAGCCGGATGCAGGCTTTCTCAGCCTGGGCCCCGCTGACCTTGGGAGCTGTGTAACTCCTTGTAGTGGGGGGGGACGCGTCCCGCGCCCCATAGGGTGGGTCCTTGTCTTCATCTAGCAGCACTGCCTCGCCCCCTGACATGGTGGTAGCATCCTCCCCATTCAGACAACCCAAAGTCCACACTCTATCGAACGCTCTCCGGGGGAGGGGAAGTGGAGGTAACATTGCTCCCAGGTGAGAACCACTGAGTTAGCAGAACCTTTTCGAAACACACATGAGGTCCCGTCTTCCTCCTCTTGGAAACCTTCCGGTGGCCTCCCAATATTCAAACATGCGCTGTGCTGTGGTCTCCCAGCTGTCGCTGGCCCAGGCTGATCTCCACCCTCGTCCCCCATGTCCCCGTTCTGTTTGGCACGGCCTCCTGGGACCCAGCAAGCTCGTCGCCACTGCGGGGTCATTGCCTGAGCGACCCGGCTGTCCACGCGGCGACCCCCCGCTCTTGGAATAAACGACCCCTTCTCCCGCCTCTCTCGCCCGCCCTGACCACTCTTGGGCCCCCTTCCGTCAGTCGTCCCACTTTACTGTCTTCAGAGCTCTCATCAGACATTACTTTTCTTTTAATTTCGTTCCTTGTTTTTTGTCTGTTTCTCCATTCAAATCAGCTCCACGGGCCCCCCGGCACGTAGTAGGTGCTTCTGGTGGATTTGTGTCCCAGACGGCCTTCCACTCGTTCACAGATCCCTGTGTCCACACCCCTGGGCAGCCGCCTACCTCAGCGATGCTGAACTTGACCACGCCCCATGAGAATGCGCGGGGGCTGGCCCGCGGGGGACAAGCAGCCCGGAGTGCGCACCCTCACACCGGCCAGACGCGCGAGGGAGCCCGACCAGCGGCCGCGGCCAGCTCAGGCAAATGTGGGTGCGGGCAGCGGGAGAACCGTCCCCCGAGGCCGCGTCATATGCTGACCTGCAGAATGGCCGTGGCTTTAAGCCACTAAGTGTCGGGGCCACCTGCTGCCCAGCAAAGGCTGATGGACGCAGGGCTCCATAAATACGTGTCCCTGCATGAGTGAAGGAAGGAGTGTTGTGTCTTCCCCGGGGCTCTGCCACAACCTTCCCCCCACCGCCCACGGGACGCCTGCCCCTCACCTTTCTGGTCCCCGTCACCGCTGGGGGCCCCGACCTCCACAGCTGCCCAGGCTTCGGCGAAGGCGGCGCGCTTCTCCCAGGCCCTGCTCTCCCGGGCCAGCAGCGTCTCGGCCGGCTCGGGCTCAAGCAGCCCCCGAATCTGCTCCGGCCTGGGGCTCTGCATCTTCCCAGGACGTAGGGTTTCCAAGGCGGGTCTCTCCTTCTCCTCCTGCTCCCGTTGGGTTCCCCGGGCACGGGATTCAGAACCTGGGGGCTGACAAACATTGTGTCATTCCACAAATGTTTACGGAGTGCCATCTGTGTGTCGGGCACCATTTCTAGGTGCCAGAGACCCAGCGGTGATGGACGCAGGGCCCCTGCTCCTGTGGGGGTTGCATTCCTGCGGGGACCCGGGCGGGGGAGACACGGAGGGCGCGCCAACTGGTAAGTGCGGGGTGGGAGCAGACAAATAGAGCAAGAAAGGGAATAGGGGTTGCAAGGTGGGGGCCAGAGAGCGGCCCATTCACACACACACGTTCATTCCACAGCCCAGCGCACAGAGCCACAAGGTTTTAGGAAGAGAGAGTCGCCCCCAGCATCCCTCTGGCTGCAGAGAAAAGGGCCACAGTCCCCCCCACCAGCCCCCAGCAGCCTCAACTTTCTCCTTTGTTGGCATCAAAGAAAACCAAGAAGCATTCCCCAGGTGGCGGGTTAAAAGGTCTAATTTAAAATGCAATGCTCTTTAGTATTCTCATCCTAGATCTTGTCAACCCAAAATTCAGGAGCTTGTCTGCAAGGAGTTATCGGAACTACACCGGGTAAGCCTTTCCCTTGAGACTAGAGCTGGCTTACGTTCTGATGCTAGGGAACCGTGTGCATTACCAACCTTGCATTATGTTAACCTACCGACGGCCCTCGTGAATAGTAATTTTTTGAAAAGGAGTAAAATCTCTTGGTATAGGGAAAATAAAAGCTTTTTAAAGCATTGTCTTCTTTAGTTAGGTTTATACAAATAAAAATTGTTATATCAAATTTAGAAACCACAGCGCATATAGTCTAGATTCGAAGATACTTTAGCGACTGGACAGTCAAAAGCACGTGGGGACCGTGTTTGGAGTCAGAGTCAAAGAAACGTGGTATGGAAAAAAAACCCACCTTTTTAAGACAATTAAGGAAATTGATTATGGACTGGGTATTCGATGATGTCAGTGCATTCTCATCCCTTCTGTTGGGTGTGGAGATGGTCTTAGGGACAGGTAAGAAAATAGCCATCTTAGTTTTTTAGAGATGTTTTTGTAGTGTGTAAGGGTCAACTGACATGACCGCTGAGATTTGCTCTAAAATACTTCTGCGGGGGCGCCTGGCGGGCTCAGTCGCTAGAGCATCTGACTCTTGGTCTCAGGGTCGTGAGTTCAAGCCCCACATTGGGCGTGGAACCTACTTTAAAAATAGTAAAATAAAGTAAAATAAAATAAAATAAAATACTTCTACAGTAAAGGGAAAAGACAGAGACGAAAGGGCATCAGAGCAAACACAGATTGATTTCCGAGCCTGGCAGACGGGGAGACGTGCTCTCGGGGCTGCTCCGGTGCCCGTGAGTAGACCTGAAATGCATTCATGTCAGAAACTAACACATACGGCGCAGATATGCAGAAACAGCCTCTTGCTTCCACGTTACGAATCATCATGCGGGCCTTCCTTACGGACAGGGGCGACTCCCAAACCCTGGAAACCCAAATCTGAATGCATTTCCCCAGACACCTGCGCCCTCTGTCCCCAGCCCCCAGCACCGCCTTCCTCCTGGGTCCCCCATTCTCGACCAGGGCTCCACCATTGTCCCCACCAGGGTCCCCAGGCGTCACTGCCCACTTGTCTCCTCATCCGCACATCCAACGGACCGCCAAGCACACCTGCTCTTGTCCTGGAAAATGCTGCCCCCGCTCTCCTCTGGTCTCCCCGCTCTGGTCCACTCCGCCACTGACCCCACCACACTCCCCTCACCACACTCCCCGGTCCATCCCACCGGCTTCACGCTCCTCAGGAGCCCCTCTGGTCGGGAGGCTTTCAATGCCCCGCCGGCGGGGCAGGCCCCGGACGTGGCCTCGAGGCCTCCACGGCCACAGTCCCTACACTTTCCCTCCCCCAGGACAGTCCGGGACCAAACAACGCTGAGCCCCAAGGAGGCTCCCTCTTCCGTACCCTCTTCTATTGCTTTTTAAAAATTAAGTTAGGGGCGCCTGGGTGGCTCAGTTGGTTAAGCCTCTGCCTTCGGCTCAGGTCATGATCCCAAAGTCCTGGGAGCGAGCCCCGCATCGCATCGGGCTCCCTGCTCAGCGGGAAGCCTGCTTCTCCCTCTCCCTCTCCCCCTGCTTGTGTTCCCTCTCTCGCTATGTCTCTCTCTGTCAAATAAATAAATAAATCTTTTTTAAAAAATTGAGTTAAGATACATAGAACACAAACGTCACCATCTTAGCCATTTTCCAGGGTACAGCTCAGCAGCACTGAATACATTCATAGCTCTGGGCAGCCGCTGCCGCCATCCCCCCTCCTAACTCCTTACCCCTGAGACTCTGTCTCCACTGAACAACTCCCCCTCCCCCAGCACACACACACACACCCCCCACGCCACCATCCCACTTCTGGTCTCTATGACGCAGCATGATGTCCTCAAGGCCACCCCCGGTGGAGCACGTGTCAGAGGTTCCCTCCTTTGTAATGACACGTTTGCTTGTCCATTCAATGCCGTAGCCACTGTGAATAATGCTGCTATGAATACGGGTGTGCGGACATCCCTTTGAGACCCTACTTCCACTTCTTTGGGGTCTACGTCCTGAGGTGGAATTGCTGGGTCGTAGGGCGATTCTGTTTTTAGGTTTTTTTCTGGGAACCTCCATACTGTTTCCCGCGGGAGCCACACCAATTCACGTTCCTAACGGCGCACGAGGGTTCCCTTTTCTCCACATCCTCAGCAACACTTGTTGCTTCCTAGGTTGTTGCTTTTTTTTTTAAGACTTTATTTATTTATTTCAGAGAGAGCAAGCGAGCGAGAGAGCACGAGCAGGAGGAGCAGCAGGCAGAGGGAGAGGGAGAAGCAGGCTCCCCGGTGAGCAGGGAGCCTAACACGGGGCTCGACCCCAGGACCCTGAGATCATGACCTGAGCCGAAGGCAGAGGCTTAACCGACGGAGCCACCTGGGCGCCCCTGGGTTTTTTGATAACAGCCATCCTAATGGATGTGAGGGGGTTCCACTGCCGGAAGGAGAGAGTCTGCGTCTGATGCTAACACGCCTTCCTGCCCTCCCCACCTCCATCCCCTCTCTGAGAGAGAGCAGCTTCCTGCTCAGACAGAGAAAGGATCCAGCCAGGAGGTAAGGGTATTGGTTTGCTTTCTTGTGCTTATTTTCATCGTTACCCTCAATACCGTAAAAAAAAAAGAGAGAGAGAGAGAGAGAGAGAGTGGGGAGACAGTGGCTTTCCATTCGCAACAAAGTTTCCCTTTGAAAATTCACTGAGAAAGACTTCAAAAATGCGGTGACTCAGGGGTCCTGGTGGGAGTGTACGTTGGCTCAGCCACTTGGAAAACTACTTGACAAACATCTACTAAAGCTGAACGCGCAATTTCATGCCAGACACTCACTCAAGAGAAAGGAGAACTCTCGTCCACACAGACACTTGTGCTCGAACGTTGCTGTCAGCCGTATTCGTAAAACACAGCTGTTTGTATACATAAACAACCCAGGTGTCTATCAATAAGAGAATGGATACGTCAACCACAGTTTCTTCACAGAATGGAGTATTACTCAGAGATCAAGGGTACAAACAAAAAGGATACATGCAATAACATGGATGGATCTAAAAATATACGTACTAAGCTGAGTGAGAAAAGCCAGACACGAAGGAGAACACATGTGTGATTTTATTCATTAAAAAAGAAGTACGGTGCACGCAAAGAAATTGATGTTGGTAACAATTACCGGTTGTGTTGGGCTGGGGACGGGGGGGAGGGGCAGGGGAACTTTCTTGGGGTCCTGGAGATGTTCTCTGTCTTGATCTGAGTAGTGGTCCCATGGATGAAAACATCTGTGCAAATTCACTGAGCTCTCCCTTCACTGTGGACACTTTGTGCCCGCTGCCCTGTGTGTTTTAGACCTCACTAAAACAGAAAACGAAAATAAAATATGAACTGCTGAAATTTCATGCAACTTTGTGGCTTGCTGCACACGCTTGTTTTGATCTATAAGTAAATAAATGGTTTTGAGATTTGCACATCGTGTGGATTTGGTTGTGTTGCTTGAACCTGGTTCTGCAGTATTTTCGACATCAATGTTCACAAGGACATTAAAAGGACGCGTCAGAGACTTTCTTAGTTTCCAATGGCTGCCGCAGCAAATTACCACAAATTGGGTGGCTTAAGACAATGCAAACTTTTCATCTTATAGTTCTGTAGCTCAGAAGTCTGAAACAGGTCCCACTGGGAGAAAATCCAGGTGTCTCAGGGCTGGGTTCCCTCTGAAGGCTCTGGGACAGAATCGATTTCCTTGCCTCTTCCAGGATCTTAAGCCGCCTGCATTGCTTGGTTCCGTGGCTCTTCCCGCCATCTTTAAAGCCCGCCTTGGCCCCTTGAGTCTTTCTCACGCTGCATCGCCGTGATTCTTACTCTGAAGCCCTACTTTTCCACTTTTAAGGGCCCTTGTGATCGCTTTGGTCCCAGACGAAGAATCCAGGATCACCCCCATCTCCAAGTCAGCCCTCGCCCTGTAACCGACGGATTCACAGGTTCTGGGGAGGAGGACGTGGACATCTTTGGAGAACTATCTTTCTGCCTACCCCAGGGATTAAATAAAAACGCTAGAAGAGAGACAAGGGAAGGGATGGAAAGGAAAAAGAGTGGGGGGATGCTAGTGTGGGTGTTGCTGGGACAACACAGGGAATAGTCGAAGGGCGGGGAAGAATGACGCTCACGGCTGCCAGCCACGGTAAGCTTTCTGCTGAGACCGAAGGACACTTCATACACAGTAAGTACCTGACAAGGGAGGAACACACAGGTTTTTCCTCTGCCTGGCTCGTCCTTGCCCTTCTGTGTCGGCTTCTAGAAACCGTGCCCATTCCTCAAGGCTGAGCCAAGACATGACTTCCTGTGAGACCCTGTTAACACTTGCCACCAGTGAGGGCTTGAATGCAAATGACTTCTCCAAAGCATTTCTCTGCCAGAACTCTGTGCCAGACCTGTGCTGAGTACTGGGGACCTGGGGTGAACCCGACATCTTCAGTGGCTCACGTTCTCCCGCAGCGGGAGGCTAGCAAGCCAAGGACAAGGGACAGAGTAGCCCCAGACCCGGCATTTGGGGCACCAACAGCAAGGCTCAACCTCTAGGAGCTCAGCAGATAAACAAAACTGGGATAGACCTAAAGAGGTAAAGACGTCCCTCTCCCAGCCCCTGGCTTTTACTTCACTGTTTGAAATTGAGAATGAAATACGGGTCCAGAGAAATACTTCTCTGCTGTTAGGAAAACCTGAGCAAATGCCAGTTGATGCCTGGGATGGGCAGAGGTGATAGAGAGTGGTGGGGACTGTGGCAAAGGAGAGATCTGGTCCCTGTCTGAAGAAGCCTAGCTAATACTTGCCCCGTGAAAACGTGGGCCTAGGGTCTCCTATCTTCTGATTTCTCAAGAGAACACTGGAAATATATGGTTATTTATTACATCTTCCACACTGTAAAACACTTTCAGCTGTTTAAAACGAGGACACCATGCCAGCAAGCCCCAGAGCGCACGTTGTGGGGGCCAGTTTGCAGTCTCGGTGCGCGCCGGGAAGTGTGCAGACGGTGGGGAGAGGACGCTGTAAGCATCAGCAACATTTTCCAAGAAAAAAAACCATACTGGTTTTGATGGGAAAGTTACTGAGAAAGGGTGAGTAGGGGGTCCTGTTTTGTTTTTAACGGGAGCTATAATCGTGTGTTTAGAGTGAGGGGAAAGAAGGCCGGGGAAGAGAGGAAGAGAGGTGACCGACGGAGAAGGGAAGAGCCTGGGGGTCCAGGTCACAAGAGGCTGGATCTGGCTGGACGGAGAAGGGAGGCGGGAAGGGACAGGGAGCGCTCTGCGGAGGAATTCGCCCCTCACAGCCTCCGTGTTCTCCGCGAAAAGGCGAACTGGTCATCATCCCCGAGGAGAAAGGAGGGAGGTGCAGTTGCGACAACTGGGCCACCACAACCCCAACAGTAACGCCCCGTTCCCAGGAGCGCGTCAGTGTGTCCGGCCTCGGGGCGCACGCCGCGACCTTTCCTGCTGCAGTCCTCACCCTTCTTCTCCGCGGGGACACCGTTCCGCCCATTCCACGACGGAGAAGGTCCTCAAGGCCGCACCGCTAATCGGAGCCGGCGGGGACACAGACGCCCCCGACCCCCTGCGTCCCTGCGCCCCCGCAGGGCGGTACGCGCGCGCCCAGACCCACAACGCACACCTGTGCAGGTGTGCACGCGGGCGGGCACACAGATCGGTGTGAGAGGGCGGACGCAGTCGCCGAGACCCCCGCGAGACCGGGGCGCACGTGCACGCAGCGACCCACGCGGGCGCGCAATGCAGGGTCAGTCCCCTCCTCGCGCGGAGGCCCAAATTCGACTGCGGTGCGCGGGCGGCTGGGCAGTCCGCGCGGGGCGGGAGAGCAGACCCGACCCAGCCCCAGCCCCAGCCCAGCCCTCTCCCAGCGCGTGGAGTGGGAGACCCCCTCCCCGGACACGCATCCTTGGAATGCCTCCGATCCCACCCCCAAACACAGACGCGCTCGCACACATTCACGGGCGCGCTTCCTGGATCGCCGCCCGCGCCCCCAGCCCCTTTTCGCAGCCCCACCTCCCGCCCGCGGGGGTCCCTCGGAGGACTCACCCTCCCAACCAGACCCAGGCCCGGCACTGCAGAGCTGGAGCCGCGGCGACCGCGGCTGCGCAGACGCGGAGGCTGCGGGGGTGCGGGCGGGGGACCTGGAGGAGTCGGGGAGGGTGGGCGGCCTTCTGGCCGCCTCCCCTCTCCCCTCCCCGGGAGCCGGAGCCTGCAGAGGGGTAGGGAAAGGAGCGGAGGGGCCACAGGGACGACGTGGCTGCGGTGAGGTTGCCGGAGGAGTGGTGCTGTGCCCCCAACGGGTCGGCCGCAGTGGGAGGAGCCGTCCTTCCCCCATTGATGGGCACGGAGGGTATGCCCAACTTCCCCAGCTGAGATGCGCACCAAGACCAGCAACTCTCTATTCTGCAAACCCGGGTCAGGGTGGGAGGAAGGAGATGGGGCGGGGGTGTCCCCGAGGCCAGACTACCTGGGGTCAGAGGCTGGCTCCGCCCTTTGCTACTAGTGTGTCCTTGGGTGTGTCACTTAGCCTCTCTGTGCCTCGGTTTCCCATTCTGCTTACCAACTCCCAGGATTGCTGTTAAAAAATAAGCCAGGCTTGTAATGTGCTTAAAAGTGCCTAATTGTTGGGGCGCCTGGGTGACTCAGTGGGTTAAAGCCTCTGCCTTCGGCTCAGGTCATGATCTCAGGGTCCTGGGATCGAGTCCCGCATCGGGCTCTCTGCTCAGCAGGGAGCCTGCTTCCCCCTCTCCCTCTGTCTGCCTCTCTGCCTGCTTGTGATCTCTCTCTCTCTGTCAAATAAATAAATAAAATCTTAAAAAAAAAAACACAACACAAGAATATGGGGGGATTGAGATTGATCTTCTTAGCTGTTTCCATATATGTCACATAATTGGGAGGGGAAGATTGCTTTCTTTTCTTTTTTTTAAGATTATTTATTTGAGAGAGATAGCGAGCACAAGCGGTAGGTGGAGGGGCAGAGGGAGGAGAAGCTGACTCCCCACTGAGCCAGAAGCCCGACACGGGGCTTGATCCCAGGATCCTGAGATCATGAGCTTAGCCAAAGGCAGATGCTTAGCTGACTAAGCTACCCAGATGCCCTGGAACCTTTCTTTGTTTACAAGTTTAGGAGATGAGCTTCCAGCCGTTCTGAGAATAGGTCAACGCGACTAGAGGAGAGAAAGATTTAGATCAAGGCTCCTCATTCGCCCCTCACCATTTCTTCTGGTAAAAAGATATTCAGTGCAGGACACTAGGGGAGCTGCCCCGCTCATGGAGCTTCTGAGGGGCTTGAGAAGTTGGCCTCCAGACCCAGATCCACTGCACACCAGCTGTGTATTTGGGAAGTGAATTAATCAGGTCTCAGTTTCCTTCTCTGTAAAATAAGGACAGTAACAGATCCCACCTCATAGGGTTATCGTGAACATCAGAGTTAAGACATGCCCCTCACACAGACTGAGTCATTATTTCTGAACACCAGGTCCTCCACATGGGAGATATTCCAGGTGTGATCCTGAGAGTTCAGATAATTATGGGTTGTTCTTAAAACAGACTCAAGTTTGAGGGGTTTCCCCAGGGTCAGAGGTCGGGGGGGGGGAGGCTACTGAATGACTTCTTAGGAAATGACTCCTTCCCCAGAGCAGAGAGAGTGTCTGGAATCCTATTCTATGTCTTCCTCTGACCTTTCTTCAGTCTCTCACATTTCCCTTTCTCAATATTGGCCATGTCTGTCCATAAACGGGAATCACCTTATGACTGCTTCCATTTCCGCATAACATCCATATATTAGTAAGTAGTAATTTTATTTTAAATAAATACGCTTTCTTTTTTAAAAGTGCCCCTTAAAAGAAAACTTTGCAGTACTTTGTAAGTGGAAAGCCAGTTTCATGCTTCATAACAAAAAATGGAAATAAAATAAAAATTAATAAATCATAGCTAGAAGCTGCCACTAGATGCGGTAGATTGAGTTATTGGCCCCAATTCACCATCACCCTAGCTGTGACACATCTTCACTCTTCATGGCAAGTTGAAGGGTGAAGAAGTAAACTCTGATTACCATGAGGCCATGGAAAGATGAAGATGTGTTATGCCCATGAGCTTTTTCCCTTCACTGACTGTGCTTTCTACCCTTTCACTGTAATACATCATCATCAGGAGTAAGCCTATATGATGACTCCTGTGAGTCCTGCTAGCAGATCATCAAACTTGGGGGTGGTCTCAGGGATTTGCCACACAGCTCTCAAACTCTGGACCAGTACCTATGACTGGTCTTCTACCAGGAGTTGAGTACTGTTGACTTCTCTTTGGGGCTCCAGAAGTAGCTGGGAAAAGACAAAGTAATGCCTGGTGTTCATTCACTCACTCATTCATTCAGCAATTCAACAAATATTAAGCATCTATTACATTGCAGCTGCTGTTCTGGGTGCCAAGACAGTCGAAGCCTGTGGCTTAATAGAGTTTACCTTCTATTGAAATGAAACAGACAACTAAACCAATAAATACGGAACAAAATATAGTTTTGTTAATTCTATAAATTACATCAAATAGATCGACACAATAGTAACTGGGAGTGGTCAGGGGAGGTCTTTTTGAAAAGGTGGTATTTTGAGATAAGGCCTGAAAGGTGAAAAGGAGCCAGTGATGCAAGAATTCATGGCAGAAAGAACAGCAGGTGCAAAGACCCTGAGGAACAACAAAAAGGCCACTGGGACCAGAATGGTTGGGCAAGGGAGAGAGTAACGGGAGATAGGATCAGAGAGCCATCCATGGTCTTGAAAGCCACAGCAACATCTTGGAATGTTATTGTAGGTGCACTGGGAAACAAGCAAGGACATCGAGGAAGGGTGTGATAGAATCGATTTACGTTTTCAAGGCATGACTGAAACTGTTGTGTGGGGAAAACTCCAGAAGGGGCAAGAGGTAAAATGGGAAGATCAGTGAGGAGGCTGTTGGAATAAACCAAGCAAAACATGATGGTGGACTGGAGTGATGCGGCGGTAGGGGTGGAAAGCAGTGCACAGATTCAGGATACACTCTAGAGGCGGAGTGAGAGGACTCCCTGATGCGCGGTATGGGAGAAGTAGGAGAAAGGAAGCGATGAAGGAAGACTTTTGGACTTTGAGCCTGAACAACTACGTGCCCTATAGTGAACGCAGTGAGGAGGACCCACTTTCTTTGGCTGAGAGAAAATCCAGAACACCCTCTTTGGGGCATGTTAAGTATTTGATGCCTGTGTTTTTGAGGTTAAAACCGGGAGAACCTGGGCTACCCAGATATCAGCATTCAGAAACTCTGGGGGTGAGGGTTGTGGAGTGGGCCCAGGAATGCTCAGAAGAGCACGTGTAGGGGCTCCTGGGGGGCTCAGTAGGTTAAGTGTCTGCCTTCGGCTCAGATCATGATCCCAGGGTCCTGGGATCCAGCCCCGCATCGGGCTTAGGGAGTCTGCTTGTCCCTCTCCCTCCGCCTCTGCTCCTGCTCTCTCTTGATCACTCTCTCAAATGAAGAAATAAAATCTTTAAAGAATAATAAGTAGAAAGAGGAAGAGGGAAGAGGAGGAGAGGAGAAGAAGAGCACATGATTTTATCTACCAGAAAGAGCAGCAGCAGCAGCAGGCTCCTGGCACTGTCCGCGGTGCTGAACTGGTCAGGCCTGAGCTGTCCGTGGTGCTGAACCTCCGGGCGGACTAGCTGGAGAGGGCTCCTGCTCTCTCTGCCCCTCTCTCCCTCCTTCTCTCTCCCCCTCTCCCTCTCCCTCCCTCACTGTCTCTCTATGTCTCTCTGTCTGCCCCATCTCTGTCTCCCTCTCTCTCTCTGCTTCTATCTCTGTCTCTGTGTGTCTCCCTCTCTGCCTCTCTTTTCCCCTCCCTCTTTCTCTGTCTCTCACTGTCACTCTCTGTGTGCCTTTCTGCCTCTCTCCCTCTCTCCCTCTATCTCTGTCTCTTTCTGTATGTCTCTCTTTCTGCCTCTCTTCCTCCCTCTCTCTGCCTCTCTCTCCCTCCCTCCCTCCTTCCCACTTTCTCTCCCTCTCTCTGTCTCTCTCCCCCTCATTTCCCCCTCTTGCCACCCTCATCCTCTCTCCCTTTTTCAAAGAACCCATCTGCCTGGGGAAAGCCCTGCTGTTGCCTGGAAACAAAGCTCTCTGGACTGTGGGGAGTGCGGGATGAAAGCAGATGAGGGAGAAAATCACAGAGTCATTTCTAAGAGGCAGCTTTGGCTCTTAGGACAGCAGGGCCTGACTACAACCTGACTGGAACTATTAACACAGAGTTTCCAGAGCATCTCTGAGGGGGAAAATTTATAAAAAGGAAATCAGTGGGAAAGTGCCCAGGATTCAGGCTGATGGTTACTTTGGGCTGGGGGGAAATGGGAGTGTTATATATGTATATGTGAATTATTGGCAAGACCCTATTTTTATATTATGAGGTGGGATCACAAGAAGGATATTATTGTAGATTTATATAAATACAGCATGGCTATATTTTATGCTAACCTGAAGTATAAACATTTGGAATCATGAGCATTGGGGGCATTTTTTGAAATGAGAAGAAGCCTTACAATTTAAAATTGCTAAAAAAAAAAATCCATACCTTTGAATTGTGTACAATGTAAACTATGGTTGTTATTATATTATCACTTTAGCTAATGAAGAGACATGCCAACCACTTTTGTTAAGATTAGTCTTGAATTATGTGAGTTTTGAATTGTCTAAGGTCTTCAAGAATGAGTACCTGGCATAAAATCCACCCACCGTGGGATGAATGAATGAATGAATGAATATGTTTGTTTTTCCCAAAGATCTGGTCACTAGGAAAGCCACGGTTGCTCCTATCATTCAAGAGACAGATGTTCATAAAGCACCCACTATGTGCTGGCCATTGCAGGGAACATCCAGGATGCCTGAGGCATATCCCCTTCCCCTAAGAGGATGATTTCCACACCTTTTCAAGAGACAGGAAGGTTTGATCCTCTGATATGAGCTCTTTGATCAGCTAGAGCCACTGAAGTCTGAGTCTTACCTACTTTTCTATCTTCTCATGGAGTTGTTGGCCTGGTGGGTTTTGATATTCCCAATTCTCTAAAGAAGCTGGAGCTCGTTTTATTATCCTAACCCCAACCCTAACTTGCTTATTGTCCACCTCACCTTCTAGAATGTAAACTTCATGATGGTAGGGACTGTGGGTTTCTAATTCATCCAGAGTCCCTACCACTTAGAACATTGTTTGACACATCCTGGGTGTTCTACGAATGTCCTTTTCAAGGGCTGAGTGAATGAAAAGTGACATTTGTACACAAAATATCCCGATATCTTAACGATGGCAACTCATTAAATTAAAAAGAAGATGAGTGAACTGAAGGGACACAGGTGGGCTGGATACAGCCCATGGTCTGTACAATTGAGTCATCTAAGATCAAGGAGTCCTTACTGAGCAAAACTCTGCCATGAGACTGCTCCATGGGCAGCTGACCTGTTCCCCACCCTGGTCCCTTGGCCGCGGCCCAGAAGACAGAGCTGTGGCATCAGTCAAGGAACCCTGTCAGCAAGGATCATCCCACAAAGAAAAGAATCTACTTACTCTTTTAAACAACTACAGGGAGGGGCGCCTGAGTGACTCAGTGAGTTAAGCGACTGCCTTCGGCTCAGGTCATGATCCCAGGGTCCTGGGATCAAGCCCCACGTCAGGTTCTTCTCCCTCTGCCTTCCCTTCCCCTGCTTGTGCCCTCTCTCTCTCTCTCTTTCTCTCTCTCTCTCTCTGGCAAGTAAATAAATAAAACTTGAAAAAATTTAAACAACTACAGGGAATTAATTCCACTATGTCGCTGCATGGTCTTTCCCCCAACTAGCAGATATTAAGGTTGTTTCCAGAGAGTGATCATTTGGGAGCCTCAGATCTCTTGGAAAAGGCCCAGATTCAACTTCAAACAGCCAGAGTTTAACTCAGGGCAATCTGTCGCCAAAGACCTTCTTATTTCACTACTACTGAAAATTCAGCAAAGGATGGACGATTGAATCGAGAAAATGCACCTAGTTGCTTAAAACCTTGAAGAGTTTAGTCACTTGGCTGGGGAGTCTGGGGTGAAACAGAAAATTGGCAGAGTTGCCAAGTCTGCTTAGGAAATATGCGCCCTCCTCCATTCTGTCAGTTGGGTAATATTCTTAGCCTCATTTTATAGAACAAAATAGATCTTTGTGAACTGATATGGAAAGATCTTGAAGACACATCATCGCGTGGAAAAAAGCAAACTGCAAAGCCACAGATGCAGTCTGACATCCCTCATACGAAAACCCAAGCATGTATAAAACAATGTCGGATCTTTTCTATGGATGCGTAGACGCCTACGAAAAGGCTTGGCAAATTTAAAACTCGACCGGTGCTTATGAGAAAAGGCTCACAAGATTAGCAAGTTTCTCGAGGTTACATGTGTTCATTCGTGATGAAAAACCAGCAGTTTTGTTAAATGAGGATCACAGCCAGAAGACAGATCTTCAAGTCTCAGCAAGGCAAAACTCAGGGGTTAAGTTTTTTACCACGGGTTACAGCTTCACAAGTGTTTTATTATCTAGGGATCAGGACTAGACAGGGAGGTCCTCTTAGATTTGGTTAATCTCAGGGTGCAAACTAATTTTCTTCCTGACTATGGTATGCCGTGAATGTGACGGTTTTGCTTCTATGTGTATTGCTTATAAGATAAAAAGTTAAAATCCTAAAATCCAAAGATACTGACAATATGAAGGCATATTTCCAAGTCAGAGATGTTAGAATGTAAAAAAAAAAAAAGTGCCCCTTAGTATCAAACAAATATGACACATAGATTTAATTATTACAACTTACTCTAATAATAGCATATATATCATAGTAAAAGACCTATATATATTTGGCATCATTATTATGGGATGGGTAATATTAGCCAGGCTTGTTCTATGGATAAGAAAAGCAAAGCTCGGAATCAATGCATTCCCAGATATGCACACAAAAATTGCATCTATTTCTATGGGCACAAACACATCTGTACGTGAGTAGGAAAAGCACCCTCCCCGTGTACCCCAAATCCACCAGTTACTCACCTCTAGAGCAGAGGGCTGGGGTTGACGAAGTGAGATCCACAGGAAGTCTTGCTTTATCAATATGTTCTGACCTTTGGCAAAGAACTGTCCAGAAAGAAAATAAAATAATACTATTTAAAAAGGGATTCGGAGAAGGTGAGTGCCCCTCCAAGAGACGGGATGGGAATGGTCTTGCTCCCCCGTGATGCCCAGCACCTTCTGATCGCTATGAAGCTGAGTCACCAGGCTCACACAGCCAGTAAATCGCAGACTTGTGATGCAGACCTGAGAGACTGGCTCTAGAGCCTGTCCCTGTCCCGCCCCGTGGGGGAGACTATATCTGGAGGTTCTTCAACACCAGGAGAGGCGCCTCCCCTCCCCAGGCTCACCCCCAGGACTGCCCATCCCGAGGGGAAGGGGGCTGAGGCATGGCTGGCTGCGTCTACTCTGCTCGGTCTTTGTCTCCACAGCCGTCCTCTTCCCCCAGAGAGGATCCCGGATCCATTCTTGGGTAGCCAATCTGTCTCTTCTTTCCAACGGTGAGAGATGGTTGATTGCCGCAGAAACCCTCCCTCGGATGTAGTCCACCAACGAAGGGAAAGACAGTCCTACCATTTGATTCCCTTCTTTGCTGGCCCTGTTAGGATCCGATGAGATGGGGGGGGGGGTGTATATGTACATGGACAACATCTCTTGGAGGCTCCCAAGTAGTGGCTGCCAGAAGAGAACCCGGTGTTGGAAGAGAGAGAGAGAGAGAACCTTGATTTTTTGTCATATATTCTTTTGTCCCCTTTGAGTTTTGTATCAAATAAGCTCTTACGTGAATAATGAGAAATAAAGCACAAAAGTAGGTAAACTGTTAAAGGATTAGGATAAAATGAAAAGAGAGTGGGACGCGATGTCAGCATGAGCTGTATGGTGGCTTAAAACTACTTTTTACGTCGGGCTCTGCGCTCAGCCCAGAGTCTGCTTTGGAATCTTTCTCCTTCTCTCTCTGCCCCTCCGCCCTGCTCGCTCACTCTCTAAAAATAAATAAATAATATTTTTTAAAAACCACTTTTTAAAGTAAAATAAAATAAAAGTCGTGTCCCTACATATTTAAAAAAAAAAAAAAAGAATATCTGAGTGGTAAATACACGGGAGGCACACTGTCTTATTTTCTAGCCTACCTTTGCGGCTTGTATAATTTCATCGTTACTTTTTGGAAGGAACCACGAGGGGCCCAGATTCAGGTAAGATAGGATAAGTACCTCTGCTCTGTCTCTCCCACTGGAGAATTCCAATAAATCAGCCACCCGCACAACAGCAGGAGCCCGGGTTTACCCACTGATCGGTAGGATGGGACAAGGCAGCTGGGTCAGGCGCCTCCCGTCAACTCCTTACCAACTTTCACAGGAGCGTCTCAGTAGATAAGAACCTGTACAGACATCGTGCTACTAGTATGTATGTTTGTTCATCAGGGCTCTGCTCAAAGGTCACCTTCTCAGAGAGATCCTCCCTGACTCCGAAGCTGAAGCAGCCTCCCCTCGCTCTCCCCCTCATTACCTCTGATCACACTCAGAAATTAGCACCAGTGGCCCCATAAGACAAGGGGCCTCGGTTTGCTCACTGCGGGACTCCCTGCTCCTAGAACGTGTCTGGCTCAGATATTTCTGGAACGCATGGCTCCCTGCTCTCCCCAAAGCCTCTTGTCCCTTGAGGTTCCTGCTTATCAGCAGATGCAGGAAATCAAAGTATTTTCTTATATTATGCAACCACCTTCTTATTTCTTAGATGGTCTCTCTCCCACCGCTGAGGGGAAAAGAGGAAAAAAACAACTCAGGCTCCTTCTTGACCCAAGTATCTCCTCCCCCTTTCCACGCACCTCTGCTCACACCAACCTCCCTGTGTGACATTAAATTCCACAGTGAAAAAACACCAGTGTCACACCTGCCTCTCCTTCGCCTCCACTTCTTTCCCACCTCTCACCCTCTCTGTGAATGAAGCAAGTGATCACCTATAAATAAACATCCACATTGCAGTAGGCAGTGCTTTAAAGAAACTTGGGCAAAAGAAAGATTCCTCCTATGAAGGTTCATGCTTTGGGAAGTATTTACAGGGCGCGTGAGTATCCATGATGAAGGAAATGGAAAATCCACTCCCACCGCGGGAGTGGCTGTGCTGCCGTGGGTGAGTGGGGGTACTCCCAATATTTCTCCCTGGTCTTCAGAGACCAGTAAACAGTATTTTTAGAGACTTGTTCTGCTAACAAGCACGGAGCAGGGTTGCACTCAAACTTCATATCAACCTTAGGAGGTGATAATAAAATTATTATAATGATGGTGACCACACGGAAGAGAGCCTATGTGCCAAGAACTGCTCTAAATGCTTCGCTGCATGGCTCCATTTCCCTTCACGACAACCCTACAAGGTAGATACTACCCCTTCTCCCCGCTGCACAGATGAAGAAACTCAGCTGTAGAGAAATTAAGTCACTTTCCCAAGGTTCCTTAACGAGGGACTCTGGCAGACTCTGGCAAGCCCAGAGTCTGAATGTACCAGTACACTGCCTGACAGCCCTCCCCGGGGGCCACCAGAGGAGCCTCGAGGGGCAGAACCTCGTCCCAAGGCCACACCTAGCTGCAAGGGAGCCTGCACATGCCGCTCAAACTTAGGGGTTCTGGCACCGTGGAAGAGGTCGAGACAAGATACTGGGGGACAGTGAGCAGTCTTCATCCCCCCCACCCACCCACACACACTTTGACCTTCTCACACTTTGACCTTCTCCCATGTCAGTTAAGATCCCCAAATTCAGGAGCTCACAGCCGCTGCCCATGATGGGCGGGGCAGTAGTCAAGAGAGGCGTTCTTAGACCTTGGCGGTGGGAGTGCCAGCAGAGAAACTACTTTGGGAAGGTGCACCGGCTAGCTATTTCAAACTGATACCTCCTCTGGGTGGACAGGGTCTCCAACACCCAGCCAGTCCCAGCCAGTGTCAGAGAACTGCTTGGGGGTCTGGGGGCTGGGGTGGGGGGCGGGGGGACGGGGGAGAGGACACAGAATCAAAGATCCAACTTGCAAAATGCTGCGGCACCACTGCTGCCACATTCTACTGGTCAAAACAAGCCACCCAGACAGCACAGATTCAAGGGCTGGGAAAACAGAGGCCAAGTCTTGATAGTAGGTGCAAAAAAGAAAAAAAAAAAAGTGTGCCATTTTTAATATCCAAAACGAGATAAAATTTTAAAAGAAAATGGAAAGGCAGGCAGGGGGCAGAAAGAGAAAGGAGCAATGAAATACAAAAGAAAAGAAAAAAAACCCAGGTCCTGGGAAGAAGTAGGGTAGGACCACTGCCCTCCCCCTCCCTCGGGGGCGGGGGGGGTAGGCGGAGCCTTTAGGCCAGGTGACCTCGGCTCCGCCCATCTGTTCTCTGTGAGTTCCAGGATTTTCTAGCTTAGATCCAAGTAGAGACAAAAACCACAGGCTATCCCCATCTTGCTGACCCTGCCCTGTGGCCTTTCCCAAATTCATTACACCTAAGCCTCCTCCTCCTGCAGTTAAAGGACATTATGGGGGTGTCCAGAGTCTCCCGGGGGGCCTGACACCTGGTACGCTCTCCGTAAGCGGCGGTAGGAGTGACGTCCTCCAGATACACCGCAAGAGGCACACCTGGGAGATACGTGATGAGGAGCCAGTGGGTTCGTCCACACCACACCGAGCCCCGGCACTTACTCACGAGTGCTTATCAACAGCACTTACTAAATACCAGGACGTGCGAATTGTTGTCGGTCTCCTGGCTGTGGGGTTTCCAAGAGGACCCGCCCAGCTGTCCTCAAGGGCAAGAGCAGCTTCGGATGCACGCTAGAAAGAGCCACGACGTTGGGCTGCACCGTCGAAAGCAGGAGCCGGGAGCCACGGAGAACTGTGCGACCGTAAGCTAATGCGAATACAACAAGCCGCACGTGCAGTCCCGCGGCCGCACTCGCCACATTTCAAGGGCTCGAAGCCGCCTGCAGCCAGCGGCCACCACGCCGGACGGTGCGGCTGGACAACACGGCCGCCAGCGCACAAGGGTCCGCTGGGTAGCGCGGCTGGAGGGGGCCCTCTGTCGGGCTCCCCTCCGAGAAGGCCGAGGGAATTGACGTGCCACCCATACGGCAACCCTACAGCGCAGGCTTCCTTCCTCGCAAGCTCCCCACCGGTCAGAAAACCGAGGCTCACAGCTCCAACGACACACGCCCCGGATCCGAACCCAGGCGCACCTGGGGCCAGAGAGCCTGCTCCCACCACTTCTGACCTTTCACCGCCTCGTTCTTTCGGGTACTCCCTTCTTCATTCCCGCTGCCCCCTCCTCCTCTGCTTCCCCACCCCTCTCACCTCCTCCTCTCCCCGGCTCCTCCCCAGCCCCCTTTCCCCGCAGCCCTTCCAGCGCCCCTTCCCCTCTCTTCCCTCCCATTCCTTGCCTCCCACTTCCTCCCCCTTGCTCCCCTCCTCGCTCCTCCTCCCTTGCGCCATCTCCCTTCTTCTCTGCTTTCCTACAGCTGTCCTATCCTGTCCTTTCCTGCCACCCCTCCCTTCTCATCCCCCGTCTTCCTACGCTCCCTTCCCGCCTTTCCTCTTTCCCTCCACCCTACGTCCCTTTCCTCCCGCTTCCACCTCTCCTCACCTTCCCCTCCTTTCTGCACCGCCCCTCCTCTCCTCTCCACTCCTCCCTCGAAGGCCCTCCCCGGCTCCCTTCTCCCCCCTCCAGGTCCCTCTCCACCTCCTCTCCTTACCCTCCTCCCCTCTGCTCTCCAAGCCCCTCCATCCCCTCCATTCCCTATTCCCTCCGAGCCCCTCCCTTTCCTCCTCCCTCCTACTTCCAAGCCTTTCCCCTCCTCTACCCCCCACTCCTCCATCCAAGCCCCTGCCTGCCTCCCCTCCCTTTCCTCCTCCCTCCTCCCCTTTCTCAAAGCTCCTCCCCTCTCCTCCTCCCTCCAAGTTCTTCCCTCCCATTTCTCCCCACTCCTCCCCCCAAGCCCCTCCTCGCCTACTCCTCGCCTCCCTGTCCCCTTCCCTCCTGCCCTCCTTCCTCCTCCAAGCCCCTCCCCTCATTCCTCCTCCCTTCCACCCGCCTTCCTCCAAGCCCCTCCCCTCCATCTCTCCCCTCCGCTCCCTCCAAGCTCCTCCCGCATTCCCAGCCGCATCTCCTCCCTCCTCCCCCTCCTCCCCGCGGTCTCCTCCCACGCGGAGGCTTCTGGGAGCGCGGAGGGGGCGTGGCCCCGCGCGGCACAGGGGCGGGGCGGGAGCGGCGAGGCGCGCAGGCGCAGACCATGTACTCTCCGCCGGGACCGGCCGCGGCCGAGCCCTGCCGCCGCCCCGTGGCCGCCGATGGGTCGGCGCCGCCCGCCGGGCTCACGGGCCCGCCAGGTTCTCGTCGTGGGGAGGACCGCGCACCGCGCATCGCGGGAGGGGCCCGGAAGGGGCTGGGAATCCCGTGCCTCAGTCTCCCCGCCCGGACAGTGGGTGTGGACAGCACCTGTAAGGGGTGGCGCGCGGAGCTCCGTCCGTCGGGGCTGCTCTCGTTGTTGCTGTTGTTTAGGTAATAGTAACGGCAGCGCTGCCGCCCTCGCTCCGCACCGGCCGTGGAGCTCCGCGCCGGGGCCGGCGCCCCACGGAGCGTGGGTCCCCCCGGAGCTCGTCGGAGAAGGGAGTTACTTACACTCACCTGTTGAAACCTTCTAGCGACCCTGTGTGGTCCGTACCTTATCCGCATTTTCCAGATGACAAAACGGAGGCAGGCAGAGGTTAGGTCACTTGCCCAAAGACACACAGCGGGTGAGTGGCAGAGCCGGGCTCTGAACCCAGGTATCGAGCTCCTGGGGCCTCACAATTCAGCCCAGGGGACAAGTGTCAAAGGAGAGTTGTGAACAAGGCCTGGGACAGGACGGACGAAAGCGCCCCGAGCTGGGTCGCGGTGATGGGGGTGTGTAGGCAGAGCGGGCTGGGTCTGAGCCTCCCTGGGACGCATGTCTCCACTGCCCGCCTGCCGCACACTGCGGGGGTCTGGCGGGTGGGAGCCCATGTGCTGTGGCTGCCATGTCTCTGTTTCTCTGGATGAGAAGGGGGACAGGGTGTGTGGTTGCGTGTCTAGAGCAGCGCTGGGCCTGGCTCCTCACTGTTCTCCCTCTCTTTCTCTCTCTCCCTCCACCTCACCCCGTCAGCCCCCAGACTCAGCCCCCAGGTCCCCATCACCGTGGGCAGGGAAGGGATGGGCGCACAGCTGCCGGCCGAGGCGGCCCTGGTGAGTAGAGTTGTGCCCTCGCCCTCCTTCTCACGGGTGGACAGAGAGTCGAGTGAGCCCCTGCCCGCCTGACTCCCCTCCACGGCCCGTCTCCCCAACACCTGGGGCAGGACAGCCACAAGTATGACTTTGAGTCCTGTGTGTCCTCATAAAGAATCATCAAGCCAGGGACTCGGCCTCAAACTCCAGCCCTGTGATAATAAGGGTCATCATAATCTCAGCTGATGTCTCTTGAGTACCTACTATGTGCCCCCCATGCTGTGTCGGTGTGTAGGGGGTCCTCCCAAGGGTGACCCACTGAAGCCGGCTCCCTGGCCCACCTGCCCCCACAGGCCTGCGTGCACCAGACGACTGGTTGCAGGACCACAGACCCACAGACCCACAGTCCTGTGACCACGACCTTCAAGGACGTGGCTGTGGATTTCACCCAGGAGGGGTGGCAGCGGCTGGAGCCAGCTCAGAGGGACCTGAGCCATGATGCTGGAGAACTTCCAGAACCTGAGCTCGCTAGGTAAGGCCAACCATTCCGGGGAGGGCCCTCCTTCTAGTTCACTGCCAGTGACTTCTCCCTGTATCCTTGCAGGGAGGCAGGGTGGAGGGAGCTCTCTGGGGTCCCTTTTGGGAGGGCACTAAGCCCTCCTAACCTACTCACCTCCGCAAGGCCCCATCTTCTAACGTTATCACCTGGGGTTTAGGATTTCAACATACGAATGGCGGGGAGGGGACACAAACATTCAGTCCCCTGCACCTGCCCACCAGGCCTTATTCTGGAACCCTTGACAAGTGCTTGAGGGGGCCCGTCTTGGCTTTCCTAGCTCCTGGAGCAGACTACGTGGGTGTCATTCGTGTTTTGGGGCTCTTTCAGATTTGGAATCCCGGCCTGACAGGGCCGTCCCAGAGGAAGCCGTGCCCGCAGGAGATCCTCCGGGCTAGGCCTGGAAGAGCTGGGAGGGAGCCGCCTCTGAGTCTCGGGGATGGGAGAGGCCGAGGAGCCTCCAGGAAGGGCCCCGGCAGAGCATCAGCCCAGAGACGCCCAGCCGGGAGTCCCAGAAGGCAGGGGCCCCCACCGCTGTGAGCCGCGCAAGCCCGGGAGGGCGCCCGGGGAGCCCCCGGCGGCGAGGAGCCCTGCGTGTGCAGGGAGTGCGGGGAGGCCTTCGCGCAGCGGGCCCAGCTGGCGCAGCACCAGCGTGCGCACGCCCTGGACAAGCCCTTCGCATGCGGCGAGTGCGGGCGACGCTTCCACCGGAACGCCACGCTCGCCGTGCACCGGCGCGTGCACACCGGGGAGAAGCCGTTCGCGTGCGGCGAGTGCGGCAAGGGTGGCAAGGCCTTCAGCCAGCGCGCCAACCTCACGGTGCACCGGCGCATCCACACCGGCGAGCGGCCCTACGGGTGCGGCGACTGCGGCAAGGCCCTCACGCTCATCACCAACCGGGTGGACCACCAGCGCATCCACACCGGGGAGAAGCCGTTCGCGTTCGCGCGCGCCGTGTGCGGCAGGCGCTTCACCAAGCGCTCACCCCTGCTCGGGCACCAGCGGGCCCCCACGGGCGCCCGGCCCCAGACGTGCCAGGTGTCCGGGAAGGCCTCGCAAGAAGTCGGACGTGGTCAACCACCAGCACACGCACAGAGGCCAGCGGCCCTTCCGGTGCTACGAGTGCGGCAAGGGGTTGGCGCAGGGCACGGCGCTGGCGCAGCACCAGAAGGCGCACACGCGAGGAGGCGTACCCCTGCCGGCAGTGCAGGGAGCACTTCACCAAGTCGTCCGCGCTCAGCCTGCACCGAGGATCCACACCGGCGACAGGCCCTTCCGCCGCGGCGCCCGCGGCAAGGCCTTCAACCAGAACGTGCAGCTCGCGGTGCATCGGCGCAGCCACACCGACCAGAGGCCGTTCCAGTGCAGCGAGTGCGGGCGCAGCTTCCAGAAGGTGTCCTTCCTGTTCCAGCGCCAGGCCAGCCACAGCGACGAGCGGCCCTTCCAGTGCGCGCAGTGCTGCGAGGCCTTCGTGCGCAAGCCCACCCTGGTCCAGCACGGCAGGATCCACAGGGGGAGAAGCCCTTCCAGCGCGCGCAGTGCGGCAAGGCCTTCCGCCACCAGCCCACGCTGACGGCGAACCGCAGAATCCACACCCGGGAGAGGCCCTACGAGTGCCGAGCGTGCGGGAAAGCCTTCAGGCGCATCGGGAATCTCACCTGCCACCAGAAGACCCACGTGGCCGGGGACGGGGCCCGCTCCCGCGCCGGCCCAGCTCAGGGAGCAGGCCTTCCTCCCAGGTAACCAACAACGGAGCCTCCCGTCACAGGCCTGATGGCCAAGTTTCAGCCTTCTCTCTTGAGACTTAGGGACCTCGAGAGATGCCCATGAGGCTGGTGCCACCTTGCTGAGAATCTGGTAAAGACGGATGACAGCAGGGCCTGCTTCCTGCGTGCACGACCTGAGCCACCACACAGGGCGCACGTGGCTTTCATACTCTGCTGTCACCGTCTTGAATTTGCCAGTCCCAGGGAGGCGATCAGAGCAGGGGCTGAGAGACAACCCACAGAGCCAGACAAGCTCTTGCATGGCCTGCAAGGCAAGAATGGTTTTTACCTTTTGGAAGGGTTGTAAAATAAAATGAAAGGAGTATGAGACAAGAGAGGCTCCTATGACCCACAGAGGGTAAAATATTTACCATCTGGGCCTTCACAGAAAGTTTGCCAACCCCTGGCCATCAACCAAGAGTAATCTGTGGGAATTCTGGACTCTGTTTCCCCGTGCTAGGGCAAGGGCCCTACCTGGTCACGGGGTGTCCTTCCCTGGTCCTCTCCGGGTGGGCTCCTCCACATCAGGTGGCGGGATTCTGAGATGGGAAGGCTCCAGACCAGCCACTGTCCTTGGTCCGGAGTCCCAGCAGCTGTCTGCCTGCTTGGCACTTAATCCAGAATAGAATAAACGCCATTCTCTGTTCGGTGGCTCCTTGTCTGCGGCAGGATCTGGGCGCCTCGGGCAAGGAAGTTGGCCCAGTGGGAGCTTTTTGTAGCTTCCCCCATTCACTGCATTGGTTTGCTCCCGCTGCCATGGCAAAGCACCACAAAAATCTGTCTGCCCACGGCTCCGGAGGCTGGAATTCTGAGATCGAGGTGCCTGCAGGGTTGGTTTCTCCTGCGGCTTCTCTCCCAGGCTTGCGGATGGCAGCCCTGTGTGAGCCCCTGGTGTGTCTCTCTCCTCGTAAGGATGCCAGCCATAGGATTAGGGCCCTCCCATATGACCTCATTTAACCACAATGATCCCTTTAAAGCCCTGTCTCCAAATACAGCCACATTTTGAAGTTACTGGGCATTGGGATTTCAACATATAAATCTGGGGGGACAAATTCAATCTATGACATTCTCAAATGGCTAGAGGCTTGACCTTTTATAGCCGTAGCTGATGTCTACAACCCACCTGTGCTTTGTGCGGGTGGCAGGGAGGGCCAGCAGCCCTTGCTTCACGTTGTGGAGTGGGTCCGGGGACACAGCTGTCCTGTCGGAGACCGCCTTTCCCACTGGCATCCAGGGTGGGGGACACGGACTACCCCTCGCCTATAGAAAGTGAGACAGGGATGTGTTCAGAAATGGCTGAGCCTTTGCCACTTGCCCTTCCCCTACCTGTCCCCTGGATCCCCACTCCCAGGGGGTCTCCAGGAGCGGAGGTGCAAGGCGGTGGAGGGAAGCCCATCCTCCTCCTAATTGCGAGGAGTAACATCCCAGGCCTTTAGGGTTGCTTGCCGCATTTAGTGCCTGCTGACCCAGGTCCCTGACGTCACCCGTCACCTCGGCCCGGAGGAGAGGTCAGGCCCCATCCCTGCTTAACGGACAAGGAGGCGCCAAGGGAGCTCCGCACTCCGCACCCGGTAAGTGCGGGGACCGGCAGCTGAACCCGGGATCCGCTGACCCCGCAGCCCACCCCAATCACGCTGCCAACCCCACGGCACAGGCTACAGACCAGGGGTCCAGGGTGGTTCTTCCCCCGCACAGAGTTGGTGTGGCCTGTCCAGCTCTGGCCCAAAGAGCATTTCTTAAATAAATACGGAAACTGGGTACCATTTAGAAAACAGCATCACTGCAATTAGTGTCTGTCTTTTCAGCTCCCTGATTGCAAGCAAAGTATTAGTCTCCCGAGCCTCCGTTTCCTCCATTGGAAAAGTGGGATAATTACTAGTACGCTGGATACTAGTTATTTCTTAATAAATATTTTATTATTGATAATAATAGAGCATAATTATATTTATATTATATATGTGTTATTTCTATTTATTACTATTTATCATGGCCAAAGTAGAGCGTAATTATTATCAATAATAAAACACTAAAATACTGAGGTTGTGGGTGAGGTTTGTACTAGATAGCGCTCCTGCTTCACTCGGACCACTTGACGTTCACAGGGATTTCATCCACGCGTTGGGGTTCGCGGCGGGGTTGGGTGGGTGCAGTCGTAAGTCTGCGATGTGAGAACGGAATGTTCTTCTCCTGTAATTCCAGAGATCCCAAGAGATTCCTGGCTTTGTCTGGGGTGGCTCGCAGGACCAGCCTCCTCCTCCCCAGTCTCGGAGGCTCCCAGTCTGACCACTCCCAGGCCAGGAATTTGGGGCTGGGAGGGGGAGCTGGCTGACCCAGGAGACCCCTTCCTCATATTCTGGGGCAGGCGTGTGGGGTCCCCAACGGTGGGGCCGTGTCTAGGCAGGTAGAGCAGAAGGGCCACCTCCCTCTGGCCGGATGATTGGAGGGCTCCACTTGGCCAGAGGCCCGCAGGGAGCCTTGTCCAGCCACCCCCGCTGAGGCTGAGCGAGGGGGGCGGTGTGGGAGACTGGCTCTGGCTAGGGCAATGACCTAGTCACCATGCCTTTTACTTTCTGCCACTTTGACCTCCTGGGGCCTTGCTGGCGCTGCAGAGACTGCCCCTCCCAGAGCTAGCTAATTCCTAGAGTCAGGGGACAACTCATCTGCAAATAGGCTTTTCAAATGCCGACCAACCTATCCAGAGCGCCCTTACCCCAAGAACCTTCTCCATCAGGCTCTCACACGCCAGCCTCTGTTGGCCTGCCCTCAGCCCCAGGGTAGGTACTAGACAACTCAGGCCGCCCCCACGTGCCCCGTAGCCCACGGAGAGGATTCAGACCCACAGATCCTCAACACGCTCACCCTGCCTCCCCCGTTCCTTCCCGTGGGACGAAGGGACACAGGCCGCATCCAGGTGTCCAGGAACTGTGTTAGGTCTGGGGTGGAAAGGCCTGGTACTCGGGAAGACTCGCTTGCTTATTCGCAATCCAGCTGGCTAGCATTTATTGAGTGCTACCCTCGACTCATTCATTCAGCATTCACTGAGTGCCTGCTGTGTACCAGGCACTGTTTTAAGTCCTGGGGAAACAACAGTGAGCAAAATCGACCACAGTTCTGCCCTCACTCTAGTGAAGAAGAGAGATGACAAAGAAATAAATTCAGTACTAAGACAGGCTGTAGTCTGGGTCTGGATCACGAAGCAAGGGATGGAGCTACAATTTCAAACAGGGAACTGAGGAAGGTAATGTTTAAGGCGGGCCCTTGTGTCATTCAGGGTTCTCCAGAAAAACAAGCCTTATCTTATTATATGTGTATATTTTATTACATATATCATGTATTTTATATCATATACTACCATTAGTTCATTGTATATATCTTTTTTCTTTTTTTAATTTAAATTCAAGTAGCCAACATATAGTAGTACATCATTAGTTTCAGATGGAGAATTCAGTAATTCGTCAGTTGCACATAACACCCAGTGCTCATCCCTACACATGCCCTCCTTAACGCCCATCCCCCAGTTACCCCATCCCCAACTCCCCCTCTCCTCCAGCAACCCTCAGTTTGTTTCCCATAGTTAAGAGTCTCTCATCGTTTGTCTCCCTCTCTGATGACTTCGCATTTGGTTTTCCCCTCCCTTCCCCTGTGATCCTCTGCCCTGCTTTTTATATTCCACATATGAGTGAAACCCTATAATTGTCTTTCTCTGCTTGATGTATTTCATTCAGCATAATCCCCTCCAGTTCCATCCATATCGATCCAAAAGCTGGGTATTCATCCTTTCTGATGGCTGAGTAATATTCTATCGTATATATGGACCACATCTTCTTTATCCATTCGTCTGTTGAAGGGCATCTTGCCTCCTTCCACAGTTTGGCGATTGTGGACATTGCTGCTATGAACATTGGGGTACATGTGCCCTTCTTTTCACTACAGCTGTATCTTTGGAGTAAATACCCAGTAGTGCAATTGCTGGGTTATAAGGTAGCTCTATTTTTAACATTGAATATATCTTAAATATATACCCCAAATTATCTTATTTTACATATATTGTACATATATTACATAAAATGTATAATATGTATAACATGATTATAGTAACTACTGTATAGTTATATAATACAATGTAAGCGTTATACATGTGTATTATATATATTATGTTTTATGTCATATTTATGTTGAAGTATAAATATATGTATTATGTATGAATAGAAAAGCACCTCACTTCTCCCGGGTGCCCGATATGTGGGGGCTCCCCCAGCCCCAGCAATCCCGACACCTGCCGGGTGTCCTACAAGTCAGCCCGACTGATCCCATGGGCGGAGGGCTCCCCCTGTGCACGGTCTCAGAGGCCAGTCCCAAGTCCAGACTGTCGCCTGTCCTGAGTGGCTGTGTCCCAGAGGCTCTCAGTCCCCGTCCTTGGGTTTCATTTGTTAGAGGGGCTCACAGAACTCAGACACGTGTTACTCCCTAGGTCCCTGGTTTATCACAAAGAACCTGATAGAGGACGCGGATGCACGGCCAGGGGAGGAGGTGCACGGGGCGAGGTCTGAGAGGGTCCCGAGTGCAGGAGCTTCTGTCCCTGCAGAGCTGCCCCTCCCCCGCCCCCGGGCACAGCCAGTCATTAACTCCATTTCCGGCCCCTCTCCCCTCGCTAGAGAAGGGGTGCATGGGAGGCTGAAAATCCCAAGCTTCTGATCACGGCTTGGTGTTTCCGGCGACCAGGCCTCCAGGGGCCCACCCGGAGTCACCTATCAGAACAAAAGACACTGCTATGACCCAAGAAATTCCGAGAGATTTAGGAGCTCCGTGCCAGGCACAAACATACAAAACGCTCCCCTTGAGGACACGGACCATGCAGCCCACAGAACTGCTTTCCGTGGGGTACACACATCATCTCATTGATTCCCCACGACAATGCATCAGGTGAGGACTGGTACTACCCCCACGTTACAAATGAGGAAATGGGTGCCGAGAGGTTAAGAAACTTGCCCAGAGTCACACAGCACGGGCAGAGCCTGGATTTGAACCCAGGCAGCGTGGCTTCCCGGCCTGCGTTCCTCGGCCCCCTTTCCTTCGCTTGCGGAGCGAGGGCTTCTCATCGACGGTGACAGTGACAGCAGGCACTCGTGTCCGGTACGAGGTACTGCGTTCTGTTCTACCTTCGTACAAACTCATCCTGAGGACTCCAGAAAGTTACATAAAATGGTGTCAATACCATCCGGGGCGTCTGGGAAAGGCTGCGTGGGGGCGGCCGGCCCAGGGGTCAGGGTGCAGGCTTTGCGGCGACACAGCCCCCCGCGCCCCCCCCCCCCGGCGCCCTCCCTGCAGGCTGTGCCATCTCACTCCAGCCTCACAGTCTCCCTGAGCCTCAGACTCCCCGCCTGCGCCTGGGTGACGTGGCGACAAGGCGAGTGTTTGTGTCACGTCCCGGGCACGTGCCCCGTGCTCCACACAGGCTAACTGTGGTGACAAGGCGGCCCCGCGGCCCCTGCGTGAGGATCGGTGCTGAACTTCAGATCCCCGCTTCTGGCTCTTGGGTGGGATCTCACCCGCCTGGCTAAAGGTCCCCTGGCGTCCTCAGGTCTCTGTCGGATGTCGCTCCCGGCGGCCTTGCCCACCACCCAGCCTGAACCGGCCTGGTGCCTCGGCTGGCTCTGCGGCTTTCCCGCCGCCGCCGGGCTCCCCTCCGCGGCCGGGCTCCATGTCCCTGCGTCTCCAGCCGGCTGCTCACCGCGGCCTGGCGGCGAGAATATGAGTTCCAGCGCCGGGCGGCTCACCCCTGCTCCGTGCCGACCCGCACCCTCGGCTTCGCGAACCGCGCCTGCCAGGGGCCTGTCCGTCCCAGGCCTCAGTTTCCCCCATCCCCGCCTCACCCCTCCGCTCCCTGCCCTGCCCCCGTTCCGGGACAGCACTGGGCGGAGCAGGGAGAAGCGGTCAGCGCCTCTCACCCCCAGGGGGGAGGATGCCCCAGAGGGACGACGCCAGGGACGACGCCCCTGACGGGACAGAAGGAAGCACAGGGATGTGGAGACAACAGCTGCTGGCACAAGCCACCAGAGACCCAGCCTCTCGGCTCCCAGCAGAGCCGCAGAGATGACAGGCTTCCCCGGCCCCCTTTCTGACCACACAGACCGACGGTCTCACCGAAATGGCTCACGCTCCTGCCGCCGGGGTCCCCGTCCTCCCCGCCACCTTCCACATGGTCACGGCTCACCATAAAGACCTCCACACGCGCTGCTGTGGATTTCAGTCACCCCGAATGGTAGGACCCCCATCTCTCCCAGCCACCCCCACGCAGGTGGCCTGGCGATATTTCATTCAGATGACAGGAAGGGACGTGCGGGGACAGGGGCATGCCAGCCACATCGGGACAAGCAGACGTGAGGCTGCCTCTCTTAGCTCCTGGGGGGGCGGGGGCAGCCAAACCCCCAGCCCAGGCCCCCAGCTGCCCCTGCCCAGACGGCGGCGAGGGGACTGAGGGCCCTCCTGGTCACCACGGCAGTGATGGCATTTCCCAAAGGAAGTGCCACATGTGGGAAGACCTCACACTGATGATTAAAGCCAGAGCAGCCACGTGATTCTAAGCCCCGTTCACCCCCCACCCGTGGCAGGTTGCCACGGGGCTGCCTTCTCTGTGTCCTCCCTCTTCCCCCGGAGTCTGATCTGGATGGAAGGACCTCACCGCCACAGCAGGCACACAGCAGCTCGGGCCCTGGGCCACTGCCACTATTTCAGGGAGGAGGGAGAGACCCAGATCTAGACCCAATCCACAGGCGGCGCTTCACTGGTCATGGCAATCTGTTGGTGGGTGAGTCCACAGAACGAAGCTTTGGGCCTTTGTGTCCCTGCACGAGGTCTGTCTCCACCATGACGTGACCGAGAAAATGTGCTGGAAACCACCACAAAACTGTGAGGGAAGCCAGCCTGGGGATGAGGCCAGCACAGGAAGGGAAAGCCAGAGAACCGGAGCTACGCTTCTGACGCCTAGAACAAGCCTACCCTGATGCCCACCTGGCTGCCAGACATCCATCCGAAAAACCGTCCGCCTTGACTATGCACTCTTGAGCAGCTGCTTTTCCTACCGCAACACAAAGTGCTTACACATATAAATGATTTCTTAAAATGAACTGTTTACTCTTTGTGGACACCAGTGTCGGAAACACCGGGACACTTGAGACAAGCAGCGTCAAAGGCCCGGAAAAAGGAGACTCTGGGGGAGATCTCTGTGTAAACGAAGCGTTCGGTCAGCCTTAGGAAACTTGCCTGGAGCTGCCTTCAAATTTAACTGCCAAAATCACTATAAAAACGGGCAGTGTGTGCTCAGATATGCAAACTTCCTAAGTCTTTCGGCCTGACTCCCCGGCCTGCTGGTGTTCGCCTGCCCTCCACGTCTCCCCCAGGCACTGAGGCGGATTCCGACGGGACCCCTGGTGCCCGTATCTCTTGCACCTGCTAACTTTAAAATTACACCAGTCTCTCTTAATTAAAAGTTTTATTTTTAAAAAAATTTAAGACTCTGAGAAACTTCGGCATCTGAAGTGCTTACTGTTACTCGCAGACTCTGAAAACCATCTTTTCCGCCCACTGAACACTTGCCAGCTTCCCCAGCTTGGTGGCTTGGGGACCCACAGAGGGAGGGCCCCTCTGGCTTCCACCCCAGGAGGGACCTCATGGAGGGTGACGACCTGACATCTGGACGCGACCTAGGGCCCAGAAACGTCCCCACATTCACTTACCGAGTGCACCTCCCCCCAGTCCCTCCTGAGTTTTCCTACGGCTGTCGCCCCAGAGACACCGAATGCCTTGTCCGGGCTCCTACGGGTCATTCCCGCAGCCTAGAGCCCCGCTGCCGGGTTCCTGGGAGTTTCCAGCCACAGCAGTGCCCCTGACCCTGGTCCCCAGGGCGTTGGACCCGAGAGACTCGCTTTCTACTGTGCGCCTGCAGGGGCCCCGTGGGGAGGGAGCCCGGCCACGGGGCCCCAGTCGTAAGGCCCCGGTGCGACGGGACTCGGCGCAGCCCGGCCGCGGTGCTGCCGGTGGGTGACCCTGTGGGACTTATGGCGCGGCCGGCGGGTCTGACGGATCCCATCCCTCCTGCTGTGGAAGGGTAGCCCCGGGCGAGGCGCCCCGGCCCCCCTGCCGCCCCCTAGGTGTGGATCCTCAGGTGGCGCGTGAGGTTGGTGTTCCGGCTGAAGGTCTTCCCACACTCGCCGCACCTGTACGGCTTCTCCCCCGTGTGGATCCTCCGGTGGACGGTGAGCGACGAGTTCTTGATGAAGGCCTTGCCGCACTGGCCGCAGCGGTACGGCTTCTCGCCGGTGTGGATGCGCTGGTGCTCGATGAGGTAGGCGCTCTGGCTGAAGGCCTTGCCGCACTGGCCGCAGGCGAACGGCTTCTCGCCCGTGTGGCCCGTCTGGTGCACGAGCAGGGACGAGCGGCCCGCGAAGTGCTTCCTGCACACGGCGCACTCGTACGGCTTCTCGCCGGTGTGGATGCGCCGGTGCTGCGTGAGCGACGAGTTCTTGCTGAAGGCCTTGCCGCACGCGCCGCACTCGAAGGGCTTCACGCCGATGTGGAAGCGCTGGTGCTGGATGAGGTAGGAGCTCTGGCTGAAGGCCTTGCCGCACGCGCCGCACACGTACGGCTTCTCGCCCGTGTGCGTGCGCCGGTGCAGCGTGAGCGACGAGCTCTTGTTGAAGGCCTTGCCGCACTCCTTGCACGCGTACGGCTTCTCGCCCGTGTGCGTGCGCTGGTGCTCGGTCAGGTGCATGTTCTGGCTGAAGGCGCGGCCGCACGCGCCGCACACATAGGGCTTCTCGCCGGTGTGCGTGCGCTGGTGCACGATGAGGTGCATGTTCTGGCTGAAGGCCTTGCCGCAGTCCCCGCACGCGTACGGCTTCTCGCCAGTGTGCACGCGCTCGTGCTGCGCCAGCGAGGACGTCTTGCGGAAGGCCTTCCCGCACGCGCCGCACACGTAGGGCTTCTCGCCCGTATGCGTGCGCTGGTGCACGACGAGGTTCATGCGCTGGCTGAAGGCCTTGCCGCAGTCCCCGCACGCGTACGGCTTCTCGCCGGTGTGCACGCGCCGGTGGATGGTGAGCGACGAGCGCTCGATGAAGTGCTTCCCGCACGCGTCGCACTCGAAGGGCTTCTCGCCCGTGTGCGTGCGCTGGTGCTTCACGAGCGACGAGCTCCGGCTGAAGGCCTTGCCGCACGCGCTGCAGTCGTAGGGCTTCCTGTCCACGTCCGCTCGGGACGGCTGGCTGAGGGCCGGGTCCCTGGAGAAGGCCGTCGCCGGCGCGACCAGCGGCCGGGCCCCCTCTTCCCTCGGGCCCTCCGACCGCGGCGGGACCGGGCCGAGGCTCTGGGGGGTGACGGCCTGAAATTCCCAGCCCGCGGGGGGCAGCCCCCGGGAGACCTCCGGCCGCGGCAGACAGGTCCTTGTGTTTCCCGGCTGTCTCTCCACCCGGTCACCCTGCGTCCACGCTCCTTCAAAGGCCAGACGGCGGGCACCATGTCCCGAGGGTCCCTCCGCGACCACCCCAGCGGGCGGTCTGTCTTCCGCACTGTCCTCCTTTGGACCCGACTCCTTCATCTCAGGTCTAGTCTCCAAGTCTGGGGGACGGAAAGAGAAGACGAAACGCATGGGGTTAACAAGGCCAGGAATAAGGGACCTCCCGATGGAGATGCAAAGGACACCCTGCCGATCGGAGGGGAGGCAAGAAGCTGCTGACAGAGGCGGCTTAAAGAAGCAGAAGCGACCCAAGGGGAGCAGAAGGAGCAAGAAGGGTCCCTTCGGGAGAGCGATGAAAAGGACGGCGGGCAGCCGGGCGCGCTGAGACGTCTGAGAAGCCACAGGAGGGAGGCCGGCTTGGACGGAGCAGACCACAGGCTCCTGCAATCCCGAGCCAGGAGTCACCGCTCCGGGCGCCCTACCTCTGGGGTCCGTCCTGAATGCCCCCCACACTTAAGCTTCCCCAAGCACTTTTATTAGAAATGGTAAGACGCCAGCGGGTATCTGCGTGGCACATCCCAGTTATCCCCTGTCCCCCGCGGCAGCCAAGCTCCACCCTTCCCTGTTCCCCCAGTGCCCCTCACCCCCTCCTCCGCTGCCCACTCCCGGAGCAGCAGGTGCCCCTTGGCGCTCGCTCCAGACCCTCCTGCCGCTGCACACCCATCCCTGCCTGGCAGTCCCGG
>CM052888.1:48221444-48234675 GCA_028534135.1 Potos flavus
AGTCCCATCCATGTTGATACAGAAGTTGGGTATTCATCCTTTCTGATGGAGGCATAATATTCCATTGTATATATGGACCACATCTTCTTGATCCATTCGTCTGTTGAAGGGCATCTTGGCTCTTTCCACAGTTTGGCGATTGTGGCCATTGCTGCTATGAACATTGGGGTCCATGTCGCCCTTCTTCTCACTGCATCTGCATCTTTGGGGTAAATACCCAGTAGTGCAATGGCAGGGTCATAGGGTAGCTCTATTTTTAATTTCTTGAGGACCCTCCGCGCTGTTTTCCAGAGCGGCTGCACCAACTTTGGAGGGGAAGGGGTGGGGATGGGTGAGCCTGGTGGTGGGTACTGAGGAGGGCACGGATTGCATGGAGCACTGGGTGTGGTGCATGAACAATGAATCTTGGAACACTGAAAAAATAAAAGTATTTGGGGAGAAAAAAAAGAGAACAGTGCGAGACTGAGACAAATTAATTTTTTCCCTCTTGATAGTCGTGAATTGGACTGGAGCCATTTATTGAAGGCACTGTTCTTTCTTCGTTTTCCTGCCGTGTCCGTTTTCCCTCTAAGTTAAACAAAAGTGTATGTGTTGGTCAGCGTCTCCCTGTCTTTGCGAGTTCGTTGGTCAGCTTTCCTTACTGCTCATTTCCGTAGCTTTGAGATGAGCATCGCTTCCCGTTTGGCTTGTCCCTTTACACTCCCACGTCGACTTCAGATTCGGTGTGTCCGGTCTCTCGCACACGCCTGCGCACACTCACACCCGCACACTCGTGGGACGTAGGCGGGGGTGGCACCAAGTGGAAAGAATCCAGCAGAGGGGAGGTGGAGAGAGACTGCTGGAGGCAGAGACGTCTTCAGGGAGAGGGGAGAGGGGAACCGTGGGGAGCCAGGAGTGCTGCGGACGGAGGGAAGGACGAGGAGAGAGAAAATCAGGGGCCTGGAAACGCTGCCCCAGTCGGGGTCTTCGGCTTGGGCGTGCCATTCTCTCAGCGCTGGGGTCTCGCACACATCGCTCCCTCTCTGACCTTCTGTGCACCTTTCGATGCCTTCTGTTTCTACCAATTTCTGTGCGTGGGGCCGAGGTCCTACCACGTTGTCTATAAAGGGCCAGATGGGGAGTATCTTCAGCTTCGCCAGCTCCGTGCTCTGTGTTGTGACTGCTTAGCTCTGTCATCGGAGCCCGAAGGCAGCGCAGACCAGGAGTGGGGGTCAGGCTGTGTCCCCCAAGCCTTTCAGTGAGATTTGAATTGTATCTAATGCTTATGTGGCACAAAATTTTCTTCTTTTGATGTTCTTTCCAACCATTTATTTAATCATGTAAAAACCTCCCTCCCTCCCTCTCTCTTTCTCTCCCCATCTTCCTTCCTCCCTCCCTCCTTCCCTCCCCTCCTTCCCTCCTTCGTTCCTTCCTTCCTTCATTCCTTCCTTCCTTCCTTCCTTCCTCTGTTTTGCTTGAGGCTGTAGACAATGGGCAAAGAGCCATAGCTTCCCAACCTCTGACCCAATACAGTCGCTGTCGAGATGCAGTAAATATGGTGTGGACTTCCATGTTTGGTTTTTGGAGTTTGTGTGTTTGTTTTTGGATCCCAATTGAGTGTAAAACGTTCACTGTCACCCCAATACAACAGCTAACAACACATACGGAGTTTGTTACGTGCCAAGCATTTTTATAAGGACTTTACACTTTACGAGCTACAGACCATGCTTCTCAGGGAGCTAGTCCCGTGATCCTTACTTGACACACTTAGCCACGAGCAGGTGGGGAGTCAGGAACGAGTTACCAGTGAGAGATGCGTGACGGTCACATGCGGTCACTCAGGTCCCAGAGCCATTTGCGACAATATGGGTGGACCTGGAGGGCTTTGCGATAAATCAGAGAAGCCAAACAAAGACCCATGCTGTAGGATCTCACTTATCCGTGGAATCTAAAGTCAATATAGACCCAGAGAGAGAGAGGTACAGATACGCCAACATTGATTCCAACGCGGACGGGACATGGATGTGTCTGCAGGAATGGACGGAGATGGAAGTAGGAAGGGACATGGACGCAGAGATGTGTGTGAGGCTTGGCTTATCCTTCCGTCCCGAGATGCTGCTATTCTCTGCTCTGTCCCATGTTTAATGCTGTCTCTGGCTCACGAAGCTGACTCACCGCTGATAAAAGTGTCTGCTCGCTCACTCCCTCGCTCTGCAAACGCATATCAGGTGCGTGCAGTGCGACGTGAACTAATGGGGGCCCTGCAGATGGGGCGATGTGGTTAGACGTGCGGTCGTCCTGGGACCAGAGAACGTCCACTGCTAGCGCAGGGAGAACCAGGCACGGTGCTCATCCCCTGGAAGCAGGGTTTGTGTTGATCCTCGGTCATCACCTTTGCCGGCAACATTGGGAGGCAGGGGCTATTCTGGAAACAGCATGTTTCAAGAAGGGGAAACTGAGTCACAGGGCTCAAACCCTTCATCCAAGCACACGAGGGTGGAATTCTGATGGCAGAGCCCACACACCCAACCCCCCGATAGCTACTATTTCCATTTCCTAAAATAAGTCCCTTCAAATGGCAGCCATGTGGGAAAAAGCACAAATCAGAAGCACAGAGCTTATCTCAGCTCCGCGGAGATAACCAAGAGTTATGGGGCTGTGGGGGACACGTGGCGAGGACATGGTAGGACACGATGACGGGGAGGTGGGCAGGGGCAGATTTCAGGAGGCCTTGAATGCCAAGATGAAGACCATATGTGGGTGGTAGGAGCAGACACTACCCAGCCCCTCTGGAACATTCTGGAAGCAGGAGGTCAGAGGAACACGGGATGGAGAAGCCCAGGAAGGGGGAAGGTAGTGGAAACTACAGCTGTCAGAGAAGCAGAGACTCCTCGCTCCCCAGCTCCCTTCGCCTTCACCGGGAGCACACAGGCGCCAGTTTGGTAAGGAGCGGAATTCTCTGTGGGTTGTCCTCAGGGCTCTCATCGTGTGGCCAGAGCCAAAGGCTGAAGTCTCCGGTTCCTGCAGTCCCGGTCGGCCCCGGGAGCTCCTGGATCAAGGGGGAGAGTCAGAGCTTTGTCCTCAGTTCCGGGCAGACCGAGAAGCAGAAGGTAAGTGGGTCCTCGGTGAAGGGAAGGGCTCCAGGCAGCAAGGGGAAGAGAGGGCTGGGCCTCCCCGTGACCATCATTCTCTGATGGTGATGATAGTGGTGACGGTGATGGTGATGGTGGCTGGGGATGATGATGGTGGTGATGATGATGATGGTGACGATGATGATCATGATGGTGATGACGATGATGATGGTGGTGATGGTGATGACAGTGATGATGGTGACGATGGTGGTGATGGCGATGGTGACGATCATGATGATGGTGATGACGGTGATGATGGTGGTGATGGTGACGATGGTGATAATGGTGATGACGGTGGTGATGATGGTGATGGTGGTGATGTTGGTGATGACGATGATCGTGGTGATGGCGACGGTGATGATGATCATGATGATGGTGATGACGGTGATGATGGTGATGACGGTGGTGATGGTGACGATGATGGTGATGATGGTGGTGATGGCGATGACGGTGATGATGGTGACGGTGGTGATGGTGGTGATGACGATGATCGTGGTGATGGCGATGGTGACGATGATCATGATGGTGATGACGGTGATGATGGTGATGACGGTGATGATGGTGACGATGGTGGTGATGGTGGTGATGACAATGATCGTGGTGATGGCGACGGTGACAATGATCATGACGGTGGTGATGATGGTGATGACGGTGATGATGGTGACGGTGGTGGTGGTGGTGGTGATGACGGTGATGATGGTGACGATGGTGGTGATGGTGGTGATGACAATGATGATCGTGGTGATGGCGATGGTGACGATGATGGTCGTGATGAAGGTGGTGACGGTGATGATGGCGGTGACAGCTGGTGATGAAGAGGAGGATGATAATCATGGTGGTGCTGAGGCAAACGGTCCCTGCCGTCAGGTACTGAATGCTCCCTGTGTCCTGACCGTCCTAGACGATCTCCGGGGATTCTCCCAGCGATCTTATGGGGTAGACACCGTCAGCTGGCAGGTCGGGAAACAGGCGCAGCGAGGTTTGGGAGCGCACACAGCTAGTAAATGGCAGAGCTGGGGTTTAAGTCTCCATCCGGCTGCTTTCAAGTCAGCTCCCTGAACCATTTGGGGGTGTCTACCCTTTACCAGGCCTTTCCCCTCCTACCAGCCCTGAGCCATAGGTTTCATCACCTGCCTTTGTAGGTGGGGGAGTGGAGACCTCGTCCCCGCTAAACCCCCTGCCCGAGGTTACGCGGCTTCCCTGAGCTCTGGCTCGGGGCTCCCCCGTGGCTGGTGGGGGACCCCAGCGCTAAGCTCAGTCTCCCACAGCAAGCTTTCCACCGTTAGTGTGGTCTGCACAAAACCTCTCAGGGGACTCTCTTCCAGGCAGAAGGTTCCTTCCCTGTCCAGGGGGGAGCATCCTAGGAGGTCGGGGGCTGCACGGAAGGAGGCGCTGGGTCATTAACGGAGGCAGTTGTCACTCCGCCCCCTCTGCTCGGATCAGCCCCGACGTGGCCAGGGGTGGGGGAGGGAGGGCTTCAGAGGGGCACGAACAGCCGTTGTCTGGGAACCCTATTGCAGGAGGAATAATCCAGAGGGGGCGTCCCCACAGAGAAGACTCACCTCCACGTGCCAGGTGCTGGGTCAGGGACCGGGGCAGAGAAGGTCTCTGCCCTCCGAGAGGGTCGTCAAGAGGTTTTGTGTGAACTTTGCCTATTTGCGGGCCTCGCTGAAGAATGTGCGAGCCCTTTACCAGATTCAGAACATTCTTACCGTTGCAAGAGACCCGTGCTCAAATCCCTCCGTATGGGCCCACCGTCCCCCCCACATTCCCCAGGGTTTTTAATGATTTCTGTGTATGTCTCTGTCTGTCTCTGTGTCTGTCCGTCTCCGTTTAATGCCTTATGACTGGTAGCGACTGTTCGTAAGCGAGGCCCCCTCCCCTGAGAGTGTGGGCGCCCCCCTGGGAGGCCAGGGTGACTCTTATGGCCGAGGTCCGGGCACTGGCTGTAGGCTCCCCATACACACTGGCTGGATGTCGAGCAGAGAGGGGAGGTGGGAAAGCTGACGGGGAGGCCGTCGCAACGCTCCAGGAGGTAATGGTTGCACGAGGAAGAGATTTCCCCAAAACTGTGTGAAAATGAGACCCCAACTCTCAGACATGATTGTATTAAAGAGAAGATCAGAAGTCCCTTGGTGCGGGATGGAACCAATGGCATTGCCCTGCTCTTGCCGCAGAGGCTTTCCACGGGCCAGAAAAGGGACACCCCAGACAGGAATCTGGTAGAGTGCTGACTCCTTTTATGCAAACCCATACACTCATGAGCGGCCGGAGATTTTGTGCACCTGCCAGAGTTGTGTTCCTTTTTGCAATGTTCTAAAGCAATGTTTCCCGCCCTTAAATGTAGCTCCAACAAAAGGAGGTCCTAGTGTGCCTTTCTTCTTAATAAGAAGCCATTTTAAAAATATTTTATTTTATTTTTTCAGCATTCCAAGATTCATTGTTCATGCACCACACCCAGTGCTCCATGCAATACGTGCCCTCCTCAATACCCACCACCAGGCTCACCCAACCCCCAACTCCCTCCCCTCCAAAATCCTCAGTTTGTTTCCTAGAGTTCAGCATCTCTTATGTTTTGCCTCCCACAGATGAATGGATAAAGATGTGGTGTATATAGACAACGGAATATTACTCAGCCATCAAAAAGAATGAAATCTTGTCATTTGCAACGATGTAGATGGATCTAGAGGGTAATATGCTAAGTGAAGTCAGTCAGAGAAGACAAATACCATATGATTTCACTCATGTGGAATTTAAGAAACAAAACAGATGAACATTGGGGAAGGGAAGGAAAAATACTATAGCTCCTAAATGAAATCTTTGTAAGGTCGGTCCAATTCGATCGCCATCCCCTCCCCACACTGCATGGTGCTCTAGGAGTAGCTTGGTTTACACTAACCCCCTCTGTTTCCCACATACACTTTAGAATTATATTTTGAAATAGAAATTTTATTGGGATTTCTATTTATTATTGGGATTTTATTAGCAATGTACTGAATATAGACATCTATATTTAGCGTATGGACATCTTTGTAGTAATGATCATTCCCATACAAGAACTTAGCATAATTCTTCATTTTTTATATTTTTATATGTCTATCAATAAAAATTCATACTTTGTCCAGTAAGGCTTATAATCTTTTATTAGATTTATTTCTAGTTACTTTATAGTTTTCTTGCCATTTTGCATAGGACATCCTTTCTTAATTTTCAATTATTATCTTCTAAATTCAAGCATAATTAATATGCGGTGTTACATTAGTTTCAAGCGTACAATATAGTGATTCAACAATTCTGTACATTACCTAGTGCTCATTGTGATAAGTGTGTCTTATCTCCTTAACCTCTTTTACCCATTCCCCCCATCGACCGCCCCTCTGACAGCCATTAGTTCTCCATATCTAAGAGTCTGTTTTTTTCGTTTGTCTCTTTTTCCCCTTTGTTCATTTGTTTTGTTTCTTAAATTCCACATATGAGTGAAATCGTATGGTATTTGTCTTTCTCTGACTTATTTTACTTAACATTATACCCTCTAGATCCATCTATGTTGTTTATGTTGTTGCAAATAGCAAGATCTTGTCATCCTTTGTTTATGGCCAAGTAATATTCCAGTGTGTGTGTGTGTGTGTGTGTGTGTGTGCGCGCGCGTGTGTGTGTGTGTGTGTGTACCACATCCTCTTTACCCATTCATCTATCAGTGCACAGTTGGGTTGCTTCCATATCTTGGCTCTTAAAACAACAAGAACAACAATAATAATAATTCAATAAACATAGGGGTGTACGTATCTTTTCAAATTGATGTTTTTGTTTTCTTTGGGTAAATGCCCAAAGAGTGGTATTACTGGATCATATGGTAATTCTATTTCTAATTTTTTGAGGACCCTCCATACTGTTGTCCACAGTGGCTGTACCAGCTTGCATTCCCACCAACAGTGCACAGAGATTTCTTTTTCTCCACATCCTTGCCACACTTGTTATTTCTTGCCTTTTTGACTCTAACCATTCTGACTGGTGTGAGGCGATATCTCATTTTGGTTTTGATTTGCATTTCCCTGATGATGAGTGATGTTGAGCATCTTTTCATGTGTCTGTTGACCATCTGTATATCCTCTTTGGAAAAATGTCTATTCGTTTCTTCCCATTTTAATCAGATTATTTGGGGGTTTTTTTGGTGTTGAGTTGTATAAGTTCTTTATATATTTCGGATAGTAACCTCTTATTAGGTCATCATTTGCAAATATCTTCTTCCATTCAGTAGGTTGTCTTTTTGTTTTGTTGATGGTGTCCTGTGCTGTGCAAAACCGTTTTATTTTGATGTAGTCCCAGTGGTTTCATTTTTTTATTTCCCTTGCCTCAGGAGATGTATCTAGAAAAATGTTTCTGTGGCTGATGTGAGAAAAATTACTGCCTATGTTTTCTCCTAGGAATTTTACGGTTTTAGGTCTCACATTTAGATCTTCAATCCATTTTTCAATTTATTTTTGTGTATGGTGTGAGAAAGTGGTCCAATTTCATTCTTTTGCATGTAGCTGTCTAAGTTTCCCAGCGCGATTTGTTGAAGAAACTGTCTTTTTCACATTGCGTATTTTTACTTCCTTTGTTGAAGATGAATTCACGATACAGTCATGAGTTTATTTCTGGGCTCTTTATTCCATTCTGTTGATCTATGTGTTTATTTTTGTGCCAGTACCATACCGTTTTATTTATTTAATTAGATTATGTTAGTCACCATACAGTACATCATTAGTTTTTGATGCTCCATGATTCATTGTTTGCATATAACACCCAGTGCTCCGTACTATTTTATTTATTTTAAAGATTTTATTTATTTATTCGACAGAGAGAGAGAGATCACAAGTAGGCAGGGAGACAGGCAGAGAGAGAGGGGGAAGCAGGCTCCCCGCCGAGCAGAGAGCCCGATGCGGGGCTCGATCCCAGGACCCTGAGATCATGACCTGAGCCGAAGGCAGAGGCTTTAACCCACTGAGCCACCCAGGCACCCCTCCATACCATTTTAACTATTAGAGCTTTGTAGTATACCTTGAAATCTGGGATCGTGATACCTCCCATTTTGTTCTTGTTTTTTCAAGATTTCTTTGGTTATTGGTCTTTCCTCATTGCTTACAAATTTTAGTATTATTTGTTCTAGTTCTGAGAAAAATGCCATTGGTATTTTGATAGGGATTGCACTGAATCTGTAGATTGCTTTCGGTAGTAGGGACATTTTTACAATATTTGTTCTTTTAATCCATGAGCATGGAATATCTTTCCATTTGAGTCATCCTTAATTTCTTTCATCTGTGTTTTTTGGTTGTCAGAATACATCTACATTCACCTCTTTGGTTAAGTTTATGCGTAGGTATTTTATTCTTTTTGGTGCAGTTGTAAATGGATTGTTTTCTTCATTTCTCTTGCTGCTACTTTGTTAGCAGTGTATAAAAATGCAAGCGATTTCTGTATATTGATTTTTGTATCCTGCAACTTTACTGAAGTCATTTATCAGATTCAGTAGTTTTTTGGTGGAGTCTTGAGGATTTTCTACAGTTGGCATCACGTCAACTGCAAATAGTGAAAAGTTTTACTTCTTCCTTACCAGTTTGGATGCCTTTTATTGCCTATGATAGCCTTTTAAATTTAAAAATTCTAACTGGATTTATTTACAGAAATACACATGGATCTTGGAACACTGAAAAAATAAAGTAAAATTAATTAAAAATAAATAAAATCTTAAAAAAAAAAGAAATACACATGGATTTTTGTATTCAAGTTACCCTTTAAAAACTTGGGAACATTTTTCCCTAGCTTTATTGAGATATAATTGACATGGGACACTGTGTAAGTTTAAGGGCACGGGTATTGATAATACACTAATATTTTGCAGAACAATTGTTTTCACAAGATTAGCTTACACCTACATTACATCTCATAAATACCTTCTGTGAGTGTGTGTGTGTGTGTGTGTGTGTGTGGTTAAAACACAGAAGAGCTACTCTCTTAGCAACTTTCAAGTTTACTCTATAGTATTAATTCTAACAGTTTTTTCCATAGATTTGCAGGGAGGGAGTTTGCGCAGATATATCAAATTATTGCATATAATTTCAAATTTGCCTCTTCAAATCCTTTCTCTCGTTCCACTGATTTGGCTGCTGTTTCAGCACTACATTGAAATCACATTGGTGGCAGAGGGCATGTTTGTCCTGTATCCTAAAAGATTTTCTGTCAGCATTTTTCCATTAGGAGGTTTTGACTGCCTTTTCAGAATGCTCTTTCGGAATGGGTTCAGGAAATTCCTTTCTTTCTTAATTTACGAAGATACATCTAAGAGCATGAATAGACGTGGAGTTTTCTAGATTTGCCCTTTTTGCATCTATGAAGACGATCCTATTTTTTTTCTTCTGTAATCTGTGAACCGTGAAGAGTTACCTTTACCAATCCTACCCAGAGCACTCTCCCTGCCGGCGAGGGCGAGGGCAAGGGCCCGCAGCTGGGAGCAGGTCGTGAGTTGGCGTGGGAGAAGTCAGGTGATTCCAGTGGTGCAGCAAATCTGGGGACCTCCGGGTGTCGGGTGTAGGCAGTGCCTCCGTGAATCCTGTCACCTGCCAAGTACCCACGATTACGTCACTCCACAATCACGTCTATTGGAAAGGCCTCTTGCCAGACCCTGGTGTAGACGTGGATTTCATGGAGCGTTTACCTTACGTAGTTCACGGTACATGTGGGTATCTGAAGTCAAGATTATCAGCGGAGAACTTCTTTTCCTCTGGCGCTGCCCCCAATCAATTATTGGGGGGGATTTCGGCTAGATACCCCAAGAGCTCCGACATCACAAGTTGGGTCTGGACCGTCTTGTAATTGGGAGACCCGAGAAGAAAGGTCCACGTGGAGAAAAACAGTGAGGCACGAAAGCCCAGGTGAAGCTGTGTTTCCCTGCTGTCGTGAAGCCGGCCATCTAGAACCTGCCTTAGTCCATAACCAGGCGGGAATAAGTGGCCCTCAGGGGGGCGTAGACGTTCCCTTCCCACTGCCTGCTTTGCTTGCGTTGGGAGCCGGTCCCGGGGGCTTGCAGACCTGGTGCGGGGTTGGTGAGTTACCGGTCTTGGCGACTTGCTGCTTTTGATTTTAGAATCCCGTTGTTTATGCTGTTACTGAAATTCTCTAGTTTTCTTAATTTTTTCATGGCGTCTTTCTTAACCAGAAACTCGTCCTTGTGGCCTCGCCACAGACGCTGTCCTTCTGTTCGGCGTGTGCGATTTTGGAGAAGATGTTTTAAGGGTGAGCTGTGGCTTCTCTCCTTGTAGGGACGCTCGGCAGTGTTATAAGGCACCGGCTCTCCATTTTGGCTGCGTGTTGATGTCATTTGGGGGAATTGTAAGAAAACACGGATTCCCGGGTCCAACTTGCAAAGTTTCTTGTTTAACAAGTATGGATATTTCTGGGCACTGAGACCGTAAAAACAAAACCACCCAGAAATAGCAAAACTAAAGCCACCGGATCAGTAAAATAGTATTCAGTAAGAGTTTATTGTGCATTTAAGAATGGTTTGTGAACTCATGGGAAGCTCAGGGACATGACATTACAGGACGGCTTATAAAGTGAAAGCAAGGAGGTCGTTTATCTTCACTTACTACAGAGAGGGTTTGCAGATGGCAGGGGATTGTTTCGAAGTGATTATCTTACACATTTTTGGGAAGATGGCTGAAGTTTCTTAACTCGCATTTTTTATTGACAAAATTAACGTACAATGGTGTACAATATTGATTCAACAATTCCGTATGTTACTCCGTGCTCGCCGTAAGTGTAGTCACCATCTGTGTTTCTTGGCTGGTTATCAGAGGTATTTATAAGAAATGACTTAAGTTTCACTTGCGTTCATGAACTAAGGTGGATTTCGTTTTGCTAATGTGGTTTAAATGGCGTCTTCTGTTCAGGGAATTTCTTTTTAAAAGTTAAATTTCGTGATGGGGACTGGGTATTACATGCAACTGATAATTTATTTAACACTACACGGAAACTAATGATGCACCCTAAGTTGGCTAAGTGAATTTAAATTGAAAAAAGTTTTTAATTCCAGTAAACACACAGCGTAATATTAGTTTCAGGTGTGCAATATAGTCATTTAATACTTCACATCCCCCTGTGCTCATGATGACAAGTGAACTCCTTAATCCCCATCACCTACTTCACCCATCCCTCCGCCCCCTTCCCCCTGGTAAACATCAGTTCTCTATCGTTAAGAGTGTTTCTTGGTTTGCCTCTTTTTTTTTTTTTTTGCCCCTTGGCTCGTTTGTTTTGTTTCTTAAATTCCGCATAGAAGTGAGGTCATATAGTATTTGTCTTTCTCTGACGGGCTTATTTCACCTAGTGTCATACTCTCTAGCTCCGTCCACATCCTTGGAAATGGCAAGATTTCATTCTTATAGCCGAGGAATATTCCATTGTGTATATATACGTAAATACCCCGTCTTCGCTATCCACTCACCAGCCGATGGACGTTTGGGCTCTTGCCATCACTGGGCTATTGCAGATAACGTTGCTGTGGACATTGGGATGCATGTACCCTCTTCGAATCTGTAGTTTTGTGTTCTTTGGGTAAACACCTAGTAGGGCAACTGCTGGATCTATTTTTAACTTTCCGAGGCACCTCCCTGCGGGTCTCCAGAGTGGAGTTTGCATTCCCACCAACAATGCGCACGTGTTCGTTTTTCTCCGCATCCTCCCCAACACCTGTTTCCTGTGTCGTTGAATTTGCTCAGGGAATTTTCAAGTATGGGCTCTGTTTTGTATTGAACAGGATTTTTCTTCTTTTTTTTTTTTTTAAAGATTTTATTTATTTATTTATTCGACAGAGAGGAGAGAGATCACAAGTAGGCAGAGAGAGAGGGGAAGCAGGCTCCCCGCCGAGCAGAGAGCCCGATGCGGGGCTCGATCCCAGGACCCTGAGATCATGACCCGAGCCGAAGGCAGAGGCTTTACCCCACTGAGCCACCCAGGCGCCCCTGAACTTGAACAGGATTTTTAAGAATTCAGGTGATTCCTCTGGGCAGCAGTGCGTGAGAAGGTCTGGTTAAAGCTGCTCAGAGCGTCCGACCAGCGGGTCCTCAGTTATCCAGCCTCGTGACTCGGGACACTTTCGCATTGATTTTCCTTGTCGAAACCTCGTGTGACCTTGGACCCCATCTCAACTCTTAAAATGAATCTGGGTCCCAAGAAGAAGCTCAAAGAGGATAGTGTGAAATCGAACTCAAAGGAAGGAAGTAACTTGGGGTGTAAGGGAGGGATAGATTTCACTGGGCTTAACTCTCATCACTGCATAGTACACTTCTGTCCACTGCAAAACACCTAGAAATCAAGGTTTAAAGCACTTATCTGAGTTTTACAAACAGCCAGTGTTGCAGGGATTTACTTCTTTGTAGGGATAGGTTTGTCTAAGAACGTGGAGAGGCTCTCTAAACACTAGTCTCGTACACTACTTCGTGCACTAAAACGTGCTGTAGGAGCTATTGTCGAGTGTTCTTTGGAAGCCTAGACTTCAGTGGGTTTCTAGTACGCAGCGTTGATGAACTAGAATTATTTGTTTATTTATTTACATTGTGAAACTTCATTGTCTCTTTATTAAAAAGCAATCTTTTTATTTTTTTATTTTTTTTCAGTGTTCCAAGATTCATTGTTCATGCACCACGCCCAGTGCTCCATGCAACACGTGCCCTCCTCCATACCCACCACCAGGCTCGCCCAACCCCCCACCCCCTCCCCTCCAAAACCCTCAGTTTGTTGCTCAGAGTCCACAGTCTCTCATGGTTCCTCTCCCCCTTCACTTTTCCCTTCCTTCTCTTAATGTCCTCCATGTTTTTCCTTATGCTCCACACGTAAGCGAAACCATATGATAATTGACTCTCTGCTTGACTTATCTCACTCAGCATAATCTCCTCCAGTCCTGTCCATGTTGATACAGAAGTTGGGTATTCACCCTTTCTGATGGCTGCATAATATTCCATTGTATATATGGACCACATCTTCTTTATCCATTCGTCTGTTGAAGGGCATCTTGGCTCTTTCCACAGTTTGGCGATTGTGGCCATTGCTGCTATGAACATTGGGGCACATGTGGCCCTTCTTTGTAC
>CM052888.1:48235175-48248199 GCA_028534135.1 Potos flavus
CAAAGTGGCTGCACCAACTTGCATTCCCACCAACAGTGGAAGAGGGTTCCCTTTCTCTGCATCCTCTCCAACATTTGTTGTTTACCGTCTTGTTGATTTTGGCCATTCTAACTGGTGTGAGGTGGTATCTCAGGGTGGTTTTGATTTGAATCTCCCTGATGGCTGATGATGAGGAACATTTTTTCACGTGTCTGTTAGCCATTTGTATGTCTTCTTTGGAGAAGTGTCTGCTCAGGTCTTCTGCCCATTTTTTGATGTGATTATCTGTTTTTTGGGTGTTGAGTTTGAGGAGTTCTTTATAGATCTTAGATATCAGCCCTTTGTCTGTAGTGTCATTTGCGAGTATCTTCTCCCATTCCGTGGGTTGCCTGTTTGTTTTGTTGACTGTTTCCTTTGCTGTGCAGAAGCTTTTTATCTTGACGAAGTCCCAAAAGTTCATTTTCGCTTGTTTCCTTTGCCTTCGGAGACATGTCCTGAGAGAAGTTGCTGTGGCCGATGTCAAAGAGGTTGCTGCCTATGTTTTCCTCTAGGATTTTGATAGATTCCTGCCTCACGTTGAGGTCTTTTATCCATTTCGAGTTTATCTTTGTGTATGGTGTGAGAGAATGGTCCAGTTTCATTCTTCTATACACAGCTGTCCACTTTTCCCAGGATCATTTATTGAAGAGACTGTCTTTTTTTCCACTGGATATTTTTTCCTGCTCTGTCAAAGATTATTTGACCATGGAGTTGTGGGTCCATATCTGGGCTCTCTAACCCATGTGTCTGTTTTTGTGCCAGTACCAAGCTGTCTTGGTGGTCACAGCTTTGTAGTAAAGCTTGAAATCAGGTAACGTGATGCTCCCAGCTTTTTCTTTTTCAACATTTCCTTGGCAATTTGGGGTCTTTTCTGGTTCCATACAAATTTTAGGATTATTTGTTCCAGCATTTGTAAAAGTGCCGGTGGCATTTTGATCGGGATGGCATTGAAAGTATAGATTGCTCTGGGCAGTATAGACATTTTAACAATGTTTATTCTTCCGATCCATGAGCATGGAATGCTCTTCCACCTTTTTGTGTCTTCTTCAATTTCTTTCATGAGTGTTCTGTAGTTCCTCGAGTACAAGTCCTTTACTTCTTTGGTTAGGTTTATTCCCAGATATCTTATGGTTCTTGGTCCTATAGTAAATGGAATTGATTAATTTCCCTTTTCATATTTTCATCGTTAGTGTATAAGAAAGCAACTGATTTCTGTGTATTGATTTTGTGTCCTGCCACATTACCGAATTGCTGTATGAGTTCTAGTAGTTTGGGGGTGGAGTCTTTTGGGTTTTCCATATAAAGTATCATGTCCTCTGCGAAGAGAGAGAGTTTGACTTCTTCTTTGCCAATTTGAATACCTTTCATTTGTTTTTGTTGTCTGATTGCTGTCGCTAGGATTTCTAGTACTATGTTGACCAAGAGTGGCGAGAGTGGGCATCCTTGTCGTGTTCCTGATCTCAAAGGGAAGGCTGTCAGCTTCTCCCCATTGAAAATGATATTCACAGTGGGCTTTTCATAGATGGATTTTATGAAGTTGAGGAATGTTCCCTCTATCCCTATACTTTGAAGAGTTTTAATCAGGAACAGATGCTGTATTTTGTCAAATGCTTTTTCTGCATCCATTGAGAGGACCACGTGGTTCTTCTCTCTTCTCTTATTGATTTGTTCTATCACATTGATTGATTTGCGGATGTTGAACCGCCCTTGCATCCCAGGGATAAATCCCACCTCTTCATGGTGGATAATCTTTTCCCAACACGTGCCCTCCTCAATACCCATCGTAGGCTCTTAAAAGAGGAAATGGAATTAAAGTATCTAAATTTATTAAAAGCTTTGACTACTGTCTGCTTTCCCAAAGGGATATCACTGTTTTACACCGACAATCTATACGCCCATCTGGCCACACTCTAGTGCTTCTTTACAGATTACTTGAAAAATTGTCTTTTTCTGAACTATGAGGTACACTTCTCTGAATATTTTAACCAATATTTTGCATGTTTTAACCACTTTAAATTTATTGTCTCTATTTTAAATTTCTGTATTTAATTGGAAGGATTTTCCCAGTGATTCGCGGAGCTCCTGAATCAGGGCTAATCTGTCTTTGGTTCCATCTTAGCTTATTGCTTCTATATTTCCCCCCTCAAAGTACATAGAGCATGAAACAGGGCAGGTAGGAAAGATGACACAGGAGATAGGATCTAGACTGTAACTCTCCCATTAATTTCACCTTCGGGTTGACCTCTCAGGTGATAGCAAACCCAAGGTGTGTTCAAGGCTGTCGTTCATAACTAGAATCACATTTCTGAGCCTGAATCGGGTGCCCATTTCCCTAAAGATGTTCTCACTTCCGCCTGAGGTCTTGGACAACCCAACACACAGCATCTGGGGTGCTCTAGGACCCAGCTGATGGTTGGCTGTATAGGAGGGGAGAGGCTGGGCATCAGTGGGCAGACATTCTCCTGTAATAGCACCTGCGACTTCTCCAAGATGGCACTTACTCCTCGAAGAGCGGAAGCATACATCTTGTCTCTCTCTCACCGGCATTGTCCCTGTCATTTTGAATCACTTCATTTCCTATGTGGATGATCTTTTCTAGAACTTGGCTTCTCATTCTTGACCCGTAGTTCTCTAATCATTTTGTCCCTATGCCCCCTTCTTGGGCATAGACCATCCTGATCAAAACTTCGAGGCTGCCTAGTAGAGCTACGAGGTGATCTTAAATCTTTGAGAAGCCACATTAAAAAGGTTAAAAAACAGGAAAAATTAACTTCAATAATATATCTTAACCTATCAAATTACATCAGTACATAATTGGTGTCAAACAAAAAGCAGAAACAGACGCATAATTGCAAGAAGCTGGTGTGGTCGCCAGAGAGGGGAGGCGGGGGGGGGGGCAGCTGAGCACCAAGGGGCGAAGGCGAGTGGGAGATAGAAGCGGCCAGTTAGGGGATGAGTAAGTCACGGGATGAGAGAGAAGATGGCCAGCGGTGCTGGGACAGCCTTGTAGGGCGACAGATGGCAGCTGCACTCGCAGTAAGCACAGCATGAACGTAGACTTGTTGAATCACTGTGTCGTATGCCTGAAACGACAGTCTATGTCAACGAGACTTCAGTAAAAAATAATGGTAAAAACTTTGAATGATATTTTATCTTCCTTTTGGGGGGTACAAAGTCTTCAAAACCCAGAATGTATTTATATTTATAGAAATCTCTCCTCTGGGGCACCTGGGGGGCTCAGTGGGTTGAGCGTCTGCCTTCGGCTCAGGTCACGATCCCGGGGTCCTGGGATCGAGCCCCATGTTGGGCTCCCTGCTCAGTGGGGAGCCTGCTTCTCGCTCTGCCTGCCGCTCCCCCTGCTTGTGCTCGCTCTGTCTCTCTCCCTGTGTCTCTAATAAGTCTTTCAAAAAATCGATTCACATACATCAGTAGGATGTCTCCACCTCCTCCTAAACTTACTGTCTGCGCGCTCCTCGTGGGAGTTCTCCCCCGGTTCGCGGCGTGAGCGGGTTGGCAGCCGAAGCCTCCCGGATGCAGGTTTACAACCGTACATTCCTCCTGCTTGGAGACTCCTACCAAACAAACTTCTCAGGGTCCCTCTTGATGGCGGCGTTCCAGATGTGTCTTGGCGTGGACACATTACTTAGGGCCGCACTCACGATGGATCCGTCTTCCCGCTCCCTTTGCTGCCGTGCCTGGTAGACCAGCTCCGTACCACGGCTCGTCTGAACTGTGCCCGAAGCCTCCTGAATGTTCTCCCCGTCCCACCTTTGCCTGCTACGTGGAAGAGAGAGTAGAAGGGCCACTTTAGTTTTCAGCCGAAGGCCCATCTTGCCGCTCTTCTGCCCTCTGGCCTCCAGCCTTCAGTGGCTTCCGTCTCACTCAAACCGAAGCTCCTCATTTCTCCACGGGTGGCCCTGGCTAATCTGTCGCCTGTTCCCCACTCCTCTCCTCCTGACTTACCGCGCTCGTTGCAGGTCTTGGAACCGCCAAGCCCACTCCTGCCTCCGAGCCCTTACAGTCCATTCCCCCGCCACAAATTCTCTTCCCCGGGAGGCTGAGTGTGCCCTCTCCTCGCCACCGAAGGCCACCTTTCTGATACTTGTCCCACTGACCACGCCACGTAGAACTAGAATATCTCCTTCCCTTTCTCTCTACTTCACCCCGATTTACTTTTTTTTTTCTCTTATTTTGTTTTTTTCACATATCAGTAGTTCATTCCTTTTTTTAAATTAACATATAATGTATTATTTGCCCCAGGGTACATGTCTGTGAATCATCAGGCTTACACACTTCACAGCACTCACCACAGCACATGCCCTCCCCAGTGTCCATGACCCAGCCACCCTGTCCCTACCCACCAGCCACCCTCAGTTTGTTTCATGAGTTTAGGAGTCTCTTATGGTTTGTCTCCCTCCTGATGCCATCTTGTTTCATTTCCCCCCTGCCCTGCCTCTCATATTCTTTCTAAAAAAATTTAAATATTTGTTTTTATGGTCAATCGATTTTTTTTCAGTGTTTATATAGAACTGACCATCTACTAGAAACACCAAACATTTGGTCATTTCTTTCTTTTTTTTTAATTTAACAGATCACAAGCAGGCAGAGAGGCAGGCAGAGAGAGGGGGAAGCAGGCTCCTCACTGAGCAGAGAGCCCGATGTGGGGCTCGATCCCAGGACCCTGAGATCATGACCCGAGCCGAAGGCAGAGGCTTTAACCCACTGAGCCACCCAGGCGCCCCCATTCTTTCTCTTTTTTAAATTTTTAAATCTTTTATTAAAAAAATTTTTTTATTATGTCCCATTAACCAGCATATAGTACATCATTAATTTTTATTTTATTTTTTATTTTTTTTAACTTTTATTTTTTCAGTGTTCCAATGTTATTTGTTCATGTACCACACCCAGTGCTCCATGCAACACGTGCCCTCCTCAATACCCACCACCAGGCTCGCCCAACCCCTCACCCTCCTCCCCTCCAAAACCCTCAGTTTGTTTCTCAGAGTCCACAGTACATCATTAACTTTTGATGTAGTGTTCAACAATTGATTGGTTGTGTATAACGCCCAGTGCTCATCCCATCACGTGCCTCCTTAACGCCCATCCCCCAATTACCCCATGCCCCCATCCACCTCCCCTCCAGCAACGCTCAGTTTGTTTCCCAGAGTTAAGAGTCTCTCATGGTTTGTCTCCCTCTCTGATTTCTTCCCCTTCAGTTTTCTTCCCTTCCCCTACGATCCTCTGCAGTGTTTATTGTATTTCCCATATAATTGTCTTTCTTTGATTGGCTTATTTCACTCCGCGTAATCCCCTCCAGTTCCATCCACGTTGATGCAAATGGTGGGTGTTCGTCCTTTCTGATGGCTGAGTGATATTCCCTTGTATATATGGACCACATCTTTATCTGTCAATGGACATCTCGGCTCTTTCTACAGTTTGGCGATTGTGGCCATTGCTGCTATGAACATTGGGGTGCAGGTGGCCCTTTTTTTCACTACATCTGTATCTTTGGGGTAAATACCCAGTAGTGCAATTGCTGGGTTGTAGGGTAGCTCTATTTTTAATTTTTTGAGGAATCTCCACACTGTTTTCCAAAGTGGCTGCACCAACTTGCATTCCCACCAACAGTGTAGGGGGGTTCCCCTTTTTCCCTCACCCTCATCAACACTTGTCATTTCCTGATAATTTTAGCCATTCTGACCACTGTGAGGTGGTATCTGATTATGCTTTTGATTTGCATTTGCCTGATGCCAAGTGATGTGGAGCATGTTTTTATGTGTCCGGCCATTTGTAGCTTGCCTTTGGAGAAATGTCTGTTCGTGTCTTCTGCCTATTATTTTGGCTAGATTATTTTTTTGGGGGGTGTCGAGTTTAGAAGTTCTTCATAGATCTCCGATACTAGCCCTTTATCTGTTACGTCATTTGCAAGTATCTTCTCCCATTCTGTAGGTCGCTTTGAGTTTTGTTGACTGTTTCCTTTGTGGTGCAGAAGCTTTTTATTCTGACAAAGTCCGAATAGTTCATTTTTGCTTTTGTTTTCCTTGCCTATAGAGATGTGTCTTGCAAGAAGTTGCTGTGTCCGAGGTTGATGAGGTTGTTGCCTGTGTTCTCCTCTAGGATTTTGATAGATTCCTGCCTCACGTTGAGGTCTTTCATCCATTTTGAGTTTATCTTTGTGTGTGGTATATGAAAACAGTCCAGTTTCAGTCTTCCGCATGTGGCTGTCCAGTTTTCCCAACACCCATTTGTTGAAGAGACTCTTTTTTCCATTGGATATTCTTTCCTGCTTTGTTGGAAATTAGTTGACCATAGAGTTGAGGGTCCATTTCTGGGCTCTCTACTCTGTTCCATTGATCGATGTGTTTGTTTTGTACCAGTACTGTACTGTCTAGATGATTACAGCTTTGTAATAGAGTGTGAAGTCTGGAATTGTGATGCCTCCAGCTTTGGTTTTCTTTTTCAGCATTCCTCTGGCTACTTGAGGTCTTTTCTGGTTCCATACAAATTTTAGGATGGTTTGTTCCAGCTCTGTGAAAAATGTCGATGGTATTTTGATAAGGATTGCATTGAATGTGTAGATTGCTCTGGGCAGCATAGACATTTTAACGACATTTATTCTTCCAATCCATGAGCATGGGATGTTTTTCCATTTCTTTATGTCTTCCTCCATTTCTGTCATAAGCGTTCTGTAGTTTTTAGAGTACAGATCCTTTACCTCTTTGGTTAGGTTTATTCCTAGGTATCTTATCATTTTGAGTGTAATTGTAAATGAGATCGACTCCTTAATTTCTCTTTCTTCTGTATCATTGTTAGTATATAGAAATGCAACTGATTTCTGTGCATTGATTTTGTATCCTGTAACGTTGCTGAATTGCTGTGTGAGTCCTAGCCATTTTGGGGTGAGTGTTTTGGGTTTTCCCTGTAACGTATCAGGTCATCTGCAGAGTGAGAGTTTGATTTCTTTGTCAATGTGGATGCCTTTCATTTCTTTTGTTTCCAATTGCTGAGGCTAGAACATCTCATACTATGTTGAACAACAGTGGTGAGAGTGGACATCCTCGTCATGTTCCTTGGTCATTTATTTCTACTCACTAGAATTGCATCCTATTTCTTCGGGTTTCCTGCTATATCGTAGGAACCCAGCACGGTGCCTGAAGAACAGTGGACAATATTTGTTAGTTGAATGTGCAGTGGTGAGCAAAGTCCTCAGTAAAGAAGTGAACTTGAGACAAGCTGCATGAAGCGAGATAGCTAACCGTGCAGATATCTGGGAAAAACCTGTGGAGCAGAGATGAGGGCAAGAGCAGGGGTGCTAAAGCAGGAACGTGCTTGGAGGGTTTGAGGAAGAACGAAGAGATTAGGGAGGATGCAGTAGAGTGAGCCATGAGTAGCAAGTTAGACAAAGTCAGGTAGTCAAGAGCCAGATCACGCGGGACATCACAGGCTGTAGGAAAAAAAGGAAGTCATTGTACGTGTGATGACAAGCTCAGTTGTCTTGATCAGGTGTGTTGCTCGGTGCCTGACTTAGATCTCTGACACAGTGATGAGTGCTGCGTGAAGGTGGATCCACTCACAACCCTTCTTGAATCTTCTAATGTTCCCAAATGTGAACTTTGAGAACTGATGTAGGGCAAGATTAGAAGCATGGAGATCCATCTATTGCCTGTTTTATGTAGTTGTCCTCTGACCTGGTTGGGTCTAGTTTTACCCAAAAGAGGGATGGCTTGAAAAACTGGGCATCCTCGATTTGAATGAATTCCTCTTATGGTTTGATGAGACGTGAGTTGCAAGCTAGTGCATGTGGAGAAGTTGCCTCACTCCTCCTTAGCAGCAAGAAACGTAACAACCTACTGCATAACGATGGGATGAAAATACTGAGTGAGGCTTCGCTCCATCCAGAGTGTTCTCTTGAGTCACAGGGGCAAGTCAGCTTAGACAAGCCCATCATGTCGAAGTTTTGACTTGAGTGTGTGGTCAAAACACACCTGAAGGGGAAAGTACAGCAAAGCATAACAGCTGAAGGCATTTGGAGTCAGACACGTCTGGGTTATTGTTCTGGACGGACAACTTTTGCACCGCAATGTTGGCCCGATTCTCTTTAGATTTCTTGCATTTCACGGTCTGGGGAATGAGGTCACAACACTCTCAACCTTATGGTTTTGAGTTAAATACGGAAGTTCCAGGCTCACCTGGGCCACAGCAACTGACTCGATAAGAGCAAGGAACTTCTAGTTACTTCAGCAATGCGCAGCTCTGTTAGATGTCACATCAGATGTGATGTTCTTGAGAACACAGGAAGAAAGCTCAGAGAAGGAGGTTTGCTACTTACGTTTTCTAGTTTCTACTTCTTTCAAGATGGCAGTCAATGAGTTCATCTTATGTCTCTCTTCGTCATTTGTTCTAATTATATAAGATCTTTTTCTCCATTTTGAAGAAGTTGCTAGAAAAATAACATTTCAGGTGGTTGAGATATGGCAAAAGATGGAGATATTTATCAAAAGTAAGGCATAAAACGACAAAAAGGTGGCGATTGGCTGAATAGTCAGAAAACAGACTAAGCAGCTCAATATATGATTGAAGACTGTAGTTTTTATATTTTGAGCACTCACTAGATTTCAACACATGACAAGAACTAAAACAACTCTTTATAGTCTTTATTCATCTATTTTCCTGTAGAAATATTCGTGTAATACTAACCCATGTTAGTATAACATGAAAGTCTATTACAGAATTGTCTAAAATCTCAAGTTGTTCTGGGATATATCTGGCCCCAGAGGAATCTAGTAAGTGATTGCCAGCATGAACTAAGTTGATATTCTAGAAGTACCCAACTTTTGTATCAACATGGACGGGACTGGAGGAGATTATGCTGAGTGAAATAAGTCAAGCAGAGAGAGTCAGTTATCATATGGTTTCACTTAAGTGTGGAGCATAAGGAAGAACATGGAGGACATTGGGAGAAGGAAAGGAAGGGTGAATTGGGGGAAATTGGAGGGGGAGATGAACCATGAGAGACTGTGGACTCTGAGCAACAAACTGAGGGTTTTGGAGGGGAGGGGAGTGGGGGGCTGGGTGAGCCTGGTGGTGGGTATTGAGGAGGGCACGGATTGCATGGAGCACTGGGTGTGGTGCATGAACAATGAATCTTGGAATGCTGGGGAAAAAAAAAGTTGCCATGAATAAAGGGGTAGGGAGGAATCTCCACACTGTTTTCCAGAGTGGCTCTGCCAGTCTGCATGCCCACCAACAGTGTAAGAGGGTTCCCCTTTATCTTCATCCTCCCCAACACCTGTCGTTTCCTGTGGTGTTAATTCTAGCCATTCTGACTGGTGAGAGGTGCCTCATTGTTGTTTTGATTTGTATTTTTTCCCTGATAATCAGTGATGTTGAGCATCTTGTATTGTGTCTGGAACCATCTGTATGTCTTCTTTGGAAAATGTCTATTCATGTCTTCTGCTCATTTGTTAACTGGATTGTTTTGGGGGTGTTAAGTTTTAGAAGTTCTTTACATATTTTGGATATTAGCCATTTATCAGATAGGTCATGTGCAAATATCATCTCCCATTCTGTAGGTTGCCTTTTAGTTGATTGTTTCCTTCACTGCGCAGAAGCTTTTAGTTTACATATATGTGATGGAATATTATTTAGCCACAAAACAGAATGAAATCTTGCCATTTGCAATGACATGGATAGAGCTAGAAAGTATTATGCTAAGTGAGATAAGTCAGAGAAAGACAAATACCATATGATTTCACTCCTATGTGGAATTTAAGAAACAAAACAAATGAACATGGTGGGGGCATAGACGCAAACTAAGAAACAGACTCTTAACTATAGAGAACAAACTGAGGGTTACTGAAGGGGAGTGGGTGGGGGGTAGGTTAAAATGTGCTGGGGATGAAGCAGGGCTCTTGTGATGAACACTGGGTGTTGTATATAAGTGATGAATCACTAAGTTCTACTCCTAAAACCAACTGTATATTAACTACCTGGAATTTAAATAAAAATCTGGAGAAAGACATTGGAGAAGGAAAGGAAAAGTGAAGTGGGGGAAACCGGAGGGGGAGACGAACCATGAGAGTCTGGACTCTGAGCAACAAACTCAGGGTTTGGGAGGGGAGGGGAGGGGATGGGGGGTTGGGTGAGCCCGGTGGTGGGTACTGAGGAGGGCACGGATTGCATGGAGCACTGGGTGTGGTGCACAAACAATGAATCTTGGAACACTGAAAAAATTTTAAAAATCTGGAGGAAGAAAAAAAATATCCTTACAATTCTCGGCTGGGGCGGGTGTAGTGGGGGGGAAAGTGGAGCAGGGGGAGGAAAGAAAAGAAAGAGGAGCACCCTCAGTAGGTGAAGCATCTGCCTTCGGCTCTGGTCAGGATCCTGGGATCGAGCCCCACATCGGGTTCCTTGGTCAGTGGGCAGCCTGCTTCTCCCTCTCTCTGCCACTCCCCCTGCTTGTGCTCTCTCTCTAATAAATAAATCTTAAAAATAATGGTGTTCCAAGTAGGTATAATTTTATCTCATCTATATTTTTTTGTTTCCTGTTGGATTTTTTGGATAGATTTGAGAAATAATGTATCATAAAATTCATCCATTTCAAGTGTGCATTCAGTGGTTTTTAGCATACTCAGAGTTGCACAACCACCACCACAATCTAATGTGAAAATATTTTCATCACCCTAGAAGGTTGTTGGCATGCTGTTCATAGTTCACGTGTATATTTAATAATCCAGGATTTTTTTTTCTATTTTTGTAGGTTTTCTTTTAGTGTGAAAAAGGAATTCTTAAGCCTAGGAGCACTGCAATAAGTAACATTAGCATAAAGGAAATGTCTGTGAGAGATCAAGTTTATGGTCTTGACCAAGTCTGACATCTGGGAAAGAATATCCCAGTGGGTTGTTGGTGGTAATTTCAGAACAGTCTAAAGACAGCAGAACATTTCTTTTATCTTTTGCTTTTATAGATAATTAGTAAATGCAAATTACTATGCCAATGAGAACATAGTCCATGTCACTAATATCAAAGAAAGCCAAATTAATATACCAACATGATACCATTTTGTGAAATTGAATCAGGAAACATAAAGAAATTGATAATCTATATTTAGAATCCAGTGAACATAGGTGAAAGCAGACATTTGATATCTCCTACAAACTCAATTTACCGCAAACTTCCATGATCCAACCTGTATGAACAACCATTTAGGTGCGATAAAATTATTACATTAAAAATATACCTTACCATTTTGAGAAATTCAGAACTATTGAAAAATGAAAAAACATGGTGTCCAATATTTGTTTCAAAATCGAGCTGGGGAGAAGTGTGTGAGGTACAGAGAAGCAAGTCCACGCATTTATCCTTGTGAAGGCCTGCTGATGGGTCCGTGGTACTCGTTGTAGTTCTGCCTGATTCTCTATGTTGGAAGTCTTCGGTGCTGGTCACGGTGATTTAAACTCTTGCCCAGATAGTCCGTCATTAGGTAAGTTTCCTAATGAAATAGACAGATGGAAGAACTTGAGACCTAGGGATTGTGACACACGTGAATGTCACGTGTTGCTGGTGTAAATGCTGACAACAGGGTAGATGTCTACTACGTCCACCAGGGCCGTTCGGGTCACTGTTCAGAACAACCGAAGTGCTCACGGTTGGTTTCAGAAGGTGTCATAAAACTGCATTGCGGTATTTCAAGTAACCGAAAGATACACAAATCCTGATCTTCCGGGCTGATCAAAACTATAAGTAGAAAAGTAAAAAAAATGCATAAAAGCAGCAACAGTAGTGAATTCAGTAGTAACTTAGGTTTCCTTAAACTCACACGGCGGGAAGGGCAGGACCTTCGGGGAAGAGGTGGGAGAATGAATGAACGCAGGACAAAAGTACGGGGAAACGTGGAGCAGACAGGAGAGTTGGTGCCAACACTACAGCCTAGGGTTTGGCAAAGCTTTTCTGTATGAGAGAGTAAATATTTTAGGCTTTGTGGACTATCCCATCTTGCTGTCTGTAGTCACTAGTCCCCTCTGTCGTAGCGAGAAAACAGACCTAGACCGTATGTGAGCAGGTGTGGCTGTGTGGCATTGACTCTGGGTATTACAGCTTGAAATTCCTCTAACTTCCGCGTCATGAAAAATTATTTCTCTTTAGATATTTTTTAAATTTTTAAACATTTTTATTTTTTTTAACCATCTGAAAGCATAAAACCACGCGTAGGTCACAGCTGTAGAAAAACAGGCCAACAGCTGGATTCGATCCTTGGGCTGCACTTTGCCAACCCCTGCTCTAGCGTGCCCTTCCCCCACGTGCGGCTTTCCGAGAGCTCGGGAGCCCGGACTGTGCGCTCCAGACGGCTGGGTAAGCTGGATGCCATTTTTCTTGCTGTTGAGGACAATTCTGTGTTGAGAGGGTCTAGGGCCTATGAAATGATGATAAATCATTTTGCTGCTTAAAACCTCTAAAAAGTAAGAATCAACAGTGATTCTTCGAAGCAGAGGACCTAGTCAGTGCTAAGTAAAAAGCGACAATTGGTGGGACACCTGGGTGGCTCAGGCGGCTAAGCATCTGCTTTTGGCTCAGGTCATGATCCCAGGGTCCTGGGATCGAGTCCCGCATCGGGCTCCTTGCTCAGCGGGGAGCCTGCCTCTCCCTCTCCCTGCGGTTCCCTCTGCTTGTGCTCTCTCTCTCTCTCTGACAAATAATTAAAATCTTAAAAAAAAAAAAAAGCAACAATTGGTATTGTCGTACCTGACATAGAATAAGAGATAAAAATTATATTTAAGTGTTTTCTTTCTTCCTACCTCCTCCTGTTTGCACGTGTCTTTCATGACGAGCAAAGGAGCACAGTCCCTTCGCAGCCCGTCATCGTGTAGCTCCAGGTACTGGGTCATCGAGTAGCTCCAGGTCCTGGGTCATCTCCAGCTCCAGGTCCTGGGTCATCGAGTAGCTCCAGGTCCTGGGTCATCTCCAGCTCCAGGTCCTGGGTCATCGAGTAGCTCCAGGTCCTGGGTCA
>CM052888.1:48255358-48276477 GCA_028534135.1 Potos flavus
CTGCAGACGAGGTAGATGATGAGCGTGTTCTCCAGGAGGGTCAGCACGTAGAGGGTCAGGAAGACGGCAAACAGGACATCCCTTATGTCCAGCCTGGTGGACAAGCCCAGCAAGACGAACTCCCGGACTCTGGTCACATTGCCCGGCTCCAGGGACCTCTCCATCTGAGGAGAGACAAAGTTTGTTGACATCCTGGTTTCTTCAGAGACACAGTAGTTAAGAAAAAAATCAGGAATATGTTCGCAGTGCATGGAGATCCTAGGACTGGGTTAGCCCAGCTTCTGTTGGAAATTGACTATTACAGACAAATGCTGAATAGAATTTGTGAGCCAAACTCTGAGCATGAGATCGCAGTCTCTACTCGGATTGGCCTTACTAAGTCTGTGTCCTTATACAATCAGACTGCCTGAAAATTGGGAGAGAATCATTGGCCTTCCATGAGGTTGTTTTAATAAAGAAAAGGAACGGAGGGGAATTGCTATTCCAAATAAGAAATTGGGATTGTTGTTACTTCTGTTCCAAAAAAGTGCTTATTGTAGGTTATATTTTTCCTTTCTTTGTATACTCTGCGTAGGAATTTGGGAGAATTCTATAAATCTGGAGTAGAGCAAGACGATTAGCTCTTTTGTTTGAAATGGTCCTCTTTTCGATGCAAATTTATTTTGAGAATTGTATTAGGCTGTAGGTCACCAATGATGATGTTCAAGAAGAGCGAAGAGGGAGCAATCCCCCAAAAGATTGACATGCCTTTCAGTAGAAGGCTGGAAATATCATTTATTGTATCAATGTGTGTTATCACAAATACACATAGGCATTATTTCCCCCTTGATACATTTCAGGAAGCTGAGGATGACTGAAAAAAAATTGTTATTGTACACTGGGACATAAAATCTCATAATGGAAACTTCCATAAGTCATTGAGGCCCTCATATGCATTAGTAACTTGCCATAAAACCTACTTCTATTCATTGGTTTTATGCCATAAGACAGATATGGAGCCCGAACAGATAAATTCACTTGCCAAGACCATACAGCCAGGATGCGACAACACAGAGAAAGACACACAGCTGGGCCAGATGTCTACGCTGTGCCAACTCCATTCCATTTCATCTTCACAATCAAGTCTGAAAAGTCTACACCTGGGACTTGGGGAGTAAAGAGCTGACAAGTGACCCAACTAGAAAATCCTTCTGACTACAGGTTATCATTCACAGAATTCATTTGATGGCATTTATTAAACTTCCCTTTCTATGTTGGTGTTGGGAATACATGGGTGAAGAAGACACATATAGTCCAAGTCAGTGGCCACTGATTTCCTATAGGAGTCAATGAACAAACAAGCCAATAAAAAAAATCAATTCCAGATTAGAGAGGGCTATGAGATTGGTGTCCAAGGCTACATAAGCAAAAATAATTGAGGATAAACTTATGACAGAGATCAGTATCTGCCACGCTTTCATAAGAAAGATGTCTACTCTGTGCAACAATGTTAGAGATGAAAGGTGTCCTGAGAGTCAACCTCTCAAGTTATGTTAGCAGGAACCTGGGAGAACTTCCAGCATGAAAGAATTTGTTGCTCTAAGTTTTCTCCTGGCTGCAGAGCGCCAGAGTCTTCTGAGAGGCCGGATTTGTAGATCCTAAGGTTCTTCGCAAAGGCATAAGGAGCATAAGCTAATTCAATCCTCAGGACATACAGATGTTGCGTACGCTACTGCACAAACACAGATTGGGCAGCCAAGGCTCAGAGGTGTGACTCCGCCAACCCACTTCACAGCTGTCAAGCCGAACTTGCACCCCAGTAAACACTTCCTGGATAGGAGTCCACTCGTCTTTCATTTCCCATCCACCTCAGTCCTTCCCCCCAGCTGAGATCTCTTGCTCCTCATCTTTTCGGTTCTGCCTCTGATCTTCATTATCCTCTCATCCGTACCCACTCAACACTCCTCCACAAATCCTTTTTTGAGTTGCCTTTCCTAACTCAGGACTTCAGATGGACCAAGAGATCCCTGGACAATCTGCAGCAAAACCAGTGAGTACAGCCCTGGAGGTCCCATGAGCATCCCGAATCCCCAAACTAGATATTCAGAGACTAGTCCACCTCAAAACTAGTTGTTAGCCACGAATTCTTTACGAAGAGCGGCGCTAGGTTCAAAGGAGATATGGCGGTCAGCGAGAATGCACTCCTGGTCCCCAGAGCAATCTGGGCCAGAGACTTATCCGTCGTCTTGAGCACTCTACTTAACTTCAGTTGTAGGCTATTCCAAAGTATACATAACTGTCTCTCCTCTCAACTGTACAGTTTCCCCCACTCTCAGAAGAGGGGGAACACAGTGTTACGGTTAAAGCTTGAGCTCAGATTTATACAGAAGTGGGTTTCAATCCTTTTGTTCTAAATGAAACTCAGAATTTCTTCATGAGAAGACAGACCCTTGGCTGGTAAAGTCTTTAGCGATAATTATTAAGTAAGGGGCTTCGTGCAAAGAAGCAGTGCGCCAAAGGTGATGGCCATATGGGCGCCAACCAACCTGGTTTTAGCCTCCAAGTGTTCGAGAACATTTAAGCAGTGGAACTCTAGGAAAGTCACTCAACCCATTTAATTCTGCTTCATAAATTAACATACAGTATGTGGATGAGTCCTAAGGGAGGGTTAGATCATTAAACTTTCCAAAGTATTCAGAGTCGGTACCTGGTATGCTTTGGATAGTCTATAAAAGACCGTTTCTCTCGGTCGTTCCTTGTCTTCACCCCCCAAGAATAACATTTGGTCTCCTCGTGTGCTGATCGAAGCTTCAGCTCTCTTCCGGTGGACGGCGCTCCTGGAAGAGGCTCAGATGCTCAGGGGCACTCAGCTCCTGCCCGGAGGAGATAGCAGAGAGTAGGTCAGTCCACGTTGGAAGAAGCTGTTCCTGGTCCTGAAAGAGGCGTCCACTCCTCCCACCCTCGCTTCTCTTCGTGGTTCTGGATGCTCTAAGGTGCTGAGGTGACTCTCCTCACGGTGAGAAGGAGGCAGGGAGGCGGGCTTAAGTTGGAGTTCTGGACCTCAGGGACCTCCCTTGGTCTCTGCAGATTTGGAGAAGCGTCAGCGTGAAAAACACTTTTACTGATACTCTGGGGGGGCTTAAGGGCAGGAAGAGCCTCCGAGCCACCCTCGGTTCAGGCGACTGTGCATTGACCGATTTCTTCCCAAATGCCTGGTCTTGTGTTTGGGTCCTGGGGTACAAGGATGAGTGGTAAAACCATTCTTGCCTTTGGTTGATAAGCTCGGTTATGGAAACACATGTTCATAACTTGTGCTGAGAAGAGCTAATGTATCTGAGGACCACAGGAGAGGACCTTCCAGGAGACACTGGAGGCTAAGACAATGCTGCCCATGGAAAGTGGTGGCAGGAATGGGTGTGTTCACACAGTATCATTCACACAGGGAGCCCCCCGTGTGTACGCGGTTGGAGGCAATGACCAGCAAACTGTGGCATACACCTAGAATGGAATTCAGCTCTCCATCAAAAGGAAAGGAATTCTGACACATGCTACTACACAGATGAACCCTGAAGACCTTACGCTAAGTGAAATAAGCCAGTCACAAAAAGATATTGTGTGATGTCACTTATATGAGGTGCCTAGAGTAGCCAAATTCTTGGGAAAAAAAAATAGAATGGTGGCTGGAGGACAGAGAAAAAGGGAATTAGTGTTTAATGGGTACAGAGCGCCCATTCTTCCAGACGACGCCTTCTGGAGATGGACGGCAGTGACGGTCGCGCAACACTGTGAACGTACTTAATGCCAGGGAAGTGTCCGTCTAAAGATGATTAACGAGGGCAAATCTCATGTTATGTATATTTCTCCACAACTGGAATCACTATAACCTTTATATCCAACCTTAAGATATTTGTGCGAATCTTTCCACATCTTTATCCTTGCTCATACAAAAACATCCAGAGGTCTGAAGTACATTGACTCCTGAGGAACCTTCCAAACTATTCTTTCTGACAAGAGATTGCCTTTTCTCCCAAAGAAATCCAAATCCGCCCTTTCAATTTCACATGAAACTTCAGTCTTCGAAAAATATTTATGAACCGTCTCTTTTCTCTAGCCACACAGGTTTAGTTCCCTTCTCTGTTAAAATAGCACGGTGTGATGTAATTACTTCTGGGACCACGGTAGGTGATTGGTCAGTGTTGGTTAAACACTCATGCTCCAAATGAGGGTTTAGGACTATTCTGCTGAGTCGAAGCCTGACAGAGGACATTCGGCTCTTGACCCAAATCTCAATAGCTGCAGAACCTTCATGATTTACTCTGTCTCTGAACCTCCCTATAAAATAAGATAACCCTTCCTTCCTCCCAGGGTCACTGAGAGGATAAAAGTATTTAATGCATGCAAGTCTCCGAGCTCAGTGCAAATTAAATACCCCACACATGGAAGCAATAATATTATTACCATCAGAGAGGGATGAAACCAAGACATCTTCTGGAAAATTATATTAGCAAGTATGTGTCCCACGTTCAGTGTGGTGATTGACATTTAGTAGATACTCAATACATACTAGCTCATCTCCATCCCAGTGTTCAAAATAATGACTCAGTATGCAACTACAACACCCTTCACACTAAATGACAACTTTTTTTAATCTTCTGTGTCCTCAATTACAAAGAATTATTTCAGAAGAAGAAACTTGTCTTTTCTTTCTGTATCCACAGAGAGAGGCAAACACAAGGCTTGACTCACAGTGCACACTCTAGGGATGTTTGATGATGGGCCAGGGTAGGATAAAACTAGAGGTCTGCTTCTCCCTTCCTAGAAAGTTCTGGGTCTCATAAAATATAGGCTTGACTTCAGAAGGCTTTCTCATGATACATCCAGGGATACGGGAGACAGGAGGTAAGAGGAGGGATCTGGGAGAATGGTGGCCTGGAACCAAGTGTCTCGTGGTTTTGTTGGGTTCTTTGGTTGTTGGAAGGTCTGAATTAGAGACTAGGGCTTAAAACTCAGGGTTTATGAGGCCATGAGGTTCTTAAATCCAGTAGCCATTGGGTCATGTTTTCAAGAAGAACTTGAAAAAAAATGGTGAGGACGAAAAACCCAAGGATATCTTCTTGAGAAATTGACCTTGGCAACTACTGGGTCCAGGCCAAACACAGAACTGCAGTGTCATGCAGGGAAGCGGGCTGATGCGGTATCATTTTAAGTCCCTTGGTTGCTAAAAAGAGAAGCTAACTCTGGGTCACTCAAGCCAAGGAAGTGGTTGGAGACTGTGGGATTGCTGAAGGACCATATTTTGCCAGGATCATGGACCAGGACAGTTTTGGTAAACTGGATAAGAAGGACCACGCCAATCACAGAGAAAAGTCAGTTCCATATTCAGTCCTTGTTTTGCTCAGTGATCCAATTCCAGGGAGAAAGCGTGGGAGTGACTTAGTTTGGGCATACCAAGCCAATACCCTATACATGGTGAGGGCAGAGGGAAAGACTTCCATCAAACTGTCAAAGACAAAAGACTGTAGGGAATAGGGCACGTGTAGCTTCCTGAGGACAAATCCACGTACAGTTATGGGAAGAAGGGTGAATGAGTGCACAACAGGAAAGTCAACAGAGGTCCTGAGAGATGCCCTATGGCTGAGGAAAGTGGTGGCTTACCGCATACCGGGAGGCTCGGCCTTTTACCTCCTCCCCTTCCCAGCTGTAGGGGGCACGGGGTTGATGGCCCAATGACCACTTCCAGAGCCTAAGTGACAGTAGCACTGAGGTTCTTGGTCATAACTGTTCACAGAAGTAGGTTGAGCGGATTTCGGTGGTGAAGACCTCAGAGTTTCAAGGTAGGAAAGAGAGTTCGGTTAGAGTGTAGACCGCTTTCCCTTTAGTGTTTGCATTGGGACTGATGTGTTGGCCTTCTTTGTCCTCTTCCTTCTAAGGAGGGATCTGCTAGGCTAGTAACCCACAGGTCTACCCTGGAATCACCCAGGGCACTTTTTCATGAATACAAATTCCTGGGATATGATGTCAAAGTTTCTGATTTGGTAGATCAGGGTGGGGCCCACATTGGGTGTGACATCTCCATCCTTAACGACCGCCCCAGGTGTTTCTGAACCACATCTTAAGAAAATGCTGCACATTCAAAGACCATGAGGGCCCATTGTCTTATTCGCCACAGTGTCCTGAGAGCCTCGAGAAGTGCCTGACACATAGCTGATGTTCAATACACACTTGTTTGTTGTTTGATGCCAAATTAAGGAGAAAACACCTGGGAAAGGTGAGAACATTGGCAGAACTGGTCTGATGACAAAGAACAGAAACTCGTTCAGCTTTGTGCAGTAGTTGTATTTTTATACTGGTTGTCTCATTAGATTGCCACCATAATCCTGGGTGGTAGAAGGGCAGGGGTTCTTCCTCAAACCCTTTCCCATTTATACAGGGTGAAATTGAGCCTCAAAGAGAGACTTGTCCAACAACTCGTAGTGAAGGATTTCATTCCATATTTGAACTACAAGTCCCCCAGTGCCAAATCCAGCTTCCTGGGAATACTATAGCATGTTTCCTCGTGAAGATAGAGCTTTGGGTTTCTAATCTATGTGGACACCTATGTGAATTATGAATGGAGATCATTAATTGGGCACCAACAGTGTTCCAAGCACCGTGCTAGGTGCTTCCACACATCCCCTTGTTGACTGGTAGCAACGCAGTGTGGTAAGTATGATTACTATTCCCACTTCACAAATGAGAAGACTGAGGCTCAGAGAAGTCAAGTCCTAGTTTGTCCAACCAAGAAAAGAAAGAGTGACAATTCAAATCCAGGTTTGTCTTCTAGAAAAACCAGATCCCTTAAAAGGTAGACCATAAACTAAAGGGAAGCAACTTCTCCTCTGATGCATTTACCTATTTTCAAAAAAATATTCTTACTGAGCTTGGGAGAAGAAATAATGTCACTCGTGTACCAGGCTAATTATTTGAGAAGAGATGAGTAAATCAGGGCCCTGAGAGGGACAGAACACCAACCCAAATTGGCTTAAGAAAAAGACAAATTTACTGGTTCACCTAAGAGGAATTCCCAAGGGCAGGACAGACCTCAGGCATGGTGGAACTCAACAAAATCATAAGAACTACATCTTTCCCCCCATCCACCACCATTGGTTCTGATTTTCTTTGCAATAACTCCATTATCAAGCAGGAACTCTTAAAGACCAGATACTTGATGGCATCTACAAGCTTACATCCTTAACGGCGATGAACAAAGAGAAGTTTGAACAAAAATCTCCGTAACTGGCTCTCTGAAGGAAGTTCTAAAGCCCCAAACTACTCACTCCTCCCTTTGTCAATATCGTTTGTCATATAACCTCACGGCTCCTCCCACAAAGAGACAGAGTGTACTTCCTTACCCCATGACTGTGGATATGGCCATGTGACTTGCATTGACTAATGCCACCTTATTAGGTGGGACACGGCCAAAGCTTTGAAAATTAGCTGAACAACTGGGCTTTCTCACTCAGTGATTGTAATGAGAAGAATCATGCCGGAGCTCTGGTCCCAGGAGAAGGATGGGAAACGTGTAGACCAGACTAGCTAAAGGAAGTGTAAGACAGTCAACACGCATTTGCATGAGCAAGCCTAGCCAAGATCAGAAGAAACACCCAGAAGACCTCAACCTAGAGTAGCTAACCCTCAGCTGATTGAAGACTCCCGGGAATAAATGACATGCCTTTGTACGCTACCTACTAGGACGGTTTTCCACACAGCATTCTCGCAGCATTTGCTACCTAATACACTCCAGGGGACCCAAATTAGGCTCATTTGTCCACCACCAGCAAATAATTGTAATCAGGGACTGAATTCTCTGTCATGAGCCTTTTCTTGGGACAGAAAGAACCAGCACCACCAACTGCAAGAGGAAAAAGATTCAGTTTCCTAGAAAAAAGTCAGAGGACTGGACCACATATTTGCACACAGATCCTTGTCAAACATCCATCAACAGCTCCTGAAGAGGTCATTCACGGGGCCCGGTACCTGGCGACCGCAAAACACGCGCCCCAGGGCTGCCTTCACCTCCCTGTTCCGCAGGTTGTAGATGAGGGGGTTGAGCAAGTGGGTCACCAGGGTGTAGGACAGGGACACCACCTGCTTGCTCTCCGGGGAGTAGCTTGCCTTGGGCCGCAGGTGGGTGACCCCCGTGGTGCCATAAAACAGAGCCACCACCGTGAGGTGGGAGGCGCACGTGGACAGGGCCTTGCGGCGCCTGGTGGCCGACGGCATCCAAAGGACGGTGGCCAAGACCCCGACGTAGGACGTGGCTATGAGACAGAAGGGAACCATGATGACCGGCACCGTGGCGGCCAACACGCTGGCCTCGAAGCCGCTGGTGTCCGCACACACCAGGCTCAGCAGAGGGGCGATGTCACAGAAGTGACGGATGCCGTGGGGCCCACAGAAGGGGAAGCTGAGCAGCCAGACGGTGAAGACCAGCGACACGGGCACTCCAGCCAGCCAGCACGTGGCGGCCAGCAGGCGGCAGAGCTGCGGGCCCACGACGGCGCCGGAGCGCAGGGGCCTGCAGATGGCCACGTGGCGGTCCCAGGCCGTGGCGGTCAGGAGGAAGCGCTCGGATGTGACGCACGACGGCACCAGGAGCAGCTGCAGGGCGCAGCCCGCGGGGGACACGGCAGCCGCGGCGCGATGTCCAGCGAGAAGCAGAGCTCTGGCAGGGCCAAGTGGCGCAGGAAGAAGTACGTGGGTGCGCGCAGGGCCGGGTCCCGCGCGGCCGGCAGCCCGAGGAGCCTCTGGGAGGGGAAGACGTAGGCAGAGGTCGTGAAGGGCAGAGCTGGACCTGTCTGAGCCCGGTCTCCCCAACGTGCGCTGCGCAGGGCAGGGAGGCAGCTTATCCGAAGGCAAACCAGCTCGGGCCACACACGGGGTCCTCCTCAAATGCCCTCCATGAGCCCGGAAGGCGACCCCAGGGCCTTGGGAGGCCCATGAGGGCCCACCCACCCTCTAACCTCCTCTCCACGGAGCTGCATCCACAAGGCCTGCTCCTGCCTCAGGGCCTTTGCACTTGCCATCCCTGCCCTTTGAGATGCTGTTCCCTGGCTGTTTGTATCACTGGTTTCCTTTTCCAAGGTCTGCGAGGATTGCTTCTTAACTCCCTCTCCATCCCTGTCGTCTTCTGATCTTCTCGCTCGCTAAGTCCAGCTTCAAAGACCTCTCTCTCACCCCAGGGCCTTTGCACTTGCACAATTTGTTCCCCCCAGCTGTGGGTCTGGTTGGACCTTTCTCATCCTCCAGGTCTCCACTCAAATATCACCTTTTCAAGATCCCCTCCCCCAATGGCCAGAAAGAATGTAACCAGCCACCCCCGCCACTATACATAGTTTGGAATTAAATTGACTTCACTTTTTCTTCAATAATCTATTTCCTTCTATAGACTGTGAGCATCACGGGAGTAGACACCTTTCCATTTAATGCCCAGCTCGACTTATTCTCCATTATATAGTGCGGGAACTTCTCTCTCACAAAGGTCTTCTGTGAAGAACAAATGACATAATACACGGAAGTTCTGGGCACTGGGGTGGTCACAGAGTAAGTCCACGGGCATCGGTGTTTGCTAAATGAACCCAGATTAACCCACCGCACGCAGTTGTTTTTATAGTCCTGTTACATACACCATGAAGCTTAAATATGTCGTCCCGGCACTCGAGCTCCCGGGAGGCATGGCCCCCACACTTATTCTTTATTTAGCCAGAGAGAAGGATTCCCTGCACCCGCCACCGTAGCACGCACTGAGCTGGGATTTGGGGATGAACAGGAAAATCAGACCTGTTCCCCGACATCGTGCTGCCTTAGGGAAACAGAAGGATGCCTTCCTCAGAAGCGAGGATGTGGAGGAAGGGGAACCCTCACACTCTTGGTGGGAATGCGAGCTGGTGCAGCCACCCTAGAAAACAGTGTGGAGGGTCCTCAAGATGTTAAAAATAGAGCTACCCTACGACCAGCAATTGCACTACTGGGTATTTACCCCAAAGATACAGATGCAGTGAAAAGAAGGGGCACGTGCACCCCAATGTTCATAGCAGCAATGGCCACAATCGCCAAACTGTGGAAGGAGCCGAGATGCCCTTCGACAGACGAATGGATACAGAAGATGTGGTCCATATACACCGTGGAGTACTACTCAGCCATCAGAAAGGACGAACACCCACCATTTGCATCGACCTGGATGGAACTGGAGGGGATTATGCTGAGTGAGATACGTCAAGCAGAAAAGACAGTTACCATCTGGTTTCACTCATATGTGGAGCATAAGGAGCAGCACAGAGGACGAGAGGGGAAGGGAGGGAAAACTGAAGGGGAAGAAATCGGAGGGGGAGACGAACCATGAGAGACTCCGGACTCTGGGAAACAAACTGAAGGTTTCAGAGGGGAGTTGGGTGGGGGGACGGGGGTAACCGGGTGACGGGCATTAAGGAGGCATGTGCTGGGATGAGCACTGGGTGTTATACGCAACTAATGAATCCTTAGACACTACATCAAAAGCTAATGATGTACTGTATGTTGGCTAATTGAATTTAAATAAAAAGGAAGGAGAAGAAGGAGGAGGCGAGCTTCTCTGTGACGGCATCTCGACACCTGGTGTCCCGTCTCGCCTGCATTAGACGCTCCATCAATTCACTGCAGGAGCCTCTGTCTCGCCTACGATTCCCTCCCCGCACCTCACACGAAGCCTGGCCTCGCTGAGCGTCTGCGCATCTCTCTCATACAGTTATGTGCCCCAGGACCGAGGTCAGGGTCTGGCACACAGAGAAGTAGCTCAGAAATATCTGTTGAGGGGCTCCTGGGGGGCTCAGTCGGTTAAGCGTCTGCCTCCAGCTCAGGTCACGATCCCAGGGTCCTGGGATCGAGTCCCGCCTCAAGCTCCCTGCTCAGTGGGGAGCCTGCTTCTCCCTCTGCCTGCCTCTCCCCCTACTTCTGCTCTCTCTCCTCTGAAACATAAATAAATAAAACTTAAAAAAAAAACATCTGTTGAAGAGCTAAGGAGAGGATGTGTTCTCAGTTCTCACCACACCCCTCTAACCTCCCTGGGTGCTCACTCACGGTACGCGCATTCCAGCCTCACGCGGGAGGTTCCCACGCTTGCCCACGCAGCCCCCAAATCGTGCCAAGCTCAGACCGCGGGGCAGCTGGCCAACGGCGCAGGACCGGGGGCTGGAGCTGGGGCATAAGTGCTGAAGCTCGACGTGTGCCATTTGCTAGTCCTGCCATTCCACAACATGACTCTTTTCCTCTGAGCCTCGTCTTCTCATCTGTAGGTGGATTTTCCCAGTCAGAAACCCATGTCTCAGAACTGCCGACGAGGAGCATGAGGCCCAGAGAACGTAAGTGTCCCAAAGTAGGTGAAACCACGGTCTCCAAGTCGTCTCACCCCCACACAGCGCCCCCCACGGCAGCATTGTTCACAGTGGCCAAGACACGCAAGCAGCCCAAGCGTCCGCTGACTGACAAGTGGACCAAGGAAACGGGACACACACGTATATAAAATAACATATAAAAATATATATTACATGTAAAATAATACATACGTATATATAATGGGATATATAGAACACAAATCCCACATAATATATGTATTCCATATGCAATGCAGTATTATTCAGCCATAAAAAAACAAAGGAAAATCTGCCACTTGGGGCAACATGGACAAAGCTAAAATGCATTATGCATAAGTTAGAGGAATACAAATGCTGTAGGACATCCCTGATAGATGGAATTTTTATTTTCTAAAAATATTTATTTATTTGACAGAGAGAGAGCACAAGCAAGGGGAGCAGCAGAGAGAGAGAGAAGCAGGCTCCCCGCCGAGCAGAGAGCCCAAGGCGGGGCTTGATCCCAGGACCCCGGGATCATGACCTGAGCCAAAGGCAGACGCTTAATGGACTGAGGCACCCGTGCGTCCCATATATGGAATCTTAAAAAAAAAAGTTGAATTCACAGAAACAGTGGGATGGTGAGTGTCAGAGGCTGGGAGCATGGAGAAATGAGATGTTGGGGGCAGTCAGTTATGTGCCTGTTTGCAGGTCACGTCCCAGGGTCCTGGGATCGAGCCCTGTGTTGGGCTCCCCTCTCAGCGGGGAGCCTGCTTCTCCCTCTCCCTCTGCCCCTCCCCCTGCTCGTGCTCTCTCTAATTAATTAGTTAATTAATTAAAAGGAATGAGATGTCGGCCAAGGGTACAAACTTCCTCTTAGATATGGATAACTTTGAGGATCTAATGCGCAGTGTGGTGGCGATAGTTAATAACACCGTATTGTATTATTTGGAATTTGCTAAGAGAGTAAACCTTAAGTGTCCTTACAATGTACCCCCACAAATGTAATTGTGGGTGATGACGGATGTGTTAACTTAATTGTGGTAATCATTCCACAATATGTACCATCAAATTATCACCTTGTACACTTTAAAGATATACAATTTTATTTATCAATTATGTCTTAATAAACCTGGAAAAAAATCAATAAAACAAAATAGGAAAAAAAAAAATAATGAAAACTAAGCCCAGGGAACATAACTGTCTTGCTCAAAGTCAAGAGGAAACCAGCACTCTTTACACTATATAACTTCCCCAAAGTCACACAGACGGTAAGCCATGGGCCAGATAATCACATTCAAGCCTGTGCGTCTACCCGGTCCACACTCCAGCCCCCGACATGCGCGTGAGCGCTCTGGAGAGCCCCTAGCTCGGCTGTCTCGGAGACCGTTGGGTTTGCAGATCTGGGGTTCAGATGAGAGCTTCAGCGTGGGGATAAACATCTGGGCATCATCAGGACAGAATCTCCAGAGTCGTGGATCAAATGAGCTTACTTGGAGAGATGTGAAGTTAATTTCTCCAAATTTCCATCTCCTCCTCTGTAGTAGGGGGAGGGCATAAAAATTGCTCCCCTTACCTGGGTACTCACTTCGGCTGTGTGAATTGCTGTTGTTATCTCTTCCTTATTTTCCCCTATGGGGAAACTGAGGCCAGAGATGTTAAGTAAGCTTGCCCAGGTAAACGGAAAAGCATGGATCTGAACCCACAGGGTCTGGTTTTGGGATGAGCTCTAGCCTACGCAGCCTCTACACACCGTAGATAATAGTTTGTAAAGTAACATGTTAGTTTCCTCCCATACGCTTGTCCTATTTACCCCAAGCCCACGCAGAACCCCCTCCTCTTGCCTCCCTCAGTCCTGGAGGATGAGATTATCCATGGAGTACTCACATTTGCGCTCACTCAGTAGGAATGATGGCCTCTGCTCCCTTGGAACCACGAGATCATGAGCAGGGTTCAGATCCAGGCTCCAGCTTTTTCTGACCACGTGATCATGGGCAAGGACCTCTGCCTCTCTGAACGTCCATTCCCTAGTAAAGAAACCGGGAGAAAAAAAATTTTTTTTTGAAAAAAGACCCATCTGCAGGGTCATGGGAATCCAATGAGGTTCCATGTCAGAGACGACACCCTTGTAAAACCCGGCTTGGAAAAACACACCGCCAGGTAGTGGCAGATGAGACACATGTGGGTTAGAGAGAAATGAGATGTTCGTTGCACTACAAAAATTTAATATTTTTCGAGGAAAATGTGTTCATATACTAGTAATATATTCCTCAGTTTCATCTCCTGTAAAATATGGGCGATCATGGTTTAACCTAGACTAATCAATACAGCGGGGCCTGGCCTCTAGTAAGAGCTCGAAGTAATAGTTATCGTTGTTACTATTACAACAGAATCATCCCAGGTGCCCCTTCCTAGCTGCGTGGCCTTGGACAGTTTTGTTCCCTCGCTGAGGCTCTGCTCCCACACAAGCAAACTGGGGCTAAGAAGACCTAACCTTCCACGTTGTGAGGGCAAGCTTTCATTTCTGGGGATACCTGAGCACTTGTCAGACACGAGTCCTGACATTTTTCTCGACGCTGGGAAATCAGTGAGAGGCCTGGAACCTGGTCTCTGGCCTTTCACGGACAAAGGTATCGAGGCTGATAACTCAGGAAACATTTGATGGGTTGTGAACTACACGTCTCACAGTATGGATGGGGTCACTGATGATAGAATCTCAAATTTCTTCGAGCAACCTCACTCATTTCCCTTCTGTGATTCTAGAGCCACGAGTAAGACAACATCCCCACCAAGTAGTTGTTAAGCCCTTGCTTACATATCTCTCGTGACGGGGAACTTATCACCTCTCATGACAGCCCCTCTATCCCTAGACTTTAAGAACGATTACAAAGATCTTCCTACCAGCGTTCGCATACATGGTTGGCGGCGGTGTAAACTGGAACAAATTCTTTGAAGGGCATAGTGGCGATATCTGCCCACAATAACACTCAGAAAATCTCTTGGCCCCGCAATTCTGCTTCTAGGAATTTTTACTACTGATAGATGTGCATATATATGCACGCAAAGGTCTGTGTGTGAGATTAGTTAGAGCTGAGCATTATTTCGAAGAATTGAAGACTGAAAAGAACCTAATGTCCATTGATGGGCCTGGGGAAATGTATTATGTTGTGTATATATATGTGTGTGTGTGTGTATATATATATATATAATACATACATCTATACATATGTACATATATATGCAACAGATATTTCTGGAAAGACATAAAAGATTCTGCTAACAGTGGCTGCCTCTGGAGAGTTTCAAGGGGAGTCAGAGATGCAAGAGATATTTGTCATCATACATCCTTGGAACATTTTTAATTTTGTCCATGGGTATGTATTTTGCTTAGAAAAATTTTGCTTCTGCAGAAATTTTAGACATTGAAGAAGTAATGAAAGCCCTTCACAAACAAACATACTACCTATAAAAACATTTGATCCACTCACAGGAGGTATCCAGGGAAGTCGAATTCATGGAGGCCAAAAGTAGAATGGTGGGTGCCAGGGGCTGGAGAAAAGGAGATATGGGGAGTTGCTTAAGGGGCACAGAGTTTTAATTTGCAAGATGAAAAAGTTCTGGAAGTTGGTTGCACAACAATGTGAATATACTTAACTACAGAACTGCACACTTAAAATCGTTAAGATGGTAAATTTTATGTTATGTGTATTTTACCACAATTTAATAAAATAAAAAATTTAAGTATATTTGAAATAACACAAGTATGGACAAAACAAACAGCATTTCCCAGAAACCAATGCCCACTTCGAAGTGATAACCAGGTTTATAGTTTGGCTTATAGTCTTCGGATTTTTATGTACATGAAACGTTTTATATGATTCGACTCCTATTATAATTTCATTTAACACTTCAGAATCACAAAAAAATTAGGCTTATGAAGATTTACCTGTAATTCCACAACGATCACCCCATGGATGTCCGATGCATTACATACGTAGATATGGATTTCATTTTGAAAACAGAATTACTTTCCAATCATGTTCTACATTTTAGCATGTCCATGGAGTATTTTTCCATATTAATAAAAATATCACGATCATGTTTTAATTAGTCACAATATCTTGTCATATGATGTTGGCAAAGAATATTTACAGAAGTCTAAGTTACATAAGTGACATGAGGAAGTTTTCTTTGCCAGCCAAATAAAGTGAGTAAAAGTATTTACCTCAAGGTTGTGGTGGGAACAAATGGAGCTCATGCATTAAAATTCTTAACACAGGTCCGGCATATGGCAAGCATTTGATGTGTGCTGTCTTATTATCATTACTCTGTGATCAAGTTGTATTTGATTTTTTTAGAACTCTAGAGAAAGCCACAACAGATATCTTTGTAAGTGTTGAGCTTGTTTTGTCTTTTTAAATGAGTTATGGTGAAAAAGGATGGAGAGAATGAGGAGGGGTGGAGGGATGAGGGAGGAAACAGGGCAGGAGGGACAGAGGGAAGGAAGGGAAGGAGAGTGGGAGGAAGAGAGGAATTATTTTACAGTTATAGGATGTAAAGTTTTCTAGAAGATCAGCCAATGCTTTTCATTTTTGGACCAGAAAAGGTGATGCTCAGAGAGGGTCAGTCTGCCTACATGCCCTGGTGGTCCCCTCGCCCCACCCCCATGCTCCTACTGTCATCCTGTTCTGTAGGGTTATCTTCCGATGATGGATAAAGCAGGAAAGAGAAGCCCAAAGAACTTCACCAACTCAGAAAGCGAAGCAGGGGGCATCCATACCTCCTGCTCCCCCATCAGATCCTCAGAGAACCATCCTTTTCTCCTTGAGTAATCAAATGATGCTCTACTTGCCAAGAAGACCCTCAGCAATGAGTGCATCCACAGCTCACAACCTTGGCTTCAGCCAGGCGGGCTCGACAAGACATAAACTTCTGGCCAGGGACCTGGAGGCTGTCATTCTCCCTGAAGACCTCAGAATCAGGGCTCATTATCTACCCTCTGTGCCCACCCACAAGCAGTGGGAACATGACCCTCCCATTCTACCCACCCCCTCTGTCCATGACACAGCTGAAAAGGAATACACCTCTCCACATTGCAAAAGCCCAGTTCCATGGCAAGGGGGCTCGATGTTGGCAAGGATATGAACAAACAGGTCCGCTTCTACTCCTCTGGCAGGTGCACAAACTGACACAGCCATGCTGGTGGGTGAGCTCATAGAGAGGTTAAAACAAAAACCTGCCTTGCCTGATGAATCTCACACCTCTTATGATGTTTACCAACAAAAAGAAGGGAAAAGAAAGAAGAGAAAACATATGCTGGAGAAGATGTGGAGATGAGGATGATGGAGATGATGATGAGGATGAGGATGATGGTAGTGATGGTGCTGATGGTGACAATGATGAGGATGGTGGTGGTGATGATGGTGATGATGATGATTATGATGGGGATGATATTGATCATGATGGTGATGATGATAACGATGAGGACGATGGTGCTGACAATGGTGGTGGTGATGACGGTGAGGATGATGGTGCTGACAATGGTGGTGGTGATGATGGTGAGGATAATGGTAGTGAGGATGATGATGGTGGTGATGATGATGATGAGGGTGATGGTGATGATCATGATGGTGATGGTGATGATGATGAGGATGACGGTGGTGACAATGGCGGTGATGATGATGATGGTGGTGGTGATGATGGTGATGAGGGTGATGGGGATGATGATGATCATGATGGTGATGGTGAGGATGATGGTGATGATGACGATGGTGGTGGTGATGGTGAGGATGATGGTGGTGATGATGACAATGGTGATGACAACGGTAGTGGTGATGATGGTGAGGATGATTGTAGTGAGGATGATGATGGTGGTGATGGTGATGGTGGTGGTGATGGTGGTGATGATGGTGATGATGGTGATGGTGATACTGATGATCATGATGGGGATGCTGATGATCATGATGGTGGTGGTGAGGATGATGGTGATGATGACGATGGTGGTGGTGATGGTGAGGATGATGGTGGTGATGATGACAATGGTGATGACAACGGTAGTGGTGATGATGGTGAGGATGATGGTAGTGAGGATGATGATGGTGGTGATGATGATCATTATCATGATTTTGTTATTATTTCTCCAGGATCCTGAGGAAGGAGGGCATTTGCAGGAGACAAGGCCAGGAGCCGTGGCAAAGTGTCTGTATTTGGGGGGTTTTATTTCTGTTACAATGGGAGGTGACTGCAGAATTTTAACTCAGCAAGGGACATGATCTGATTTAGGTTCATTCTGAGCTCCTTTCATGAAGCTTAGGACGAGAATTCCGGAAGTGACGTGTCACTGGGGTTGGCACACAGTGGAAGCTTTGCAAGCCACAGCTGACGTGTCACCGGCTAGCTCCTCCTCTAGGCTGGCGTTCCTTGGGGACGGGCTCTGTGTCTGATTTATCTCAGTGTCCTCAGTGCCCAGCACAGAGCCTGGTTCAGCACAGGCGTGTGTCTGTTGGAAGTCTTCGGCTGCAAGCAATAGCAACCGACTCTGTCAGGAGCAAAGGAAGCCCAGGCCTCCACGTCTGTATCAGCAGGAGCTGAGGACCCCCTAAAATCTGCACACTCCTTCCAAGAATTCCCCCTTCTTCCCTTTCTACTCTAATGCTCTCAACCTTGCCATTGCTTTCTGTCTTGAAACTATCAGGATTTAACTCCTTGGGTCCTTTTCACTCGATATATAAAAGCCAAGTCTCCTGGGCCATTCCTTATTCTTTGGACTCAAATCCCCTTACATATCTATGGGCAGAGAGGCAAAATACCCAGGCATTCCCTGTTCCCTTTCCAGCTTTTATAGTCTGGTATCATTGAAGCTGCTAGATTCAGCCATGCCTGAAACCAACCCTGCTCTTCGTTGCACTTATCACCATCAAACGTGCCATGTACTTCATGCATTTTGTACATTGTCTGACTCTCCCACCAGAAGGTAAGTCCCATGAGGATAGGGCTTTAGTCTGTTTCGTTCACTACAGTATCCCCAGTGCTCACAACAGTGTTTAGCACATAGTAGGCACTCAATAAAGATTTGTTGACGGAATCAATAAATGGCTAATTTAAGCAAAATTATTGAAACTATTGGAATTGTATAAGGCAGCTGGTAAAATCTATGGAAAAGCCAAATCACGTTATCTCAGAGAACACAGAACTGAGACAATTCCAAGAACACTAAATGATTCTCTTCTGGAATCTTTGTGATAAGTTGACTCTGAATGTTTTCCATTCTTGAGCCATAGAAGGAATAGATGAGCCACACGTGGTCAAAGGAGGACGGGTGCCATAGTTGGACATCTCACCAAACATAAGTACAGTACTTCCCTGTCTCTGTAAGAATGCATTCAGCTGCAAGATACCAAATGTCTTTTTTTTCAATTAATTTTATTTTATTTTTTCAGTGTTCCAGGATTGTCTTTCAAAAGTGGCTTAAGCCAGAGAATGAGAAGAGAAGCCACAAACTAAGAGGAAACACTGCAAAAGACACATCTGATAAAGGACTGCTATCCACAATATACAAAGAACTCTTAAAACTCAACAATAAAAAAAGCTCAATCTAAAAATGGGCAAAAGGCCGTAAGGGAGACCTCACCAAGAAGATGTACAGATGGCAAGTAAGCATATGAAAATACGCTCCACATCATATACCTCAAGGAAATGCAGATTAAACAGCAACAGGATACCACTACAAACCTATTACAATGCCCCAAATCCAGAACACCGACACCACCAAATGCTGGCAAGGATATGGAGCAACAGGAACTCTCATTCACAGCTGGTGATAACACAAAATGGTGCAGCCACTTCGGAGGACAGCTTCGAGTTTCTTATAAAACTAAATATATTCTTATCATATGATCTGGCGACTGCACTCCTTGATATTTACCCAAAGGAGTTGAAAACGTATGTCCACACAAAAATTTGAATGGGGGGGATGTTTATAGCAGCTTTATTCCTAACTGCCCAAACTTGGAGGCCACCAAGATGTCTTTCAGTAGGTGAAGGGATAAATAAACTGTGGTCTATCCAGACTGTGGAATATTATTCGGTGCTAAAAAGAAATGAGCTATCGAGTCACAAAAAGGCATGGAGGACCATACATGCATATAACTAAGTGAAACAGCCCAGTCTGAAAAGGCTATGTACTGTGTGATACTAGCTATATGACATTCTGGGAAAGCCAAACGCATAGAGAAAACATCAGTGGCTGTCTGGGGTTGAGGAGAAGGAGGGATAAATGGGAGGGACACAGAGGAATTTCAGGGCAGTGCAACTATTCTGTATGAGACTGTAGTGATAGACACAAGTCATTATTCATTTATCAAAACCCCTGGAATGTACAACACCTAGACCGAACCCTAATGTAAACTGTGGATTCTGGGCAATAACGTTGTGTCAATGGAGTAGGCTCATCCCTTGTAATAAGTGGTGGGGAAGGCTGATAATGGGGGAGGCTGTCTGGGGGCAGAGGGTGTATGGGAATTGTCTACCTTCTGCTCAGTTTTGCTATGAACCTAAAACTACTCTAAAATATAAAGCCTAAGAAATTAACTAACAAAGTAAATCACTATTTTAAAAGTGGCTTAAGCAAGAATGACTTAACTTCGTAAGGGCTTACTGGGTGGCACGCACTAAGGGCTTTCCATGTGTTACAAATGGTTTCCTAGCAGCAACTCCATGAGGCAGTTATTAGTCTCTCTACCTTACAGATGAGAAACACGGAAACACACAAGATACTGGATTCATGGTGGGTAGGAGGGAGCTGTGCCCGATTTCAAGCCTGGATGTCTGATGCCAGATCCCACACGCTTACCCACTTTGCTATAATAATAGCCAGCACTTAAACTGTACATATATGGGCCGGGCACGCCTTACAAGATTTATGCATGTCAATTTCATTCTCATAACAATACTAGGGTCTGATTATCAGAATCTTCACGACCATCATCCCTGCCTTATAGATGAGGAAAATTGAATCGCAGATAAGTAATTGGCTTAAGGCCACGTCGGCAGTAAAAGGAAGAGGTAGGATTTGGATTCATGCAGCCTTGCTCCAAAGCACCTATATCCATGACATTCTACTGCCTCTAGAACCAATAATAAATTTGCTACCTCTTAAAGTTGCCAAATAAAATACAGGACACTCAATTAAATTTATATCTATATAAGTTTATATCCATATAAATTTAATCCCTATAAACAAAGTTTCCTTGAAGCGTAATTATACCAATGATATTTTAGAATAAGTATGTCCCATGGGGCCCCTGGGTGGCTCAGTTGGTTAAGCATCTGCCTTCAGCTTAGGTCATGATCCCAGGGTCCTGGGATCGAGCCCCGCATCGGGCTCCCTGCTGGGCAGGAAGCCTGCTTCTCCCTCTCCCACTCCCCCTGCTGTGTTCCCTCTCTCACTTTGTCTTTCTCTGTCAAATAAATAAATAAATCTAAAAAAATAAAAATATGGTCCATATATTCAATGGAATATTATGCCTCCATCAGAAAGGACGAATACCCAACTTTTATTTTAACATGGACTGGACTGGAAGAGATTATGTTGAGTGAAATAAGTCAAGCAGAGAAAGTCAATTATCATATGGTCTCACGTGTGGAGCGTAAGGAAAAACATGGAGGACATTGGGAGAGGGAGGGGAGGGATGAATTTGGAGGGAATCGGAGGGGTGAAGAACCATGAGAGACTGTGAACTCAGAACAAGGGACTGAGAGTTTTGGAGGGGAGGGGGT
>CM052888.1:48282163-48326507 GCA_028534135.1 Potos flavus
CTTCACCAAACCAAATGTGAGGAAAATCCTCATAAATTAAAACAAATTTAGGAGACAACTTTACCAAATGCAATGGCTGGGTATTATTAGAACATTTATTCAAATGATCAAACTGACAGTTGGGGAATTTGAATGCTGTCTGCACATTGGCCGATGCCCCCGATATTGGGGAGAGTCATTGGCTTACCTGACCCACCGATTCAAATGCTAATCTCTTCTTGGAACGACCCCACAGACACACTCAGAAATAATGTGCGGTTTTTTTCTTATAGATTTTTTTATTATGTTATGTTAGTCACCATATAATATAATTTGCAAATCTTAAGTCTGGAAAGCAGTGAGGGGGAAGCGATTTCTCAGTACAGAGAGAGGACCATCAGAATAAGGTCAGACCTGTCCTAGAGACCTGGCAAGCCAGAAAGGGCTGACAAGACATATTCAGGGCACTAAATGAGGAGAGCATGCAGCCGAGAATACTTTATCCAGCAAGTCTGACATTCAGAATGGATGGGGAGATAAAGAGCTTCCAGGACCTGCAGAGACTGAAAGAGTATGTGACCGCCAAGCTGGCCTGGCAAGAAATATTAAGGGGGGATCTATAAAAGGAGAAAGACCCCAAAAGTGATACAGAACAGAAATACACAGAGACAATCTATAGAAACAAGGACTTCACAGGCAACATGATGACAATAAAAACTTATCTTTCAATAATCACTCTCAACGTGAACGGCCTAAATGCTCCCATCAAACGGCACAGGGTTGCAGACTGGATAAAATGACAGGACCCGTCCATATGCTGTCTACAAGACACGCATTTTGAACATAAAGATACATCCAGACTGAAAGTGAAGGAATGGAGATCCATCTTTCATGCCAACGGGCCCCAAAAGAAAGCTGGGGTAGTGATTCTCATATCAGACAAATTAGATTTTAAGCTAAAAACTGCAGTCAGAGATACAGAAGGACACTACATCATTCTTAAAGGGTCTATCCTCCAAGAAGATCTAACAATTGTAAATATCTATGCCCCCAATATAGGGGCAGCCAACTACATAAGCCAACTGTTAATCAAAATAAAGAGTCATATTGATATGAATACATTAATTGTAGGGAATCTTAACATGCCACTCTCAGCAATAGACAGATCATCCAAACAGAAAATCAATAAAGAAACAAGAGCTTTGAATGACACACTGGACCAGATGGACCCATCAATATATACAGAACATCCCACTCTAAAACAACAGAATACTCATTCTTCTGGAGCGCACATGGAACTTTCTCCAGAATAGACCACATACTGGGTCACAAATCAGGTCTCAACCGATACCAAAAGATTGAGATGATTCCCTGCATATTCTCAGACCACAGTGCTTTGAAACTGGAACTCAACCACAAGAAAAAAAAAATGGAAGAAATCCAAACAGTTGGAAGCTAAAGACCATTCTGCTTAAGAATGCTTGGGTATTGAGGAGGGCACGGATTGCATGGAGCACAGGGTGTGGTGCATGAACAATGAATCTTGGAACACTGCATGAAAAAGTAATGATTTATTTTATGGTGACTAACGTAACACCATAAAAAAAATGTTTGGGTCAACCAGGAAATCAAAGAACTTAAACAATTCATGGAAACCAATGAGAATGAAGACACATCGGTCCAAAGCCTATGGGACACGGCAAAGGCGGTCCTAAGGGGGAAATACATAGCCATCCAAGCCTCACTCAAAGAAACAGAAAAATCCCAAATACACAAATTAACTTTATACCCTAAAGAACCGGAGAAAGAACAAGAAATAAAGCCTAAGCCATGCATAAGAAGAGAAATAATTAAGATTAGAGCAGAGATCAATGAATGCGGGTTTTTTTAAAGATTTTATTTATTGATTTGAGAGAGAGAGAGAGAGCGTGCATGGGCAGGGGGAATGGCAGGCAGAGGGAGACGCAGGCTTCCCGCTGAGCAGGGAGCCTCACGTGGGGCTCGATCCCAGGACCCTGGGATCGTGATCCGAGCTGAAGGTAAAAGCTTAACCAACCGAGCCACCCGGGCGCCCCATCACTAAGTATTTCTGTCTGCAGTTCTATCTCTCCAAAAGGAGACAGGCCCCTGTCACAGGTGGAGAGCCCACGTATGGGAGGTCGGCGTTCCCCAGCAGAAGCAGCACTTCTGAGGAACAGGGGCCGTGCAGCCCAGGCCGTGCAGCCCGGGCCTTTCGGGTCAGCGCCCAGGGAACGTTTGAAAAGGGAGGAAGAGAGAGAGAAGGACTCTGAAACAGGTTCCCGGGGCTTGTTGTCATCATTCCGGTCAGGGCGGATTTACGGAGCCTCTACTAGGTCACACAAGGTTCTACCAGCGGCAGAGACAGCAGTGAGGAAGCCGGACAAAAACCCCTGGGTCTCATGTCCTGGTGGAGGGAGGTGAGTGACAAGCAGGCAAATCGGGGTTTCTCAACGTCTGCACGATTGACATTTGGGGCTGCGTCAGTCCCTTGCTGTGGGGACTGTCCCGTGCCCCGCAGGATGAGGGGCAGCGTCCCTGGCCTCTACCCACTAAAGCCAGGAGCACCCACTAAAGCACCACTAAAGCCAGGAGCATCCCTGGTTGTCACAGCTGGGAAAGCTGTGACAAGCAAAAGTATCTCCAGACATTGCCAAGTGTTCCCGGGGAGCAAAGTGGCCCTTCGCTGAGAACCGCGGGGAGACCGTCTCGGCGATGCAGCAGGTTTGCACTGTGCGCTGCGGGCTCAGCACCCCCCTGACACGGGGACACAGGGAGAGGGCCGCCCAGGCCCGTGCGACCTCACCCGCGAGCCCATTGTACAATAAGAAATCACTTCTCGGAGGACAGAAGGGGCTCCCCGGGGCCGCCCCGGGCCGCCCCCAGACGTCTGGTCCTCTCTTGCAACTCGGGGATGTGTTTCCTCAGCACGAAGACGAAGCCACTTCCCCTGGGAGGGAGAGTGCCTGGCAGAGCCTCAGCTGCTTTGCCACTGAGTTCAACAAGTCAGAGTTTCCTCACAATTCCCGGGCCAGTCTCCACTCGTCAGCTCCTAACGAGCTCCGAGGCCCTGGTCTCCGGTGGCGACCGGAGGCGACATGGAGGCCAATTACCCCAGTCCCACCTGCCGGGGGGAAGGGGGGAGCTCTCTCAGGCACAGAGCACGTTAGCGAAGTTCTCATCCCTGGGGAACCACCAGAAGCTTCCGCGTAATGAGGCTTTTCTTAGCCGTAAAAAAACACGTTGTTACGGGGCGCTAAATTGATTTGGGGCGGGAGGAATTCCCAGCTTGTGTTAGCAGGTGAGCGCGGTCTCACTGGACCCCGGGATCTGCAGACAGAGGTTAGCCAGGGTTAGGGGAAATCCGCAGCCTTGCATCTGTGTACTCTTCGCCGAGGTACTTGGCCTCTTTGGCCGAGACGCTAAATATGCAGCTGAAGATGTGTACTCTGTACGTGCAACGATCCCCTGATGATGACAGCCAGCCCCGCGGCTCTAACTGATGTTGACCTGCTGGCCCCTCCAGCCAGGACCCCCTCCAGGCCCTGTTTCCTCTCCACCTGAATATCCTACATCTGCCGCCGAACGTAGTAAAGTAGAACCCCGACTTTGTCCCCAGATCTGCTCTCCCTACCAGTTCCCCCAGCCCAGTAAAGAGCATCCAGGATCCACGCAGATGCTCAGGCTAAAAGCCTAAAACTCACCCCAACAGGATGGTTGTAATTATGGAGTCACACGGCTGGGCTCAAGTCCACTTACTCGCTCTGAGGCTTTGGACGTAGTTTTTCTTTTCTTTTCTTTTAAAGATTTTATTTATTTATTTGACAGAGAGAAAGATCACAAGTAGGCAGAGAGGCAGGTAGAGAGAGAGAGGGAAGCAGGCTCCCCGCCGAGCAGAGAGCCCAATGCGGGGCTCGATCCCAGGACCCTGAGATCATGACCTGAGCCGAAGGCAGAGGCTCTAACCCACTGAGCCACCCAGACGCCCTGGATGTAGTTTTTCTATGCCTCAGTTTCCTCATCTGTAAAATGGAAATATATCAGGACCTGATCCAGGGGGTTACTGTGAGGACCGAGCGGGGTGTGCGTAATTCTATACGTATATGATCATATACGTCATATACACAACAGTGCGGCACAGAGTAAGCATGTGTTTGCTCTCGTTATTGTTAAGTATTATGTTACTGTTAGGTCGTATCACATTGGTATTTTATATTACTACATTACGATATTATGTACTGTTTTGTATTACATTACTATTATTTCTCCCACAACCCATATGCAACCACTGGCAAGAGTTTTCAACTCTTCACATTTTGAACTTCCAATTTCCAAAATATATTCATCCACGCCCACCCATCACCACCTCTGCTGTCACGTTAGTCTAAGTCACCACGGTCCTCGGCCAGACCCCTGCCGGTGCACCTACACCCCCTAGTTCCACCCTCACTCTCTTATTAAAGCTTATTCCCTATAGCGCGTAATTCAGACCGTGCCACACCCTCACCCAAGCCCTCCCGGGGTCTCTTATCACGCTTGCTATCCAACCCATACTCCTCACCATGGCCAGATGGACCCCACTCCCCACTCCTGATCTCCTGCCACCCCCGCCCCCGCCCTCCCCCTGCTCCAGTCACATCAGGGCTTTGTCGCCAATGCTCCAGCGTGCCCGGTGCCTCCTGACCTCAAGGCCTTGCATGTACTGTTCCCTCTGCTTGAACGTTCCCTCCACAGTTCACTGCACGGCTGGTTCTGCCACTTGATTCAGGTCCCAGCTCGGTGGTCACCTCCCCGCGAAGCTGTCCCTGATCGGCCTGGCTGAGTGAGTGCCCTGTAGTCTTTCTCTGCCCCCCGCCCTGCTTTGTTTTTCTTCATAAACCAACCACCACCTGAATCTTGAAAATATATTTGCTTATTTATTTACTGTTTGACTCCCAGCTAGAATATAATAGCCATGATTTCAGAGATCTTGGATCTCTGGTTTACAGTGGTCCTTAAAGAAGTGTCTTAGAGGCACTGAAAAAATAGTCACTGAATGAGTCAATGACATAACAATAAAATGAAGAAATGATAAACTGTTATGTGTTGAACTGGGTTCCCCACCCCAAAATTCATATGTTGAAACCCTAACCCCCTACGGCCTCAGAATGAGACCTACTTGGAAATGGGGTCCTTGCACAGGTCATTAGTTAAATTCCCCTAATCAGATATTAACAGTGACCTTATAAAAATGAGAAGACGATGTGTAGAGACACAGGGACAAGACAGTCATCTACAAGCCAAGGAGAGGGACCTGGAGCAGATTCTTCAGAGCCCTCGGGAGCAACCAACCTGCTGACACCTCGACCTCAGACTTCCTGCCTCCAGAACTTTGAGACAACAAATGTCTCTTGTTATAGCCACTGTTTGTGGTACTTGTTACGGAAGTTCTAGAAAACAAAGGCACTGAGTAGGACCTTTTTATCAACTATCTCAACGAATATACAAGGAGTTCTTACACACTCACAAGACATCAAAATGCCAATGAGGCCTGGACAAAGAAGATGAACATAAAATTCACAAGAGAAAGGCAAATGGCCAAGGAATGTTAAATATGTTACCGAGTAGAACGTACCAAAAGAAGCATGCAGTAAAAAGGAGGCAGCTAAACGCAACTGGGATCCCGACCTGGATCGTGGCAGAGAAGAGGGAAATGAGACAGAAAACTGGAGAAATGTAATAAAGTAACTAAAATTCACACTTTAGTTACTAATAACTGATCGACATTAATCTCTTCATTTTGACAGACACACATGGTTGTGTAAATTGTAATATTGGGGAAGCTGTGAGGAGGTTGTATAGAAACTGCTATTTTTGTGACAGTTCCATAAATCTAAAACTATTAAAGTACAGGAAATTAAAAAAATATATATATCCTTTAAAAATCCTTTAAATATATATATATATATTTTTGGGGGGGTGGTGCATAAACAATGAATCTTGGAACACTGAAAAAATAAAATAAAAGTTAAAAAATAAAATAAATAAAATATATGTTTTTAAAGGTTTCAGTAACAGAGTATCATGGTGAAGAGTCTAAGACTCTGGACCCAGATGACCTGGATTAATATCATGGTCCTTGTCACTTACCAGCTATGTGGCCTTGGACAAGTTCCCCAGTCTCCATGAGCCTTCATACTCTCGTCTATAAAATAGGGACTAATAATAGTACTCGTTTTCTAGAGTTGTTGTGAGGATTGAGGGTTTGATATAGGTGAATGCAGAACACCATCTGAAAATCAGTAAGTACTAGATAAATGCTTGCTAGCATTATTTTTATTTTTGCTGATGATATCGGCAACTATTAAAACATTGACAATGACTGTCAGTAAACAGGAACTCATTTCCTCTGTTGGTGGGAAAGAAATGGGTGTTGTTTTTTGAAGGGAACAGGGATCATTTTCTTTTTTTTTTCTTTTTAGATTTTATCTATTTGAGAGAGAGCATGAGTTGGGCAGGGGAGAGGGGAAGAGGGAGAGGGGAAAGGAGAAGCAGACTCGCTGCTGAGCAGGGAGCCCGATGTGGGGCTCGATCCCAGGACCCTGAGATCATGACCTGAGCCGAAGGCAGACACCCAACAACTGAGTCCCAAGGCGCTCCAAGAGTGAACATTTTAATTAATATTTTCACAGCTTCATTGATGCATAATTTACATCATGAACTTCATCCATTTAAACTGTAGAGTTAAACGGTTTTTCATATCTTCACGGAGCTGTACAAACCATCAATATAATCTAATTTTTTAAGTGTACCATTCCGGGGGGTGGTTAGTATTTTCACAGAAATGTGCAACCATCACAGCACACTCACATATATGTGTACACATGCACATTCTAAGGATGATCGACATCTGAATTGTTTCCATTGCATTTCCAGGCATTGCAACCAACGTAGCTAAGAACGTTATCTAAATTGTGCTCGGGAGCAGACACACGCAGACTTTGCGCCTAAGCTTTAACTCGTTTCCCTCCCAGCTTAAATGTCATCACTACCTGTGTTTTGAATGTAGCTTGTTTGTTTTCCAGATCTTTCAGACATTTTTATTTCTGTTTTCTATCTTTGCTCACACCTGGATACATGCTTGCCTCTCTTTCCCTTTCTTGCTCCAGCTCAGACTTTCCATCTTAAATCTCCTTGCTTCTGTCTGAAGTATGCCCGCTATAGTTTCCATCAGTCTACTGGCGGCAGATTCTCAATCTTTTCATATTAAAAATATTTTTATTTTGCCCTCATTCTTGAGCAATGCTTTTTCTGGTATATGGTAAGTAGATACAGTCTTCGAACACATTAAAGAAATCATTCGCTGAGCCTGACTTCCATTTTTGCTGGTATCAGTCAGTCTAACGCTATTCCTTTGAAGGTGACCTTTTTTCCTCTGGCTGATTTTAAGATGATCTCTTTAACTTTGGTTTTTCTGAATTCTGTGATGTGTCTGGGTATTGATTTCTTTTTATTTATCATGCTTGGGATGTGCTGGACTTCTTGAATATGGATATTGATATCTGTCATCAGTTCTGGGAAATTCTCAGCCATTTTTCCTTCAAATATTGCCCTGACCTCTGCGCTATGGGGGGTTTCTCTCTGAGCCCAATCAAGTTCACTATAAAATTAACCATCACAACCCCATTCTGTCTCTTTTTCTCTTGAGACTTTAATCGATCACATATTGGACCTTCTCACTAAAAACTTCACACCTCTTAGTCTCTCTTTTGGATTTTTTCACCTTTTTTATCTCTCTATGCTGAATTATGGATAATTTCTGCTACTATCCCTCTAGTTCATAATTCTTCTGGCTGTATCCCATCTGCTATTAAATAAATCTATTTTGTTTGTATTTCCAGTTTTGTGATTTTGTTTCTAGACATTGTCTCTGATTCTTTTTCAAACCACCTGTCACTTATTATAGGTTCCTGTTTCCTACAGGTATTTCCAAACTTACATATCTTCAAATATGGCAAATGTAGTCTTATAATCTATAACTGATGGGTCCAGGGTTTGGAGGTTCCCCGGGTCACCTTCTGCTGTGTGTTGTTTCTTCTGCTTTTTGTGTATTTTGTCTTGTTTCCTCAGGTGCCTAGTTATCTTTTAACTTTAATCAGTCATTGCCCTTAAAAAAATAATTTGGGAGTTTTCCTCAAGGCACAAGATAAACATGCCTTCTACCAAAGAAGTTTTGCTTTGCTCTAGCAGATGCTACAGTAGGCAAAATTCTAAGATGTCTCTGAATGACCCACATCTGTGTATAATCCCCTCCCTTGCAGCATAGGTGAGACCAGTGAATATGAGGAAATACTGTTCCCGTAATTATGTCATGTGGCAAAGAGGATTATGCAGATATAATTAAGATCTCTAATCAGTTGACTTTGAGTTAACCAAAAGGGAGATTATACTGGGTGGGCCTGGATTAATCAGGTGAAATCCTCCAACAAGATGGATTCTCCTGATGGCTGCAAAGAACAAAGAAACAAAAGAACATGTTGCTTATGTAGACCCGTGACTTCTGAGGGCCTCAGTCCTCCAAATGCAAAGAACCAGATTCTGCATGCGAGCTGAAGGAGCGGGGGCCTCCAGTGTAGATCTGGCACGCCCTCCTCAGATGCGCCACGTGCGGGAGGTTGCAAAGTGCTGCTGAGCTTAGAAACCTCAGAACTGCAACTACAGTGGGACGTTCCGGAAAACAAGGGGAGAAGCAGCTACATGTGCTGCTCGATGGTGTGCAGAAGCTAGGTTTTGAGGTATTTACAGACTTTTAAAGTTGTTGCTACTTTGGAAGTGTGTATTATAGCTTTTAAAACACATTATCAAGGGACGCCTGGGCGGCTCAGTGGGTTAAGCAGCTGCCTTGGGCTCAGGTCATGATCCCAGGGTCCTGGGATTAAGCCCCACCTCAGGCTCTCTGCTCAGTGGGGAGTCTGTTTCTCCTGCTCCCTCTGTGCTCCCTCTGTGCTCTCTCTCAAATAAATAAAATCTTAAAAAAAAAAAAAAAAACACATTATCGAGGGATGCCTGGGTGGCTCAGTCAGTTAAGCAGCTGCCTTCAGCTCAGGTCATGATCCCAGGGTCCTGGGATCGAGTCTAGCATTGGACTCCCTGCTCAGCGGGAGTCTGCTTCTCCCTCTCCCTACTCTTCCCCCATGCTCATGCTCTCTCTCTCTCCCTCCCAAATAAATAAATAAAAGCTTTTTTAAAAATAAGATGATTTCTAGCCATTGGATGGGCATAAGTTTAAAAGATCGATGCATCCACTACTGGCTGGAAAGACAAAAAGTTGATAGTCTTATACGTTGTTGGTATTCATTGATAAAGCTTGTTTATGGTGACTTTGCATAATTAACCAGAATTAGAATTCTACAAGCCCTCCCATTTAGCAATCCCACTTTAGGGGAACCCAGTCTGTTCATACATGTGAACAGGGTACATGTGCCTCACGGCTAGATACAAGATCTAAACACAAAGTTCAATGACTTGTGTGAGTATCAGCAATAATGGATCAGAAAATGTCATGGAAAAGTAAATCCCATTCACGAGAACCACCAAGCTCAAAGTTAATGAGAGAAAAAAGAAGCAGTAAAACTTACGTGGAGAAAATTATTTCAAAAAAAAACAAAACTTTCCAGAAAGACATAAAATAAGACGTCTGAGGAAGGTGCAAGGATGCTCACTACAGGGACGCCTGGGTGGCTCACTTGGTTAAGCATCTGCTTTTGGCTCAGGTCCTGATCCCAGGGTCCTGAGATCGAGTCCTGCATCAGGCTCCCGGCTCAGTGGGGAGCCTGCTGCTCCCCCTGCTTGTGCTCCGCCCCCAACAAATATATAAATAAAATCTAAAAAAGAAAAAAAAGGATGCTCACTGCAGGATTATTTGTCTTGGCAAAAGAATGTTGAAAACAACCTGAAGGTCCACCAACATGACGGCTACGCGAATTTTTTTACCCACAGCGTGAGGTACTCTGCGGTAGTCAAAAAGACCGATGTAACTCTAAGTGTAATCCCTAGTTATTTCAACAGATAAATCTCCATGACACGGTATACAAAAAAATACACGTGGCAGGGGAGTGTTCTCAATAGTAAATAGTATTAACCATGTCCAATAATATTGACTGTGAGGGCTTTCGATATGGCCACTCTAGAAAGGATGTAAGCAGGTGCCCTGGCTGACACCCTCCTTGTCAGAGTCGTGTTCTCAAAGTTTGGAGCCACCGTGGGACAGAAAGTCCCCAGAGGTGACTTTGGACGAATTCCCAGGTCAGGAGAGCGAGAGACAGCCAAGCAAAGACTGGGTAGCTCGCAGCCGACCGCAGCTGCCGTCAGCAACGCTGGCCCGTCCCCAGTGCCTTCCCTGCCTGCGGTTTCTAAGTGGGGATCCTTCATAGAGCCAGGAATCCCAGCTTGGATCTGTGTCGCCTCACCCCCTGGGAGGAACCGGCCTCCCACAAGCCCAGCTCAGCACCTTGAAGAGGTCTGGCTTCCCCGCCGCTGCGGGGGACGGTCAGGACACTCTGCCAGGTAGGTCGGGCCACCCCAAATTTCCGAACGGCGCCCGTCTCATACCTGGGGTGACCGGAGGCAGCAGAGCCGTGACCGAAGCCTGTGGTTACGAGGCTCGTTAGCCAGGTTTGAGCCGTAGCACTATCTTCCTCTTACTAACTCTGAGACCTTGGGCCAAGTGCTTCACTTCTCCGTGCCTCGGTTTTTCTCGCTGTGAACGGAGATGATAAAATAGTGCCTGCCCTCTAGGGCGGTGGGCAGGACGAAGCGGTCTGAATGGAAGGCACTCAGTTCCGTGTCTGGCTCTCAGGAAGGGATATTTCAGCGCCAGTTATCCTGCTGATGTAGTACAAGGGACTCAAGACTCAAAGAGGCCACCTCAGTGCTAGTGACATTTTGGGGCCAGATCGTTCTTGCTGTGGGGAGAGGGGGAAGTTGTCCTGCGCACTGAACGATGTTCAGCATACCTGGTCTCTACCCACTAGATGCCACGAGCACCTTCCCCGGTCATGACAATCAAAAATGTCTCTGGACATTCCCACGTGTGCCCGGGGGGGACACCATCATCCCCAGTTGAGAACCACTGCTCCGAGCGAGCTTCCTGTGAGTGGAGGCATGTGAGCCAGGGCTGTGGGCCAGCAAGGCGGGAGCACTAGGGCAGACACTCGGGCTCTGGCGAAGAGGCGGTTCCTAAAATCTCATGCTACCCGTAGAACCGATGCTTCTGCGACACTCGCCGGCCAGGCTCATTTCTCCCATCGGCTCACGGCTCAAGTCCAGGCCCTCTGCTCCTCTCCACCGCTTCAGATCACGATGATGGTGGTATCCTTTTTTTTTTTTAAGATTTCATGTACTTATTTTGAGAGAGAAAGAGTGAGAGAGAGAGAGCATGAGTGGGGCGGGGGGCGAGGGAGAAGCAGGCTCCCCACTTAGCAGGGAGCCTGATGCGGGGCTCGATCCTAGGACCCTGGGATCATGACCTGAGCCAAAGGCAGATGCTTCACCCACTGAACCACCCAGGCATCCCTGTTGGTGGTATTCTAATTTACATCCACCACGAGGTAATACCACATAGTTTGAGAAACATGGACTCTTCCATTGGGAGAAAATCCTGAAGATGCACAGTTTTAGGTCCCAGGCAGTGCTCTAAGAGCTCCACACGTACTCTGCACATACTAACAATCCCATGGGGCGGGGAAGGGATGGCTGTGTCGTTATTCCTAGGTGTGACAGATAAAGGAACCAAAGCACAGAGAGGCTGAGTAATTCACCTAAGGTCACACAGCTGGGCAGTGGCAGGGCCAGGCATTCCCTTTCGAGTATGTTCTGTAAACCATGACAACCTGCCTCTTGGTTTTGAGTCCCAACTCCGGTGTCTTTCCAACTTTTTCATGGCAGAAACCTGTCATCAAATGAAAAGTGCGCTGATAATCCATAACAATATAATGGGTAACCGGGTAACCGGCTCCAGCCGGAGGAAAGGGTCGGGTCCCAACAGAAAAGCTCCGTGTGCCTCGGCGACCCCCGAGGGCTCAGTGGAAGAGCTGGAAACGCCTTTGCAAGTCCCTCAGTTTTCAGGAGACCAAAGCTGAAACAAGAGTACTAACGAACGCCCCCAAGGGCTAAAGGTTATCATCCGAATGTCGCATACCCGGCCCCGGGGCCCACACCTCATCGCACAACCTCGCTTCCTCTCCAAGTGACAGCACACAGCTCTGCCACCTTGATTTTTGTTCCTAGTAAATTTTGAAAAAATATGAGTGAGCCGGTAATGGTAATGCCTAGAGACGGCAAGACGAGCTGGCGAGGTGTGAGGACTCTGGATGGAGGAGGCAGTCCCAGCTGGGGCAGCTGTGGTCTCTCATACTTCTGGAGGCCAGAAGTCTGAGATCAGGCTGTCCGCAGGACCACACTCCTCCTGACCCCTGCAGGGCCCCCTCCCCCGCCTCTGCCTAGCTTAGCGTCTGGTGGTTCACCAGCGTCTTCGGCATTCCTCCACTGCAGATGCATCGTCTCACTATCTATCTTTGTCATCGCACGGCGGTCCCCCATGTGTCTCTGTCTTCATGTGACCACCTTCCTAGAAGGACCTCATCCTAACTAATTTCATCTGCAGTGGCCTATTTCCAGATGAGGTTCCATTCTGGGTACTGGGGGTTAGGACTGCAATGTATCTTGCTGGGAGTGGGGCCGGGGAGGGGGACACGATTCATCCATAACCCCTGGATAATCTGAGATAATCTCCACATCTGAAAAAGCTCAACTTAATCACACTTGCAAAGTTTCTTTTGCTGTGTGAGGTCACATACCCCCAGGTTTCGGGGACTGGGACAGAGATCACTTTGGGGGGCAGGCATTATTCTGCCGATAAGGGGCAGATAATAAGTGAGGTGATTTATGTCCCCAAGAAGACCACCGAGACCCCGCTGGGAGTGCCAGGCCCGGGGCTGTCCCCAGCTGTCCGGGGCTGCCGTCCCATAGCATTGGAAGTGACAACGGCGGCGGGGGCTGATGGAGCGTGAGAAAAGTAATACTTTCCATGAAGAAGTTTAAAGATATATTTTCATGTCTATTTTATTACACAATCCCAGCAGCTCGGGGACCACAATGGAAAGGAAAATAAGGAACACACCCTTAAACCTTCAGTGACGGCCCTGCCACCTGCCAGGACGTATTTTAAGTACGTTTCTTGCAGTCCTCACGTGACCCTCACAGCGCACACTGTCCCATTCTACAGAGGAGGAAATCGAGGCTCCGGGGGATTAAGGCATTTGTCCAAGGTCACACAGAATCCAAACCCTGGATGTCTGGTTGCAAAAACATTCCTGAACACTACTTACCTACCCTACACCACTTCCTCTGCGGGGTGCCAGGAAACAAAAACACGAGGAAGAAGTGGGCCCTGCGCTCAGGTGGGGGGGTGCTCACGGCCTCGTGGGGGAAACAGACCATTAGAAGGCCTTGGGCTGGGCATCATAATTACGATGCTACCGAGTTATAAAGCAAATATGCATGACAAGACCAAAAGTCTTAAACTGGAGGTCCCATTTGATACGCGCAGTGCTTTAAATTTGAACTTCCTGCCAACGTAAAGAAGTCAGGAAATCTCATATTTGTTGAAAGATTTTATTTATTTGAGAGAGAAGGAGAGCGCTCAAGCATGAGCTGGGTGGGGGGGAGGGGATAGAGGGAGAGGGAGACACAAACTCTGAGCTGAGCAGGAAGCCCAACACGGGGCTCGATCCCACGACCCTGAGACCATGACCTGATCCCAAATCAAGAGTCGGATGCTCAACCGACCGAGCCACTCAGGCAGCCCAGGAAATTTCACATTGAAAAAACAACCTGGAATTCTGGCTTTTCTTAGCCAATATGAGAGGATCTGGCAGTGCTTGGTCCCCCGACAACAGCTGGCGTGAGCTTAGAGCAGCCGTCTCTCTTCGATGGAACATTCTGTACGCTCCCCCACCCCCCATGACACTCCGCCAGATTCCCGGACGGATGTATCTGCCAGGCTCCGTGAGTATCTGGAGTTCGAGACCTCCAGGGAAGACGGTGCACGTGCCTTTAATTCAGACGCAGCTCACCCCCCTTCCTTTCCTCCTAGGTCTTTGCTCTTGTCTCGTTATTCCCTCCTTGCGCGGCCAGGTGGTTCAGGAGTTTCTCCGGAGGCAGACCATGGCCAATCTCACGGCGGTCTCTGTCTTCCTCCTCCGGGGCTTCTCGGCGGTCCCGGAGTTACAGCTGCTCGGCGCTGCCGGCTTCCTTCTCATCTACCTGGCTGCCGTTCTGGGGAACGTGGCCATCGTGGCCGCCGTGACCCACGACGCCCGCCTGCACACGCCCATGTACTTCTTCCTCAAACACCTCTCCTTGGTGGATATCTGCTCCGTGTCGGCCACCCTGCCCCGGGCCCTGGTGGCCACCACGCTGGGCTCCGGGGAGATCTCCCTCCGTGCGTGCGCGTCCCAGCTCTTTGCCTTCGTCTGTCTGGGGTCCACGGAGTGTTTTCTCATCACCTCCATGGCTTTCGATCGCTGCCTGGCCATCTACCGGCCCCTGGCGTACAGAGCCGCCATGAGCCCCGAGACCTGCGTCTCCCTGGTGTCGGTGGCCTGGGGCAGCGGGCTCGTTTTCTCGGCCTTCCACACAGCCAACACCTTCTCCCTGCCCTTTTGTGGCCCCAACGTGATCGACCACTTCTTCTGCGACATCCCCCCACTCATGCGGCTAGCCTGTGCCGATGCAGACGCCCACGAGACTGCAGGATTTGCAGCCAGCGGCTGCGTCATCATGAGCTGCTTTGGCCTCACTGTGTTGTCCTATGTCCGCATCTTGGCCACCGTGTGTCGGATCCACTCCGCCGCCGGCCGCTGGAAGGCCTTCTCCACGTGCTCCTCCCACCTGGCCACCGTGCTCCTGTTTTACGGCACGGGCAGCTCTGCCTACATGCAGCCCCGCACCAGCTACTCCCCGACGCAAGGGCGCGTGGCCGCTGTCTTCTACTCTGTCCTCACGCCCACCCTGAATCCACTTGTCTACAGCCTGAGGAACAAGGACATGAAGGGAGCCCTGCAGAAGCTTTATCCTCGGGGGCTGTTTTAGGACTTGGCATCTGGACATGGGAGGGAGCCAGCAATCCACCGTCCCAGGGTTTGCCCTGCAGTCACGGTAGAGGTGTTAGTGCCCCCGGAGACCACAAGAGACACACCTGTAGCCAAAAAGTTGGCAACAAAGTTGGATGACAATGAGCCACACAGGGGGCCCTAGTAGATGTCCAGGTAAGCCAGAGATATGTCCGATGTGCAGTTAATTTAGGCAAATGGTACTATATGTACATGGGGAAGATGGAGCAAGAGAGAGCGAATAATTTAAATAGTGGGGATCATTCCATCCAAGAGCCCCTTCGATGACCCTATGCCCCAGAGAGTCCAATAGGAGACCTTCCTCTCGGTTTCCATGGGCCTTCCACAGGTGGGTACACCTTGGCCTACTCAACGTGCCTCTTACGGTTGGTGGTACACATTTTTCATCTACTATCTGTCCTGAATGCAAGCCAATGACTTCATCAGAAGAAGCAGCAAATATTCCAGAAGATAAATAGGCCATCTTGGACTTGCCCATATATACTGGGTCATCTTCGTGTGACTCCTTCCTAAGGGAATGTCAAAGGCATTTTCGTCTTTCTACCACATTTACCTGATAGCCTTGTATGAGTTGGATTTTTTGTTCAGTTGCTTTCATAGAAAATAACAAACAGTAGCTTAAATAATACGGAAGGCTTAGATCTCTTTTGTTTAAACACCTGTGCTTGAAGGTAATCCTGGTGTCTCTGTGCCACAGAGTCATCCTGAGACCACGTTCCTCCTACCTCATTGCTCCACCATTGCCTAAGTTCTCTCTCTTTTTTTTTTAAGATTATTTATTTATTTATTTGACAGAGAGAAAGATCACAAGTAGGCAGAGAGGCAGGCAGAGAGAGAGGGGGAAGCAGGTTCCCCGCTGAGCAGAGAGCCCGATGCGGGGCTCGATCCCAGGACCCTGAGATCATGGCCTGAGCCGAAGGCAGAGGCTCTAACCCACTGAGCCACCCAGGCGCCCCTTCCCTAAGTTCTCTTTATCCACAGGGTGAGAAATGGCTCACCAGCACCTCATTCACCATCCAGTGTCAGGAAGGGACACAGAAGAAATAGAGGGCAAGCGACATGCTTTTAAGATGTAAACCAGAAGTCGTACACGTCACTTCTGCTAATACTGCATTGGCCAGTGCTTTGTCACATGGCCACGCTGCCCCACAAAGGAGGCTGGGAAATGCTATCTCCAGCTGGGTTGCCAGGCACAGAGATAAAACTCTAGAAAGAAGGAAAGAACGGTTCCTATTTTTTTTTAATTTTTTAAATTTATTTTTAGTTTTTTAGAACAGTTCCTAATTTTTAATCATTCCTCCACATCCACTCTTTTGATGACGACCATCTATCTTTTTATTCCATCCTATTGTCATGTTTCCAATTCTTCTCTTGCTCCCAGACCATCTTTACTAGTCACTTTTACATACACTCTCTCTAACATTCGAAACACCTCTGTGTTGTGGATGTAATTCTCTTCGTTTTGCAGATAAGGAAAATAAAATTCAGATAGATTAGGCAATTTACCCAGAGTTAAGAGGGTGGGGAAAGGCTCGGTATTTTTACTCCAGAAGCACCCGGGGTTCTATTTGTGAATGACAGAAATTAGGCTGTATTTCTCTATGACTTTAAAAACCCTGGGGCGCCTGGGTGGTGCAGTCACTTAAGTGTCTGACTCTTGATTTCGGCCCAGGTTGTGAGATCGAACCCCACATCAGGCTCCATGCTGGCATGGAACCTGCTAAATTCTCTCTCCTTCTCCCTCTGCCCCCACCTCTCTAAAAATATATTAATAAATCTTTAAAAAAAAAAACTTACTTTGTTAAGACATTTTGTGGGGACGTTTTAGGAGACGGTTGTTGTGCTACCAACATATCCCTGAGGACTGAAGAGTCCTCTTTTGCTTGAGAATACCAACCTCTTGATCAAATGCATAACCCTTGGGAGAGACATAAATTGTCCAGAAAGAGAAAAGGAGCCTCCACAACCCTCCCATCCAAAGCCAGGTCACGTCCTGGTCACTCTCAATGCCCTCATTTTGTTTTATTATCTACTTGCATTTATCACCATCTGTAATTACCTAGATTATTCAGTTTGTTTGTTCTGCCTCAAATCCCCATTCGCCTCCTTCCAAATATAACCTCCATGAGAGTGGAGCTGTTTTCTTCAACGCTGCATCCCCGGTGTGTAGCACGCTGTTTGGCACACACTAGGTGTTCGATATGCATTTCTCTGAACAAACGAATGTGACGCAGAACAACAACAACAAGAGCCAGAGCGGCTGTGGTGTCAGTTGGAGTCAGAGGGCTGGGACCTCTGAGCACCTAATGGTTTCTCATCCCCTTCTCCACACTTACTTGCCCCACACCTGCGTGGCCTCTTTGGGCTCCACAAAGCCAGTGCAGACCACCCTTCCCTAATCAGAGGAATAAGTGCAGCTGAATCCAAACCACCACTGATTGGAAGATAGTCTCTTATTTTCCATTCCACTAAGAACGAAAAAAACACTGCCAATCAAACTATGACACCTTGTCAATAAAACACATCTTGATTTCCCATATTACAGCGAGCTGCTCGGCCTGCAGATCGCAGCTCAAATACCACTTCCTGATCACCCCTGCCGGCTCCGCCTGAGTCATTTTCCCTCTAGACTCTCAGAACTCCCATTTCTCCAAAATGCGCATTGCAGTTCCAATGAATTGTTTGGCTATTTGTTTACAGCTCTGTCCGGCACGCACTAGAATGAAAGCTGAATGAAGGTAGAGATTACATGTGTTTGTTTCCTACTGTGGGGCGGCCAGCTGGAAAGCCAGCTCTCTGGAAAAAAATACTGTAGCATCTGCCACCTGCCATGGTGTAAATAATCTCACCGCAGCTGAGGTCAAACTAGGAGTGCACAGCCTAACAACCGATTTGCGTCATTTCTGAACATTTAAAGGGAACTCTTGGGCGAGGCGCCAGCCTGCTCCAGCACGCGGTTGACCCAGGACCGAAACTCAGAAAATAACCGCTCAGTGAATGAATACATTGATGTTAAACCACGTCGAGTGAATAGGTAGCAAGTACTTCAAACGTAAAGACACGTACAGGGCAGCTTCGTACCCTCCACACACCCGCGCCTTCCCGTTTGCACCGCACTCGTGGCGCCGGGGCGGAGACCCGGCAGGCATGTGGCTTTCCCTCACCCCTGCCTCCTCCCATTACACTCCACGGCCAGCGCGCCCCTCGGTGTAGGTTTGAACCCACGCACTTCGCGCCGTGCCCACGGCCACCACCGTCCCCTCCGTCCGGACGACGGCAACTGCCTGCTCTCGGATCTCCTGCCTTCACTCCGGGCTTCCCAACCTCACCCCCCACCCGGAAGCCGCGGGTTCCCGTGAAAGCATAAAGCGGGCCGCGCCCTCCCCCTGTTGCGGCCCTTCAGCGCCCGTTCAGGGCCTCGGGCTCTCCCGCACCCTCCCCTGCATCTTTCCTCCCGAGCTAGGCGGGCGGGCGTTACCTCGGTTCCTCAAACGTCCGTCTTCGCCCTGCCTCAGGGCCTTTGCACCGCTGCTCCCTCAGCCTGGAACGCCCTTCCCGCACTGGAGCGTCGCTGCCGCGGCACGCGCTTCAAACGCGCTTCAGGTGTCACCTCTTGGAAGACGAAGGGGCGTTTCCAAGCCGCCTCTTTCGGCAGCACCGTCCTTTCCCCTCTCGCTGCCTTCCGGTCCCTTGTCGTTTGTGTATTACCTCCCACTGCGGCGACAGGGAGCGTCTGCTCTGCGGCGCCAGTTCCTACTTCCCGGCGCGCCGGTCTCCGGACCACAACTCCCAGAGTGCTCTGCGCCCCGGCCCCCGGAGCGCTTCCGCTTCCGGCCGGGCCGCGTGGGGGCTCCTGCTCGACGGAGGTGTGGAGCGCGCGTGCACGCGTGGTGCGCGCGGCGGGCGAGCGAGTGTAGTCTGTGCGTGTGTCCGTTGCTGAGTGAGCCTTGGTGACCCGTGACCCGGTGGGAGTGTGTGTGTGTCTGTGATGCAGCGAAGTCCGTGTGGTGAGGCGTCCGTGCGTGTCCCTGGGGCGAGCGCCTGGGGCCCTGTGAGTGGAGTGCGGTGTGTGTGCGCGTGCAAGCGCGGGGCGTTGCCGAGGAAGATGTGTTGTCGGAGTTCGGGTGGGATTTCGTGAGTGTCTGAAGTTGTCTCTCAAGGGGTGTGTGTATGCGTGCGTGATTTCGTCTGGGCGTGTCCACTGCCTGCCTGAGGCCGGGCGTGCCTGTTGGGTGTGACAGGACTTGCTGTGTGAGTGTGAGTTCGTACTCATCCCTGCGTCTGTGGGACTGATTGAGTGCAGATCTGCGTGTCGCGAGGGTCGATTGTAGTTGTCACATTAGGAGTTTGTATGTGACTGAGTGGGGGCCTCTTGTGCGACCGGGAGCTAGTCCTCTGTGACTTTTGTGACTCTGCCTAATGGAGTTGGGTTTATGTCTGGGATTTTGTGTGGCTGCTGCAGTTTGTGTCCCTGTGCACGGCCGGATGTCCCCGTGCGAAGGACTACCGGGCCCTTGCCTGAGGAAGTGAACAATGTGTGTGTGGGGTTGTGTTCGTGCGTAAGTACGACAAGTGTGTCCAAACCAGGTGGTCACACCGCAGTGAGTCCGTGTGGCTGCGTGTTCATCTGTAGGTGCCATTGTCCCATGCGTGTGAGATTTCGAGGGGATGCCTGTGGAGTTTTGTTCCTGGATGGTGTGGGCTGTGATGGAACTTGAATTCCCCTGAGGAGCAGCAATAAAATAATGCCAGCCACTGACGAATGCCCTGAAGGAAACACTAGAGGGCAGTAGGACAGAGTGACTTGGGGGCTGGGGCCCCTCAGTGAGTCTGAGGACGGAGGTCTAGCCTCAGCCCTGAATGCTGAGAATACCCTGGAGGAGAAGTGGGAGGAAGAGTGTTGTAGGCAGAGGGAAGGGCGAGGACAAAGGCCCTAAAGCAGGAATGAGCCTGGGATGCTGGAGGAACAGCAGGGCGGTGAGGTGGTGAGCAGACAAGGGCCACCACTGGTCGACACAAGTGACAAGGCCAGACCTGATGTCAAGAGGTGGGGACAGGCACCACATTTAAGGTGGCAGGTCACTGCAGAGGTACACGGCCCAGGGCATAGCTATAGGGAGCGTGAAGACCTGGGGGCAGTGACATCATCCGCCACAGTAACGAGCTCATGCTTACCATGTCCTACGGGTAGATACTATTCTTATCCCCATCTCAAATAAGGAAACTGAGTCTCAGAGAGAGGTCCTGGTCATACAGTTAGTGGGTCGTAGATGGGATTCAAACCCAGGTAGCTTGTTTCCAGAATTTGCATTCTCAGCTTGGATCAGGCTGCAGGAAACAGTGGCCACTTAACCCATTCCTCCAACCCCAACGAGGGATGTGGTCATTCTGGGTCCCAGAGGAGGGGCTGGTGTGATGGCCCAGCTGGGCCTCCTCTCTCACCACTCTTTCCTCCTCTTTCCTACGAGTATCCACGTTTTAAAGTATCGGCAGTGCCAATAAATATCGGCATTGCCAATAAAATATTGGCATCTTCCAAGAGCTACGTGGCACAGACCTCTTCACTTCCCTTGGGTCTTTGTCCAGAGCCACTGCCCTGTAAAGTGTCTCCTGACCGCTCTAGCTGGTGCCTAATCTCCCACTCTCGTCCCTGCGTGCCTGTTTTTCTCTGTAGCACTTAACACCATCTAACATGCTCTGTTTTGCTGGTTTCTTGTCTAAGCCTGACTGGAATGTGGGATTCACCAGGGCAGGGTTTTGGTCTGTGTCCCCAGCGCCTGGAAAGGTGCCCGGCATAAGTCGACCTCAGTAAATCTTTGTCACACTGAATGCATTGCCGTTTCCTGTAGAACCCCGTGGGGATGTCAGACTCTGTGAGTCTATGGGCTCTTCTAGCTCTTGGACCACCACATGCAGCCTCAGCCACACCATGGGGAGTCCTGAACCCAGCCTGACCCACTCTTTTCTTTTTTGACGCCCCTCCCAACCTCAGGTCCCCTTTCTCTATGGTCACGTGAGGGGCTAGTCGTGCTGTGGCCTTGTCATTCCAGGAGCTGATTGCATTCCAGGATGTGGTGGTAGACTTCTCCAGGAGGAGTGGGGGCGGCTGAGTCCTGGCCAGAAGGCCCTGTACTGGGACGTCCTGCTGGAGAACTACGGGAACCTGGTCTCGCTGGGTAAGGGCAGTGATTTATCAGTGAACTCAGACCCCACCTCACTGCATAGAAGCCAGGGGGCATCAGGAACGTCAGCACTGTGTTGGGATAGGGCTCAGCCACTCAAGTGCCTCTGAGGCACCTGCTTCCCCTGAAGTGTCCAGCTCTCTGTATGAACATAATGGAAAAGTTAAGGGTAACTCAGACTTCAGGCATGGCTGGATCCAGGAGCTCAAGTGTTACTTCCTGGTCTTAGTCTCTTTGGTCCTCTACAGGCTCCCACTCTGTTTCTCAGTTCTGTTTTTTTCCTCTCTTGGCTCCACTCCCAGGCTGGCCTCTTCCACTTCTGGCAGCAACAGGCTTCAGTGACACTCTAGTCCCAGCAGGGCGGAAGCCTTTCTTTCCCAGAAGTTCTAACGGAAGTTGCAGGCCCTAGTGCCATCAGACCACATCTATTCTCTTTCTTAAGCCAACTGGAGGCCAGGGGGCCGAGCTTTTTAATTGGCCACACTTGGGTGACCCGCTATTGGTAGCTGACACCTGCTGAACACTCACTATATGCCAGTGTTTGGCTGGGGTATGTGGGGGAGGAGAGCCCAGAGGAGGGTCAACAAGGGCCCAGTGAGGGGGTCCCATTGAAGAGTGCCCACAGGGGACGTACCGTAGACATCTCAGTCCAGTTTAAAGCCCTGTTCTTTCTCTGCCTCCGCCCTCTCTGCCTCTCTCTCTGGCTCTGTCTTGCTCAATCCCTGGGCTAGCACCGACTGCCCTATGTCGGTGTTCCTCAGACTTGTTTCTCCCACAACCCTGGTAAAAGGTACATTTTACTTCCCAGCCCACTGCACATGCTGTGTATCCATCTGATATAAATGAAACAAAACTTGTATAAAGTGATACTTGTCCTTACTATACACCGTGCACTCTGTTACTCCATTCTGTCCCATTTTCTAAAACATCTCATCACAACCCGCTAAAGCAGTGGTCTCAGCCTGGAGTGGTTTTGCCCTGAGGGGATATGCAGCAGCGTCTGAAGATTTTTTTGGCTGTCATGGCTGAGAGGGTGCTGTCGGTGCAGAGGGGACGTGGCCAGGGATGCTGCCTAACATCCTGCAATACCCAGGACAGTCCCCACAAGAGAATTACCTGGCCCAAAATGTCAGTGGTGCCAAAGCAGGGAACCGGACTTAGTCCCGTGACTCAATGAAGAATAGCAACGGCCTAGAATTGAGCGTGCATGTGACCCGGCTCCTGAGACCAGGCTGTGAGGTCGTGAGGGCTCCCCTCGGCCCACGTGGGCTTCCGAGGCCCCAGTATCCGGTCTGCCCTTCCCAGACGAGCTGGATTCATCCTTGACATGTTTCTTTGCTCTGTGGGTCAATTCTGCTTCCCCCGATTTTATAATCTGTGCATGCTTCCCCCTTAACCCAGCCTGGCCCCAGGTGTGCAGCCTCGCTAGGGAGCTGATCCATCAGTCAGAATTCTCCAGAGAAACAGAACCAATAAACTATATATATTGAGGGATTTACTTTAAGAAATGACTCACGCATTTGTGGGGCTGGTGTGTTCAGAATGTGTGGGGCTGCTCAGCAGGCTGGAAACCGGCAGGAGCTGATGCTTCCTCTCTACGAAACCTCAGTTTTTGCTCTTCAGGCCTTCCAGTGATTGGATGAGGCCCACCTACACAATCATAGATAATTTTCTTTACCTAAAGTGATTGTAAATGCTAACCAACATTAACTGAGCACCTGGATGGCTCAGTCATTAGGTGTCTGCCTGCAGCTCAGGTCATGATCCCAGAGTCCTGGGATCGAGCCCCGCATCAGGCTCCCTGCTCGGCAGAGAGCCTGCTTCTCCCCCTCACACTCCCCCTACTTGTGTTCCCTCTCTCGCTGTCTCTCTCTCTGGCAAATAAATAAATAAAATCTTTTTAAAAAATGCTAACCAACACTTAGATTCGTATTTGATTGTGATCACTGGGGACTAGAGCATGGTCGGGCTGACAAGTAAGACTAACAGTCACAATGGGTAATGGAGCAGCCATCTTATTTTCAGTGTTCTGTCTCACATCTTACAGGAATTTGCAGTTTTGAAAACTTTATTTCAGATTGGGGCACTGGGCCTGACAACAGGACACCTTCGAAGCATAACATCTCTGAGGAGTCACCCCAAAGGAAAGGACTCCGGGACATGACCTTCATAAAGGCCTGCAAAGAGAACAGCCTCCCCGAGATGCAGGTGAAATCTCTGAGCAGCCTAACAGAGAAGAAAGGCTACGGATGTCCTGAACGGGGGAGAGCCTTCAGCTCCAAGTCCTTCCTTCCCCAACACTGGCGGATCCGCACAGGCGAGAGACCCTATGAATGCAGTGAGTGCACGAGGGTCTTCAGCCAGAGGGCAAACCTTATTCAGCATCGAGGAATTCGTTCTGGAGAGAAACCATACAAGTGTGAGGACTGTGACAAAGCTTTCAGGCGGAGCTCCTCCCTCAGGGAGCACCAGATCACCCACAGTGGCAAGAAGCCATTTCTCTGTGAGGAATGTGGGGAAAGCTTCAGCAAACGCTCAGCCCTCGTCTCCCATCAGAGGATTCACACTGGCGAGAAACCCTATCAATGTAATGAGTGTGGGAAGGCCTTTAGTGATCGTTCTTCCGCCAACACCGGAGGATCCACAGTGGGGAGAAACCTTAGGATGCAGTGACTGTGGGAAGGCCGTTAGCTGGGCCTCATCCCTTAATCTCCACCAGAGAACTCATACAGGTGAGAACCCCCATAAGCGCCCCGACTGCAGGAAGCCCTTCCAGGACAGGCCCTCCCTCATCGAGCACCAGAAAACCCGCACAGGAGAGAAACCCTACAAACGCAGTGACTGCGCGAAGACTTTCCGCTACAGCTCCTCCCTTAGCCTCCATCAGAGAGCTCACGCTGGGCAGAGTCCCTACACGTGTAAGGCGTGTGGGGACACCTCAGGTACTGCTCCTCCCTGACCAAGCACCAGCGGACCCACAGCATCAAGACACCCCATGAGCGTAAGGAATGTCTAAAAGCCTTTAGTTGCGATTCATCCCTTAAAGTACATCAGAGGATCCATACCAGGGAGAAATCCTACGCATACAGTGAGGGTGAGGAGGACCTTTGTGGCAACTGGCTTCCAGCGGTTCTTAATAAAACATACTATGCACATGGAACCTTCAGATTGCATTCTCCCCAAGAGTCTAAGACATCACATTGTACATTAGTCATGGGGCTAGGCCTCGGGGGTCCCCAGAACCACACCCAAGTTTGGTGACTCATTAAGAGGACTCAAAGGGCTCAGCATATAGTCATACTCATGGCTAAGAGTTATCACAGCAAAAGGATAGAAGGCAAAACCAGCAAAGAGGCGCATGGGGTGAGGTCTGGAGGAAGCCGGGCACAAGGTTTCAGGATTCCTCTCCAAGCAGAGTCACACAGGACACATTTGGTCCTCTGGTGAGTTGTGACAGCACTGCTCTCCCACCACTTCCTTCCAACATTAAGCTATTTTCTGACCCCAGGACCTTTGCTCATGCTGTTCCCTCTGCCCAGAACCCTGTCCTCCCCAATGTTCCTTGGCTGCCTTCTCATAAGGCCACCTCTTCAGAAAGCTTTTCTTGGACCACCTGGCTCCCAACTGGCCCTCCCTCTGCCTATTTACCGTCTTTTTCTTTGCAGCACATACCACCTTGTTTTGCTTATTACCCTTCTCTTTATTGTATGCTGAAGTCTGAGAAATACTGGTTCGGGATAAGGTTGGAAAGCTCATGTGCCTATGGGGGTCAAGCACTTCATGCAGATGCATGAATGCCTGTAGGTCAAGCTCACCTCCAGTTCTGCCACAGGCCCCATAACACATTTGCACAAAATGCCTGGTCCCTGTTTTTTCAACCTGTGCCTTAAGCCAGTGTTTTTGGAACTTTAGCTTTCAACAGGATCCCTTGGAGGGCTTGTTAAAACAGGGTGCTGGGCCCCATTCCCAGAACCTCTGGTTCAGTAGGTCTGGGAGGGAGCCTCAGAATTTCTAAGATGTTCCTAGATATATTCGTTTCCTGGGACTGCTTTAACAAATGCCACAAACCTGGTGGTTTAAAACAACAGAAATTTCTTCTTTCAATCTGGAGGTCGGAAACCTGAAATCAGTATCACTGGGTCAAAATCCAGATGTCAGCAGGGCCGTAATCTGGAGCCTCTAGGGAAGAGTCCTTGCCTCTTCAGCTGCTGGTTTGTTTGGGGCTGAATTATTCAGAAGATGAAGATAAATCATGCATCTTCAGCTTCTTCTTGTTTTGGGGCTGAAACACTTTAGTCTTGAGATCTTGCGTGCGCACGCGCGCGCGCGCGCGTGTGTGTGTGTGTGATCTCATTCTGCTTCTTTATAAGGATATGTTAGTGGCATTTAGGGCCGAACCAGATAATCTCTTAATCTCAAACTCCTTGATCACATCTGAAGAGCCCCCTTTTCCAAACAAGGTAACATTTAAAAGTCCCAGGGATTAGGACCTGATCTCTGTGGGCCGTCACTGGTCTACTATACCAGCTAACGGGCTGCTGCTGCTCCAGGGACCACACGCTGAGAAACACTGCCCCTAAACCATGGGCTAGGTAATAGCATGGCTTGGGAGTCACATAGGCCTGACTTGGAGTCACTTACGATACCACCAATTTCTACCTGTGTGCTCTTGAGCAAATGACAGCCTCTCCCAGTCTATTCACTCTAAATCGCTACCTAGTCAAGGCAAGAGGATTAGAAACCAGCAGAGGATCTGGCCCGCAGTGATTCAGATGCCTCAAAATAGGACTTACGGACCAGAAATCCACAAACGTTTTATGGTTCTGAGTGGTTTCTTTTTAATTAGCTGCCTCGATTAAAATATTGGGAGACATCACAAAAATTGAGCATTCCAGCAGCTCTTGAAAAATCAAAGATCTTATAACAGGAGGTCCTTAGTTGAGGATTATCCCCCTTCCTCTTCATGACTTTCCCCAGCCTGCCCACCTGGCTCCCTCGGGTACACCTCGTAGTGGAGGTTCTTTGCCACTCAGCTCCCTTCCTCTCTTTAGTCCAAGCCTAACATTTTACCTGAGAGGCTGAAGTGGGCCAGGTGCCACGGCGGTGGGTCCTGTGCTGCTTTCCTCCTTCCAGATCCCACCTGTAGGAGAGCTGATGGCCCGGGCACCAGCACTGAACCCAGAGCTTCCCACTGGAAGTGCCAGCGGGAGAAGAGGTTTGAAGCTATGGTGGGGCGTGGCTGGCCCACTGGGGTCGTGTTCATAAGTGTGTGTGCAGGTACACACACACACACACCCACGCACACTGCTAGGCTTCTCTGATTTCCTGGCAAAAAGGGTCCCCAGCTTACATCAACATTTCAGGAGCATCTGTGGCCCCCACTGCTTCTGCAAGTCTGGGGTTTGGTTGGCTTGGATGCATGCAGTGGGGCAACACTGAAGTGACCCCATGCCTGGAACGCTGGCTTTTTTTTATGAGAACTCTAAAAGAAAAAAAAACAAAAAAAAACCCTACACAAGGAAACCCACAACTGCAACAGTATGTAGGAATGACTAAGGAAAACTTGTGACCTGATGAGAAGTAAACTATAAACTTTGATTGAAAAGACAATATTTTCCAGGATGCTAAGATTAAATATTAACAATGTTTTTTTCCTCTAGTTGACTTATAAGTTCATGTCACTAATTATCAAAAGACTTTTTAATTGATAAACATAAATTTTCATCCAGAATACAATTATACATTTTTCATATAAATATGCATACATATAAATACACTTTTTAAAGGTACAATGATAGAAAACTCAAATATAAGGCTATAAAAATTAAGATGACTATAGATCTAAGATAAAATAGGACAAATCAATGAAACAATGTAGATGGTCCAGATAATAGATCCTACACTATACAATAATATATTATGACTATGAGTCATTTACTAATAATTGATGTTGGAGCAATTAAGAATGGGTAATTTTGATTACTTCACAAAATACATCAAAGTCAATTCAAGAGTAGCTAAAATAGACTTGAAAATAATGAAAACACTCTGTTTAGAGAAGTTTAGATTTTGTAGGCTTGGAACACGGAAGGATTGAACTATATAAAAATTGAAAACTTGTCAAAAATTAATTCAAAGAAAATGCCAAATAATTTGGGCAAAACATGGCCAAAATGAAGAGAAAGAATTAATGTGATTATTATATAAAGAGATTATTTAAATTGATAGGAAGCTATTAAGGCCACAAAGATCATGCAAAGAGAGGAAAAATATAATTGCTTACCAAACTTAGAGGGAAATGTTCAACCTCCTTAAGAACGAAATAAATGCAATTAAAATTAGATGCCCTTTCCCCTATTATATTAACAAAGGAGAAAACTGCTGTTAATACATAATGTCAACAAGGATGTGTGGAACGCACCCCATCACGTTATAGCCAGCAGGACAAACTGGTGTAATGTTTTCAAAGGAGCTTGGATGTATGTATTAAGAACCTTACAACGATCATACCCATCCTGACCCAGTGATTCGCCTTTGCCAAAACCTACCTGAGGGAAAGAATCCTAAATCTGGAAAAACCTTTAAGCGCCAACATGTTAACTGCAGTATCATTTACAACTATAAAAAATCAGAACTAAGTCAAACGTTGAAACAACAGAGGAGGGCCCCCCGTGGGGAGCTCTGGCGCAGCCGTTAACGAGGTGCTAACAGACGAGGAGGTGAGACAGCAGTGGCGTGTCGGTGTAAGACTGGGTGGAAAGATCTGCACTATTGCACGCGCAGAGTGATCACAGCTCTGTGAAAACTGAACACCTTACAATACGTAATACAGTCACGAGGGTAAAAAAGTGAAAAGGCAGAGGTACTGGGAAAACTAGACCTTTCCCCATTACTCCCCAGAGGCAGCCACTTTCATGAATCTAGTAATTATTTTTAAATTATAAGAAAATGGTATTCATGGTGTATGGGACATTGTGGGGGCAAAGGGAAGAGAGCTCTACCTTTCTATAAAATAGGAGTTGTCTTTAATGAGCCAAGTGTTACTTTAAAATGAAAAACATTCATCCTTCAGAAATGCCTACTTTAAAAACTAAGGAAAGAGCCCAGATGTCCATCAACAGATAATGGATAAAGAAGATGTGGTATATATATGCAATGGAATGTTACTCAGCCATCAAAAAGAATGAAATCTTGCCAGTTGCAACAACATAAATAAAACTAGAGGCTATTATGCTAAGTGAAATAAGTCAGTTGGAGAAAGACAAATACCACAGGATTTCACTCATGTGGAATTTAAGCAACAAAAAGATGGACAAAGGGAAAGGGAAGGAAAAATTAAAATAAACACAGAGAGGGAGGCAAACCGTAAGAGACTCTTAACCATAGGAAAGAAACAAGGTTGCTGAAGGGGGGGTGGGGAGGACGGGGTAACTGGGGGATGGGAATTAAGGAGGGCACCTGACGGACTGAGCACTGGGTGTTATATGCAACTGACGAATCACTAAATTCTGCCCCTGAAACTAATAATATACTATATTATAACTAAATTGAATTTAAATTAAAAATTTTTTTAAAAATAAAATGAGTTTGGGCAAATCAATAAGAAAAGGCACAAAGACACACTAGCTAAATAGGCAAAGTGCCCATATTATTCACAGAGAAATTTAAAAGCCTATGCAAAAAAATTCATTAGTAAGCAAAGAATCACTTTTTTGGCTTTATCAATTAGGCAAACTTTTTTGTTGGTTTGTTTTAAATGAGTTACCCACCCATTGCTGGGAAAGCTGTTCAAATGCTTTTTTGCACCAGGCACGGCCAAGACATTTCTTTGCCTGTACAAACTTTGCATGGTTTGTTTTGTCTGCTGTGCTGCGGAAGATTCTTCCAGTGCGGCGGACCCAGAGAACACACCAGTGATCAACGACACTTGTTACTGACTCAGGAGGGAGGATGGTTCGTCACCTGTTTCACACCCCTGGACCTCCCTTTGCTTTAAAAGCCACGGCCCCTCCGAAAAGAAATTCATCGGGATCTTTCAAGAGCCATAAAAATGTTTGTGCCACATCTCATCTAATAATTCCACTTTTTGGAAATCTATCCTAAGAAAACTATAAATACAATGCTTTATACTCTGTTAACCTTTATATAATACTCTCTCAAATACTCTCAAACCTTTATATAATTGGTCATTTAAAAATGTGATTACGAAATGAGAAAAAGAGAACTTTAAATTTGCAACACGTATATGAGAAACGCTTACACAAAGAAAAACTTACTTGTACAGAGAATACTAAAGTATGATAAAATCTGGTTTACAATTCTGTAGTTTGCTATCATTAAGAAAGTCTTACAAAGTAAATGAAAAATATATGAAAACAAAATATTCCATAATAGCAGCTACTGGTAACTGAGTGCCTCCCATGTACCAGGCACTGTTAGGCTCTTTTATGCAGATGAGCTCCAGGCCTTTCGACAGTTCTAGGGAAAGCACTGTTATCCCATTTCCTGAGGAAACAAAGTTTAATCAATCAGGCTCCAAAAAGGGACCGAGATTTGACCTCAGGTCAGCCTGGCTCCGAAGCCCACACTCTCCCTTCTCTGCCAAGAGCTCTTCTACCTGTAAACATAACTACATTCCTGGGCTGGTACTTGTTGAGATTTTGGGACTATTAGGAAATTTATTAGCCTTCTTTACTTTCCAAAATTTTCCTTAATATGCTTACTAGTATTTGTTTAGTGAGGGAAGTAAACTCTATCAAACTATGTTAAAATTAGGGTTCTAACAAACTTTGCCTGTGACTCTTTCTAGGTCTGACTTCAGTCCTGTTATTAGATGGGTTCATAGAGCAAATTCTTCAAGGAGAAAAGTGGGAGAGAGTCGAATGGTTTAGTTGTTCCCTAGAGGAAAAACATCACAACTTTTAGACTTTGCTGGGATGCGGCCAAGAAGGTTCCTAAAACCTTTGAGATATACATTGGCCCAGAAATTCTGGTGCTGGGAATTTCCTCTGAGGAAACATGGCTATATGCAAAGACGTTAGAGCGAATTGACAAGAGAAATGCTAAGGCCTAAGAGGTAACAGGGAAGTGGAATGATAGAAGTAATGCACAGATAAAAGATAAATTAAAAGCAACGACAGTTTACAACTTTAGAAGGCTAGTGCTAGAAAATAAATCAGGACACATCTATGTAATCAAGTACTAGGCAGTCCTGAAAAACAAAACTTAGGGGCATAAGTATGGATATGGAAAGATATTCATGATATATTAGAATAAAATTACACCCTTCAAAACACTGCCAATGGTACAATTCTATTTCATAAAAATATTTTTATATAAAAATCTATATAGTTCTAGGCACAGGAAAAATATCTGGACAATTTTATATCCCTTTTAGCAGCAAATGTATCTGGGAGAGGGAAATACAAATATTCAAAGAAAAACATGTCATTTTCTAATCTTTAAAGAATATATATTACTTGCATAATCACAAAAAGTGCTTAAAACATGAGTATTTCTAAATTAAAAAAAAATTACCCTGAATGAAAGAGCAGTGCCCTGTCAGAGGTTAGGAACTGGGCGGGAAAAGCAGGGAAGCAGCAAAGCATTATCGTTGGGAGCCCACAGGACAGCAGCAAGCTGAAAGCGTAAGTCACGGGCTGAGGTATGTAGCGTCTTGGTCAGGTCAAGTGTGTAAAATACGGAGGCAGTGGTTCGTCCGTCTTCCGTATGTTCCAAATAGTTCAGGGGTGACAGGCAGAGTCAACTATCCCATGGTGTCACCGATTCCAGTTTTGGCATGAAAGAAGCAACAGAACAAAATGAGTCAAGTCGTGCTCCTTGACTTCCTCTAGTTAAGGCTCCTCAAGAAGTCTGAAGCCCTGGCCCAGAATTCTCCACAAATGGCCCACACCCAGACTCCGAAGGAGTTCCCACCACCTCTAATTCGAGTGGCTGAGGACCAAACCGGAGTGATGGAGGAATGCAGAGATCTCTGGACGAGGTCATGGAGAAGGAACTAACGCAGCTGGCCTACGTATAATCCAGAGACGGGGAACACTTGGAAACCTCGCTGCCTGAGAATGGTGCGGCGACTTGGAGAATGCCTCTAAAAGGCCGGGCCTGGGAAAAGCCAACACCGTATCATGTTGGTAAAGCACACAAAACTACCTAGAAGGTATTCTTGCCAAAGAAGCTGAAGATGAATCTAAGTCTCCGATATACTAACTTCCATTTACAGAAAATGCAGAGAGAGGAACAAGCTTAAGGACACTGCAGCAAGCAGGCAGATTTAGAATGGGGACATCCCACGGGACGACTGGCACGGTTTCTTCCAATATTAGGGGCATAATCACACAAAGCTCTAACAGAAAAAATGGTGCTGGAATGATGGTCACAGGGCTGGGGAAAGGGAGAAATGTGGAGTTACTGCTTCAAGGGTATAGAGTTTTAGTTTTGCAAGATGATAAAGTCCTGGGGGTCTGCTGAACAATAATGTGACTATAATTAATACCACTGAACTGCACACTTAAAAATGTTTGAGATGGCAAATATTATGTTATGTGGGGCTTTTTACCACAATGTAAATAAGAAGTTTTAAAAGTAAGTGCTTTCAAGTTAAAAATTAAACCAGAATATAAGAATACCAAAACTGTTAGATATACTAGGAATTGGGTGGGGAGAGGAGGGAGGTATATTACTACATTATCCTTGGGGTCACATAAGGCATCAAAAAAAGTAAGAGGAGACTGCTTTAGATTAAGACTCAGGAGACCAGACAACCAAATACAATGTGTAGATCATGTTTGAATCTGGATTCAAATGAACTAACTGTAAAAAGACATCTTAGCGGAGATCAGGGAAATCTGATTATGGCCTGGGTCGAACCCTTTGTTTGAGGTGACTTAAAATTTTCCTTCTAAAGTAGATGTATTAAGGTGTGTCTGGGGGGCTCAGTCAGTTAAGTGTCTGCCTTTGGCTCAGGTCATGATCCTGAGGTCCTGGGACTGAGCCTCACATCAGGCTCCTTGCTTGGCAGAGAGCCTGCTTCTCCCTTTCTCTTTGCCACTCCCCCTGGCTTGTGCTCTCTCTCAAATAAATAAATAAAAATTTTTAAAAAAATAAATAAAGTAGATGTATTAAAGTTTAAAAAACAGAGAAGACAATTGAAAAAAATGTATTAAGTGAATCACAATCTGGGTAGAAGGTAGGTTTAGCAAAAATGGCAAAGGGATAAATGAAATGACTGAGATTGACATAGGCCTGCATAAACAGACGGCCCTGGGAAAGAAGCAGATTTCACGAGATGGGAGGTAGAATCCATCAAAAAGTCACACAGTATTCCTGGAGGGGAAGAGAGAGGAATTCAGGAGGGTGTAGCAAGTTAGAAGCATTCAGAAAAGGATGGCAGCTTGCTGAAAAGGCCCAGGAGCCAACCTGAAAGGGTTCCCAATGGCCAAAGCTGGAAGAACGTGAACAACAAAATAAATAGTATTTAATTACAGCCCATAGAATAAAATAAATATCCATGAATTCATACTGATATAAATAAATTACTGAATAAATAAATAGAGAGGGTAACTTCCTCACAGGAGAAATCTAATTACTAAATGTAGAAAGAATGAGGGAAATAGCAATTTGCCATTACAATACCACAGAGTCACAATGGCTGTAGGCAAGATCCACTGCAAGAAGCTAAAATTTAGTGGGTGGAAGTTTGAGGAGAAACTGGATACAGATGGTCCCCGACTTACGATGGTTCAACTTACGATATTTTGACTTTACAATGACTTTACAAAAGCAACATGTATTCAGTAGAAACTATACTTCAAATTTTGAATTTTTATCTTTCCCGCAGCTAATGATATACGATTCCGGGCAGTGGCAGCGAGTGGTAGCGAGCCCCAGATCCCTGTTGGCCTTGCAATCACGGGATAAACCACCAATACACTTAGAACCCTTATGTACCCATACAGTCATTCTGTTTGTCACTTTCAGTACAGTAATTGATAAATTACATGAGATATTCAACACCATTATAAAACAGGCTTTGTATTAGATAATTTTGCCCAACTGTAGGCAAGTGTAAGTATTCTGGCACTTTCAAGGTAGAATATGCTAAGCTATGATGTTCAGTAGATGAGGCATATTAAATGCATATATTAAATGCACATTCGGCTTACGATATTTTCAATTTACGACAGGTTTATCAGGACAAAACCTCATCGTAAGTCAAGGAAGATCTGTACTTGCATAGTCTCAAAATTTCTCCTGTAAGATATTAATTACAAAGAGAAATAAATAGTAACTTTAAAGAACGACCCAGCAGACAGCACTTTAAATCAAGGCATCAAGACTAACCAACATCACCATCAATAAGATGCAGGACATCCTGTTCCTCGTGGGCGTGGTGGCAGGCTCCGAAACGGCTGACAGTGGGCTGGAGAGCAGACTGCCAGGAGAAAAGAGGCCCTGCCAATGAGGGCTATTTCGTCTAGAACTCTGGAAATGAAGAGAGGTTGTGCGGCTAACACTTGTTTGGCTCGTTAGGTTCTGACAAGTCATTTGCTTTTAATTTCATGACTCTGGGCCACACATCACAGATCAACCTCAAAAATGGCTGAGGAGAAAAAACAGGGCAGTGAATAACAACAGCGACGACTCACCCCACCAGGCGAGGAATCAGGTTCTGGGGCTCCATGGTCCAACTCTAGCTCCATGTGCCTTTGCATTTGACCACCAGTCAAGGCCATGATGGAGAGCTTTTAACATTATAGCAATACGGTATTCAAGAGATTTTTATGCAATCCAGGGCTCAAATATTTAAAGAGCGAAGTGTATTCTGCATAGAATTAGGATTTTAGATGAAGTTGGCTGTGCTAATGACGCCACAGCCCAAGAAAGTTCTCAAACAGGATTTTTTTTAAAGGAAGGAAAAAGGATATAAGAAACCCCAATCTCTCAAACAACCACAGAAAAGTACAAAAAAATCCTCCTTGATCAGTAACCATGTTACAACGTACAAGAACACTCTCAAGAAAGTGTTTAGCAAAAATACACTTCCCTGAATTAGTCTCAAAAAGTCATCCTCTGATCCTAAATCTCGAGAGAAGTGGCTATCATACTTCACCCTAAGAAAGGTTTCTGAACCTCTAATACTGTCGGCGTCCTTGTCTGATTTCCCGTGAAACACTGCTGGGACTACTGCAGAGGAAGATGGCTGAAGGCAGTAGAGCACTGCACCTTTTCTTCAGAGAGCAAGTGGCAGGAATAAAGAAAACCAGGGTGAATATCAAGATATGAAATAAATATCTCATGAAATCTCAAAACAAAACCTGGGTTCAGTTCCTACTTCATCACTTACAACCTAGGTCAGATCAATTGACAATTTGGGAGTTTCAAGTTTGTTTGCCTGTAAAAACAGAATAAATATGCTCACTAGGTACATTACAGCATTCCTTAAAAGATCAAATAAAATAACACACATGACAATGTTTTGTAAATGATGTGGTACGACGTGAATACATTACCAATTACATCAGCTCTGCGGATGAATCAGTATCAGCACACCTTGCAAATCTTCCTACCATGCTCCGTGTTGACGCATCCCACGTGGTGAAGATACTATATGTAAACACTTCTAGAAAAACTTGGGAACAGATTGCGTGTCTAGAGTCCAACCGCCAGTCACAAATTTTTTGTCAGGATGGTCAAAATGAAAGTTTTCCATTCCGCGAATACCGTCAAAGAAAGGCAAAATCTTTTAACTTCTTTCCTATGCAACAAAAATATTCTTTATAAGGATTTTCATCTGTGTGACTGACACATGTGCTGAAACTTCTTTGCAAAAAGATTGTGCTATACCCTTGCAACCATTCGCCATTTTTTCTTAATCACATCATGATGAGTTCTCAAGTTATTTTGTGAGGCCTGGTGGAAGGTCTTTGCACATTCAGAGCACTCAGAGGGACTCTCTCTGTGATGGAGCCAAAGGTGCTGAGAATGTTCTCTGACTGGAGGTTTTCAGTAATAACCGCACTCATCAGGTTTCTCTTGAGAATGGAGTTGATAATGTTGAGTGAGGTACGAGGGTCGGCTGAAACACTTCCCGCACAGCTGACACTGGTAAGGCCTCTCTTGAGCATGAATCCGATAGTGCTGAATGAGATGTGAACTCCGGCTGAAGGCCTTGCCACAGTCACAACACTGGCAGGCTCTCTCTCCGACATAGTCATGCTTCCTCTGATAGCGAATCAAATACGTCTTAATGCGGGGCAACCCAGGTGGAAGGGCTTTTGCTGCCTCGTGGGCTTTGAGATGTTGAAAAAGATGCACGTCCTGGATGAAGGCTCTGCCGCACTGGAAACATTCATAGTAGTCTTCCCGACTGTGAATTCTCACACGGCCACAGATACTGGCGTGCTGGAGGAAAGACTTTCCACCCTCATTGCACCCAGAGGACTTCTCACTGGAATGAGTCCTCTCATGTCTGGTGAGGTGTGGCCTGAGGTAGAAGGCCTCGCCACCTCGTTGACATTCAAAGGGTTTCTTCCCAGTATGGATCTGCTCATGTCTCTCACGAGCTGTCTGGGTAAGAAAAGTTCTTTCGCGAAATCCACATCTGTTCTCTTGGAGGAAAGGCTCGTCATCCACCGGCTGGGGACTGGTGCAAAGTTCAGGAGTAGCACGTTCCTGGGGATCCCTTCTTGGAGGGCCTTCTGATTGTCTAGTAAGATCTGAGCTTCTCTCGAAATGATCACTGTCGTGGCTTCTTTCTTGAGCGGGGGACTTGGGCTCACTCACGGTTACAGGACTCAAAGGTTTCTCCTGGTTGACCCGGTACAAATCCGATGGATCATGAGAAGACTCTCCTACAGAGACACTGCAGAAGTTCCCTGCCATCCGATCCTCCATCCCTGCCCCCGAGGATGACTCTTCCACAGGCAGCCTTTGCTCTGGAGTTAGATCTTTGGTTTTAGGTCTTTCTTCCCCATCTAAAAGAAATGTAAAAGTTCCGCTATTCGTTCGTCACAGACACACATCATTATAGTAGAAACATAAGAAAGAACCAAAAATAACAGATCTTACGCAGATTGGGAGGAATTTAAATGTTTTGCTAAAAGTTTGGATTTTCTTTGGAGAGTGGTAGTAGTCAAAAGTTTGTGCTTTACGAAGGCAACTCTGGGAAAGAAACTGACAAGAGACACGGATGAACACCACGGTCGCGTCCCGGCAGATGGCCGGTTGGGTGAGCAAAGTACACAGGAAACGGCAGAGCCGGAATACAGATGAGGAAATCATCAGGAAAGTGCTAACTGGATCCAGCACGATGGATCCGATCTTTTAGGAGATGGCCCTTGGAGAGAAGACTCAAGCATGGCAGACTAAGAGACAGCTGTTCTGCCCTTCTCACGGACAACACCTCCGAGCTGTACTGCACGACCCCAGCACCAGCCTCCGTCAGCTGTAGCCTGCAACAGCAGGCTCCCAACTGGTTTCTCTGCTGGTCTTCCTAAAGCCCTTTCCCACGAACAGCCAGAGGGATCCTTCTAGGACAGTGCTGCCCAGTGGAATGCCCCGCAATGACGTAAATGGTGTGTATTTTTGCTGATACGTAGCCACTGGCCACATGTAGGTAATGAACGCTTGAAATGTGGCTGGTGTGACAGAGTTGAAATTTATGCAATTTTAATTAATGTAAATTCAATTCTGTATGTCTCGTGGCTGCCACATCAGACAGCACCGTTCTAAGGAATCGATAATACTACCTCATTCCCTGGCTCAAAACCCTCTAATGCCTTTTTCACATCTCACTTGTAATGAATCCACATTCTCAAACATACTCTTACGTGAGCTGGCCTATGTCCACCTTCTCAACGTTATCTCCTATCCCCCTCCACTTTCTCAGACCATATTGCTTTTCTTCCTTTATTCTAGAACACCCAAGCTCCAAACTTGCAGCTTCTGTATTTTCTTTTCCCCCTGCCTGCAATACTCTTCCTCAAGATTTCTATGTGGCTCCTCTTCTGACTATCTGTCTTAAGTGGCCTCCCATTTGTCACTGTGTGCTTTACACTGAGACTCTACTGTCTGTGTACCAACTATCCCCCCGTTAGAACACAAGGACTATAAAGGAAGGGATTTTGTGTGACTTGTTCATTACTGTAGCCGCAGAACCTGGAACAGGTCTGGCCCACCACAAAGGCTCTAGAAGTTATCTGTGGAATGACTGAGTCAAAGAGTGAATGTAAAGCAGGCACGGAAGGCACCACAGAGGCGGGTAGAGTCCCCTTGGCAGGTCCTTGAATTTTGTTTGGACATCTACTTCTTTGCCTACAAAGGAAAAGGCGGGAAAGCTGTGCTGATTAGGACTAGACTGGCCACAGCTACAGGTTCAGGAATGGGATATGACGCAAATGGAACACTGACAAATGAGGAGAGGTGGGTCAAGGGCTTCTACGAAGCAGCCTCGCTCTTGGGAATACTTCTTGGACACACCTGCTCGCTTGCGCTCACGTGCTCTCTCTCCCCCGCCCCCGTCGGACCGGAACGAGGAAGCACACCTAGGATTTGTTGGCAGTGAAAAAAAATGGAAGTAGGCCCTTGATAAGACCACTGAGCCCCTAAGTCCAGCCATCCCCGAAGCGCAGGTGAGCCGTATGTGAGCTAGTACAACCCCTATGGCTCACACCAGTTTGGGTGTGGTTTTCTGCTGACAGGAGCTGAAGGCGATGATCCCGGCTGCTACACACAGCGACCCAACGCAGAGAAGGAGAGGGTTTCATGAAAATGGCAAATGTTATCATATTGTAGCCATAGCGTTTGGAGAAGGTTAAGTCTAGAAGGTTCTTATCCTTGAGCCGTGAGGATGTTGGTAGGGACCTTTCGGGGGCTGTAGAACAGAGTGTGAGAGAGAGAGAGGGAAAGATGGAGAGAGAGACAGTGAGACTCTGTGTGTGTGTGTGTGTGTGTGTGTGTGTGTGTGTGTGTGTGTGTGTGTGTGTGTGTGTGTGTGTTGGCAGAGGTAGGGGGATGGAAATCAGATGGTGGGGGCTACAGAGGGAAGGGAAAGGGAGCCTTTGGGGGCCAACAAGTCTGAAGAGCTGCCATGAGGGAAAATGCAGACAAGTGGAAAGAAGAGTGGTCTCATGCCAAGGTTTTTTCTTGTGTCAGTTAAAGAGGAAAACTGAGGCTTTCTAGCTGCAAGGGGAAAGGCACGAGTAAGTACAGGGGCTGGACCACTAGAGAAAAGGGAAACGGGCCTCCCTGGCACTGGCGAGAGTCACTCCGACAGCAGGAAGGGCAGGAGAAAGAGGAACTGAGTGCACACTAGGTGGGAACCCTTGTGAGCCCTGAGGTGAGAGCACCGCCCAGCACCGCCCGCCTCTCTCCCCCTGGCCTGGGAGGACTCTGAGGGATGCTCTTAGACCAGCAGCTCCCAGCCCCCATCCCAGCTGATGGGGGGGGTTGTCTTCCCATAATTCCAGCCCCCATGGGCTTCCCCCCCACTACTCACCTTGCCGTATCTCCGTACTGCTGCCTTCCTCCCTCACACGTGACTCTTCCTCTTCCAGCTGTGAGATAATGTCGGGTTTAGTGAACTGGTACCCTGTTGAAGAAGGAGACTCATAACTCGGGGTTCTGCCTTGCACCCACAGCGACTTCCAGCCTAGGCACTAAAGACTCAGAGATAATAAGGAAGATGCAAATCACACAAAAGAAAAGTGAAGCCTGTTTTAATGATTTTGGCCCAAATGGAGACATTTTTGGTTGTCACAAGTTCAGATAGAGGAAGGAAGGCTACTGATATCAAAGATATCAATACAGAGAGGCCAGGCCGCCAAATATCCTGCAGTGCCCGGGACATCCCTCCACAGCGAGGAGTGATCCGGCCCAAACGTCAGCTGTGCCAAGGTCGAAAAACTCTGCTCTAGAGGAAAAATTGGAAAGGGGGCGTGAGGACGGTGTGCTGGGCTCTCTACTTCAGTCTGGGGGATCTGAGGTCATAGCTGCTCAGAAAGTTCTTTTCCTCCTGATACCTTCATTCCCTTTGTCTTAAAATGCTCCTTCTCCCTCCCCTAGTCCTGTGTTTCCCAAACTTCAGTCATTTGCAGGTCACCTGCCGTGGTCTGAATGTTTGTATACCCCAAAATTCATATGCTGAAATCCTAATGCCCACCGTGGTGTTATTAGAAGGTGGGCCTTTGAGAGGTGCTTACGTCATGAGGGGGAGCCCTCATGTATGGGATTAGTGCCTAGATTAGTGCCATGAGATTCCCTAGCCCCTTCCGCCCAGTGAGGAGGAACAGGAGGCCTACGACCTAGAAGACAGCCCTCATCTGACTGTGCTGGAACCCTGACCTTGCACTTCCAGACTCCGGAACTATGAGAAATAAGTGTTTGTTGTTTAGAAGCTACCCGTTCTGGGATATTGTTCTAACAGACCAAACCAACTAAGACACTACCTCATTATTTCCTTATTTATTGTCTGTCTCACCCCATTAAAATTAGTAACACCCACGAAAACAGGAATCCTCATCAACTGTAACACCAATGCCTATTCTAGAACCTGCCATACTGATAAATTTATTAATGACCTCACGTTCTAGCCCTATCTATGTGCCACTTACAGTAATATTTAGCATTTAATACTCTTCTTTAGATCATCTCTCTTTTTAACTTAAATACACTTATTTAAATGGAAGCTTTATATCAACCTTAAAAACAGAAACCGCGGTCATTAGCAAAAAAGAAAAAAAAAACCCTGAAGATAATACAGCAACGGATCCAACCGATATTAATGTTACTGAGTGCTGCCTAGTTTTGGTTGCCTGGCTAAGGCTCAGGGCCTGAGGTCTGCTCTCTCTTTACTAAAATGGAAGGCCAACAAGAGGTACTACCTAAAATAACCTTCTATAATCCACTGTACTCACTCCATACTCGGGAAGACAATGTCCAGGGTGACACTGTAAAGTGTAAAATTATATTTTACATATGTAAAATCTGTTAACCCAAACCTTCAGTGATACAAGAAGCCGAGGCCTCACGAGAAGACGAAATGGCTTCAGGTTACTACATGAGGGCTAAAAAGGTAAAACTGACTTATTCCCTCTTTTTAAGTCATAAATGTGGTAACTGAGAGACGAGTTATATTTGGAAAAGACACTCCTTTTTGCCTTCTTTGTGACTTCTGTTGGTTCTTTTTAATATTTATTATTTGAGAGAGAGAGAGCGAGAGCGTGCACATGCATGAGTGGGAGGGGCTGAGGAAGGAGAGAGAATCTCAAGCAGACTCTGCTGAGCACAGAGCCCGATGTGGGACTTGATCCCAGGACCCTGAGATCATGACCTGAGCCAAAACCAAGAGTCGGACCCTTAACCGACTGTACCACTCAGGCGCCGCTCAAATTGTACACTCTTGTGCCTGGTTTGAGGTAAGGCCTTTCCATCTCCTCACACAGGTCTCTGACTTCGCAAGGACAAGAGCACCGGCTTACTGCCTTTGGAATGGTGTCTGGTTTAACTGCGTGTTTCAGGAGACCTCGGGCTCCCCAAAAAGCCACTGAAACGAAGATCCTGGCAATGGTACTACACACATTTAGCTTGTGCCTCTGAATGTAAAGAGAGACTGGCAATCTCTGACTCTTGAACTTTGAGTCTAGTAGAAGCCTTCGGAGCTCCTGAGATTTTCATCAATTCCTTCGCACACTCAAAAAACATCCCTGGGAGCCTTCTACGGGGCCAAGCCCGGTGAAGCCCACCGCCACCCGCGGTACAGCCATAAAATTTAAGGGAGCAGATTCTGGAGCCGAACAACCAAGGCTCCAATCTCTACCTGCCACTTCGTAGCCGTGTGGTTTCAGATAATTTAACTTTCCCATGACTCTGTTTCCTCATCTGTAAAATGGCAATAATAATAACTGGAAATATACCTCTCCCTCTCAGGACCAGTGTAAGAATTAAAGGAATTAAGACACGTACAGTGCTTAGACTAATGCCTGACACATGTAAGGACTCAATGTTAGCCCTATTATGAGTAACAGTGAATTTGGTATCAAAATACTGTCTTTGGGGCGCCTGGGTGGCTCAGTGGGTTAAAGCCTCTGCCTTTGGCTCGGGTCATGATCTCAGGGTCCTGGGATCAAGCCCCACATCGGGCTCTCTGCTCAATGGGGAGCCTGCCTAACCCCCCCCAACCCCGCCGCCTGCCTCTCTGCCTACTTGTGATCTCTCTCTCTGTCAAATAAATAAAACCTTAAAATAAACAAACAAACAAATAAATAAATAAAAATACTGTCTTTGAACTGAGTTGAGATTCACTGACATGGTGAACCACTATTACCGATGTTCCTGATGGGAGGACACAAAAGAGTTGAGAACCACTGCCGTAGCGGGCAGAAACCAAGTTCCATGGAGAAGGCAGCCTTACCTAAGGAGACCAGGTTCCTGTAATTCTCCAGCATCACCTCCCGGTAGAGGTTCCTCTGGGCGGCACTAAGGTAGGTTAATTCCTCCGGGCTGAAGTCCACAACCACATCCTTGAAAGTCACCAACTCCTAAAATACCAGAAACACTTCCAAATGATCAAAATCGAGAAATTACCCTAAGGAGGGGGAAGGAGCCTGATGAGAGAGGACTGAACATAAACCATTCAGACTGGCAGAAAACTCCTTTTTTTTTTCCCAAAGATTTTTATTTATTTATTTGAGAGAGAGAGAGAGAGAGAATGAGAGAGCGCAAGCTGCAGAGAAGGAGAAGCAGGCTCCCTGCTGAGCAGCGAGACAGATGCAGGGCTTGATCCCAGGACCCTGGGATCGTGACCTGAGCTGAAGGCAGACACTTGACCAACTAAGCCACCCAGGTTCCTCTTGCAGAAAGCTTCTAATACAAGTATTCTAATCCAGAGGATACAGGGACCTAGTAATGTACCTTTCTTTGTCTTGTAGTATGAAAGAAGGGGGAATATTTCTGAGTCAGTTCTTGCTGCTAATTACTACAAATTTGGATTGGAGGCAAAAGATTCTTTTAACGGGTCCCTGGGTGGCCCAGTTGGTTAAGCGTCTGTCTTTGGCTCAGGTTGTGATCCCAGGGTCCCGGGATCGAGACCTGCATTGGGCCGTTGCTCAGCAGCGAGCCTGCTTCTCCCTCTGCCTGCTGCTCCCCTTGCTTGTGCTCTCACTCTCCCTCCCTCTCTCTCTGACGAATCAATAAAATCTTTTAAAACAAAGATCCTTTTAAGCTGCCTTATAAAGAAATAATGAATGTGCATAATTAAAAGCTGAGCAGTGTGCCTCGACCTCAGGAATCAGAGAGAGTTAGGGTTAAGTCCTGGCTCTGGTTCTTACGATCTTGGTGAATGTGGGTAGGTCAAGCCTCAGTGACTCACCTGTAAAACCCAAAGAGTTCGTAAAGAGATAGTCAATCTCATTAATAAACAGAGATGCAAATCAAAATGACGAAGTACCATTCATACTCATTCAACTGACAAAAATTAGTAAGTCTGGCAATACCAAACATTGTCTAGAATGTGGACCCATGTGGACGTCTTATTAGATACTAGGGGAAATGTACACTGGTAAACCACTTTGGACCCAGAAATTATATTTGCTCATGTCTCCAAATACATACATATATATATATATACACATACACACACACACACACACACACACACACACACACACATATCTTGGGGAGCGAGAGACAGAGAAAAAGCTCGCACAAATGCATGAGGCAGGGGGAGGGGCAGAGGGACAGGGTGAGAAAGAGAATCTTAAGCAGGCTCCGTGCCCAGCGTGGAGGCTGACATGGGCCTTGATCTCATGACTCCAAGATCATGACCTGAGCCGAAATCAAGAGTCAGACGCTTAACCAACTATGCCACCCAGGGGCCCCCTGAAATTTATATTCTTAACAGTGCTGTTTGTAACACCCAAAACCTGTAAACAATCCAAATATCTGTTTAGAGTAAAAGAGATAAATATATTACAGTATAGTCACAAAATGGAATAATATTCCAGCAATACAAAACAAATAACTACAGTTACAACAATCTTGATAACCTAAAGTTGAATCAATTAATTAATTAAAAGATTTATTTATTTGAGAGACGGAGTGTGCGCACGCATGTACGTGCACATGTGCCTGGTGGGGGAGGGGCAGAGAGAAACCTAAGCAGACTCTACACTGAACACAGAGCCCAACACAGGACTCAGCCCCACAACCCCCAGATCACGAGCCGAGCCGAAACCAAGAGTCAGACACTCAACCGACTAGGCCACCCAGATAGCCCTAAGGTTGAATTTAGAAAGTAGATATTACAAGACTACATAAGAATACGATACACATTTTATTAACATACATCTTTTGTGTTTTCAGGAAAACACTATGCAGATCTATGAACAACTATGAACAACTAAGCTAGAAGTCATACACTGGCTGCCCAGCTTCTACAGAGGGGTTTATTTGGCTTTCATTATGGGTTTTCTATTATTTTATTTAAAATTCATATTAGGGGCGCCTGGGTGGCTCAGCGGGTTAAAGCCTCTGCCTTCAGCTCAGGTCATGATCTCAGGGTTCTGGGATCAAGCCCCGCATCGGGCTCTCTGCTCAGCAGGGAGCCTGCTTCCCCCTCTCTCTCTCTGCCTGCCTCTCTGCCTACTTGTGATCTCTCTCTCTGTCAAATAAAGAAATAAAATCTTTAAAAAAAAAAAAAATTGATATTAGCTGCCAACACCAAAAAATTTACAGATTTAATGTTATTAACTAGAGTTTTAAAATCAGAAATCAGGCTCCATGCTCAGCATGGAGTCTGCTCAGGATTCTCTCTCCCTCTCTCTCTGCTCTTCTCCGCCTCTAAAATAAACAAATAAATCTTTAAAGAAATGATTTAACGAGAACACTAAGGAGAACATTTTTGAAAAAAAATAAAACCTCACAACAGTATCATGTCCCTGTAAGAGCTGCCATTTATTCCACATACAAAAAGGAGCA
>CM052888.1:48327007-48378601 GCA_028534135.1 Potos flavus
GGCATTCGTGGCCGTGAGGCACAAAAGGGCCACGGGGGCGGCGCCCCCACGCGATGCCCCTTTCTTTGCAAAAGCAGCCCTTCCCTGTTCCGGGGTTTCTCAGCTCTGCAGAGCGAGATCGTCTGGGGGCTAGATCGTTCTTTGCTGTGGCTTGCAGGCTGTTGAGCAGCGTCCCTGGCCTCCACCCACCCCTCCTGTGCTGACACCCAAACACGGTTTCAGCCACTGCCAGTGTCCCCTGGGGCACGAACAGCCTCTGGCTGAGAATCGCTGCCTCGTCCCAGCCTTCTGTTCCCGTGGTTGCGTCACACAGCAATAACTACTCTGAAGAAAATTAAGCAAGGCACGGCATTAGGCAGTGATGAGGAGGAAGTGAGCAGGGAGGCTTCTTGGAGGAGGCAACATTCCAGCGGGGGTAGAAATTAGGAAAGAGAAGGCAGGAAAGAGGCCCAGGAAAACCACTCCCCACGGGATGGCGCCCTATCCTTTTGTGGAGGTGCAAGGGGGGCCCTGCCCCGCGAGGGTCTCTGCCAGCCAGAGAGGGTGGCAAACGCGCCTGACCTCTCCAAACTGAGGGGCCCTCTGGTCAAAGGGAGAAAGCTCACCGTGCTCCAGGTGGGCAGGAATCTGACTGGTGGTCTTCCCTTCTTTTTGGAGAGCTTCTCCGAAGTAGGAGCAGGGCTCTGAGAAGGCAGGTCTGGCAAGGAAGAAGCAGTAATGAGGTCATCCTGCCCTCTGTGGGTAGGGAGACTCCGTGAAATCCCAGTAATGAAACCACAAGAGCGCACATGGATCAAGACCCGCTGTGCCAGGACGTCTTCTAACTACTGTGTAGGTATCACTGTACTTGGTTTTTCATAACAATGCTACAAACTGGCTACTATCATCATCCCACTTTACTCATGAGGACCCCGGCACAGAGGGGTTAAGACACTCACTCAAAGTTGCCCAGGGGTGCCCTAAGACATGCATCAAACTGCATCCCAAAGCCAAACGGGGAGCAGGCAGGAAATGTCAGTGAGCGAAGGGGCTGGAGTAGGACAGTGGGGGCACCGGAGTCTGTGACGGACTGCAACTCCCAGGATCTCAACTGCTCCCGTTTGAGAGAGGCAGAGAGACCAAGACCAAATCAATACACTAGAAAACACCAGCGAGTGATAGATATCGTGACAAAAATAAGCTAGGTTGGAATGAAGGCAGATCCCTGGATGCTGCTTTAGCTAGGACAGTCAGGGCTAGCTCCTCTGAGGAGCCGATGTTCTGACCTTCATTTTGAGAAGGAGATGGCCAAGTGAGCGTATGAAGGAAGAGCATTCTCGGGCAGGGAAACAGCACGTGCAAAGGCCCCGAGGTGGAATGTTAAAGGCGAAGCTAGGCGACCCGAGTGGCCGGAGCCCGCTGAACTGGAGGGGGCGAGATGGGAGTGGTGAAGTCAGGCCAGCAGGGCCCAGTCCCTCGGGGGCACCAGGGCCCCTGTACAGAATTTGTATCATTCTCCAGCTTGAGAGCCCTGGCAGGACCTGATCCTCGTTTTTATAAGTGGCTTCAGCCTGCCAAACGGGGAACAGTTTGGAGGAGGCAAGAGCAGAAGCCAGGAGACCACCTGGCACCTGGCACAGAGCGACAGTAGTTGGGGCCACGCTTCTTCCTGGATCAGAGTACGTGGGTCATATCCTGAGGATATGAGGGCAAGTGGTTTCTTCGATTTTAAGACACAGCTTCCCAAACATCTCGTTTGTCTGGCTGACCTGCCAGTGAACGATCGCGCTCCTGAGCCCGTCTGCCAGCGAAAGGAAAACACACATACGCGCAAAACCTCTGCTCGCAAGAGCCAGCCACTGGAGACAACCCAGGTGTCCCCCCAGAGCCACGCCGCGGAAGCCCACTGAGCAGTGAGGCGGGGTGGAGGGGGGACAGCCCGACGGCTTGCCGGGGCAATGTGCCCAGTGGGAAAGAGCAAAGCTCACAAAGTCGCCAGTTGCACGGCTCTGTTGACACAAGGCTCAAAATGACAGAATCACAGAGATGGGGACGATTTGCCATAGTCGGGGGCCGGTCTCCAGGGTAAGCCTTCCCACCATCGCCGGGCCCTAGAGGCCTGCCCGCCCCCCGACCTGCCCGCAGTTTTCCACCCTGCGTTTCTCTTACCGCCTTTGTCGGGTGGCTGGGTCTTCACCTCCATGGTCCCCCTCCCTCCGCGGTGCCGAGAGGCTGGACCCTGTGCGGCGCAGGACTCTCCTAGAGGCAGGGACCAGAGCAGTTAGGGTGTGGGCCATGGCGATGGAGGGCCCGGTTCTAGTCCCAGCGCCGGGGAAGCCTCGTGGCCTTGGGCAGGTGATGCCACCTCCCCACCGTTCTGTGTCCTCAACTGCGGAGGAGAGGTCTTAACCACACTTCCCTCGTAGAGTTGCCTTCTAGGCCAAGTGGGTGGTTTATGGACAGCGTTTGGCATGGTGCCCGGCACGGCCAAGGCCAGGGCTCGTGGGGCCCTGCTGGGGAAGCCTGGCTATCAGGCATACAGTAGGCACTCAATACATGTGGCTTGTGGCCAGCCCCGGTGTGGCTGTCTTTCTCGCCCTGTTCTGAAGCTGTAGGGCAGCCTGACTGACGTTCAGAGCTGGACCTCGCCTGGCCTGGCGCATGCTTATACCCTCCCTCCCCGGGCTGCGGTGAGGACCGGTCCGCGGGAGCCCGCACCACAGCCCGAGGGGGGACCCGGCTCTGCCGCGGTGCCGCTGGGGAGGACCAGCCCTGGGATCCCGGGATCCGGGGACCCTGGCCGGACCCGGGCGGGAAGGCCCAGCGGTGAGGCAGGGCCGCGGGTCATTCTGTCCGGCGGGTGGAGTGGGGTTTCCAGCCTGGCAGGAACCGGCTGTGAGAGCTCCGGGATCAGGTTGGCCATAGTTAATAACAATGAGCACAGAGCAACCTGAGGCTTGAATTTGAGATACACGAATAATTTTTAGTGTAAGTATATCCCAAACACTGCATGGGATATGTCTGAATTAAAAATTTTGTTTTTTACTTACTTATTTGAATAAATTCTTTTCTCTTTTTTTTAAAGAAGTAAGCTCTCTGCCCAACGTGGGGCTCCGACCTCTGAGATCTAGAGTCGCAGGCTCAAGGAACTGAGCCACCCAGGCGCCCCCCTGAGTCAATTATTTTTAAGTATAATATGGCAAGTTCCATGCAGTAGTTGGAACGTATTTATACTAAAATGTAACGCACTATATATCTGAAATTCAAATTTAAGTGGGTGTCCTATAGTTTTTAGGGGTGTCCTATTTTGTTAACCGGCAACACACAATTTGGGGGTTTTTAGCCTCCTTGCACCTTCAGCTTTGCCGGCCACAAAAATGAGGCCATTAAATGATGATATATGCGAAATGTGAGTGAATAAATACTTGTCCGGCGATGATGCCCAAATGCCCCGAGGGGCTCCCCGCTCCTCCACTTCCCCCAAACTCCCCTCAGGACTGCCCCCGCCCCCGCCCGTTTTTTCCATGCTGCAGCCGGCCAAGTCACTAAGGTATCCTAACTAACATATCTGACCTCTCTAGCATTCCCGAGCTCACCTGGATGTCTGCCTCCCCCATCAAACTAGCATGCCTCAAGTCTGACCATCCTGCCTCCCACATGGACCCGTGCTCCCCAGCCGGTCCTGGAGAGAGTCCCCAGAGGAGCGGTACCAGCATCCCCTTAGCCTCATTTTTCTCCCCACCAGTGACAGGAGGAACTTTGAGACCCAGGGGCTCAGAAAGACCCGACAATGCCAGTGGCCCTGGGGGCGAGTGCCTGGGCCTCAGCCTGGGTCTGAGGCACGGTGGCCACACCAGGGGAGGGTTCGGGCATCAGAGTGCCCCGTGCCCCTGGGCCCGGATGGCTCACCGCCAGTGCGGAGCCTGTGGGCGCCTCCTCGCAGACCCAGGGTGGCAGGGCCACGCGATCCTGCCCCAACAGGGTCTCCGGAGCACTGTGGCCACCGGGAAGCCACCGGACCACACTCCATGCCTGGGGTCTAAACCAGCGAGGCTTCCTCCATGGCAGCCAGCCCACCAGGCGCGGGCTCGGGCGGTTTGCCCGGGGTGTCTCCTCGGAGCCCGTGCGGGTCAGGCTCCGGAGATGCCCGGACCGCCCTGCGAAAGAGCGCGGGAACCCACAGACTTCGGCCGTCAAACAGATAGAAACACACAACTCACTGTGGAGTACAGCCTCGCACAAGCACACGCGCACACTCACACAGTCCCACAGATACAAACACACTCACACACACCCATATTTGAACAAGCACCAAGACACACACTCAAATACACACCCACCCACCCCACCACACACTCAGATGCACATGAACTCACCCAACTGCACAGACACACTCTCAGAGCCACACAAACGCCCACAGCTGCACCCAAACTTACACAACCACACAGACAGTCTTCAACTGTGTCTTCAACCACACAAGTTCACACAAGCACACAGGTGCAGATACATCGGACACACAAACTCATACCGGCAGGCACACCCTCACACGTACAATCGTATACACAGAATGAGGCACACAAGCAGACCTAGCCACGCCCAAAAGTCAGACACGAACTCACACACAAGTCGCACACAATAACACCTTGGCCACACAACTGGACAAAAAGTCATGACCCACTAAGATTCACAGACACACAAGCACACACATTCGGCGACACTCCCTGGCGGACTCACACCCTCACACAGAGAAGACGCCAGCTACCCCAACTCGGACCCGCAGGAGACGCGGCTGCGGGCGGACACACTCAGGTTCCCCCCGGCTCCAAGGCCCCCGCAGCACTTGCGCGGACGGACCCCTGCCCCAGCCCGCAGTCAGAGGGACGCCCCGCGAAGTCGGAAGCCGCGCAGTGGGGGTCCCGCAGGAGCTCCCGCGCTGGGACCGACGCCCTCCACACGTGGCCACCCGCCCCGAGTCAGTCTCTCGCGCCCGGGCACCGCCACCGCCGTGCCCCCTCGCTCGCACACTCACCTGCTGGTGGGCCGATCACTAACTCGGAGCCAGCACCCCTCGGACCCGCCGACGTCCCAGGTCCAGCGGGACCGCACCGCTCCTCGCCTCCTGAGCGCGCAGCCCAGCCACGCGGCTTCCTCCGGCAGATACCGCCCCCCGGCCCCCCGGCCACAAACACACACACACACACCCTGCCTGGCCGTAGCTCCCCGTCCTCTCCCGCCGCAAACTCACCGCTCCGCGCACAGCCCGCGCTCTCCCCGAGCTGAATGAGGCTGAGCGGAATTCAAACCCCGTCCCAAGTGCGCGCGAGCACCGCCCGCCAAACTACCAGTCCCAGAAGCCCCCGCGCCTCGCCGCCCCGGCGCTCCGTGTCCGCTAAGGAGCCCAAGCCAGGGTGGGGGCGCGAGGACCGCTGGGAAATGTAGTCCCAAGACCGATGGGGGCGGTGCCGGGCGCTCCGCGCTCCTGGCGCGGTGGTGGTGGGGAGGTGGCAGGATGTCCCATTCCTCCCACCCAGCAGGGGGGAAGGTCTGGGGTCCCTCAGAGGGAGGGAGCTTTCGAGGAAGAGTGGACTTCACGCTCTGCAGCCCTCCCCTTTACTTGGCGGCCGAGGTGCGGAGAGGTCCCTAGTGACCCCGCCTCAAAATTTCCAGCATCCCTCCACAGCCTGTGGAGGCCAAGATGAACGTGCACTCAGTGAAAAGGAAATCAAACGAACAGACAAAAAATCCCTACATTCAAGAAGATCTCAAGTTTTTGCAGCTTTTATATGAGAGGAACCTAAACTTTTAAAACCAGTTTGTTGTTTCTATTGGAGAAATCTGAGCACTGGATATTTGGTGATATTAAGAAATTATTTTCTGGCGCCTGGGGACTTAATCTGCTAAGCCTCGTACTCTTGGTTTCAGTTCAGGTCTTGATCTCAGGGTGCTGAGATCTCCTGGGGCTCTCAGCTCAGCGAGGAGTCTGCTTGAAGATTCTCTCCCTCTGCAGCACCCCCTCAAATATTTTTTTTTCAAATAAATATTTTTTAAAAATTTTAAAAAAATATGTATTTTAGGTCTAATAGTGGTATTTGGAAGATATTTTTTTTTCCCAGTATTTCTCATTGGCAGATACATACTGGGACACAAGGATGGTTTAACATACACAAATCAATAAATGTGATACACAGCATTAATAGACTGAAAGTTAAAAACCACATGATCATTTCAATAGATGCAGAAAAAGCATTTCACAAAATTCAATACTCTTTCATGATAAAAACTCTCAACAAACTGGGTATAGAAGGAACATACCACAACATAATAAGGGCCGTGTGCAGTAAGCCCACAGCTAACATCATACTCAACCAGCAGAGGTTAAAAGCTTTCCGTATAAGATCAGAACGGAGACATGAATGTCCACTCTAACCACTCCTATTCAATACAGTATTGGAAGCACTAGCCAGAGCAATTAAGCAAGAACGAAATAACAAAAAGCATCCAAATCAGAAAGGAAGATGTAAAAATTGTCTCTGTTTGCAGATGATACGATCTTATGTAGAAAATACTAAGGACTCCAGCCCCCACCAAAAAACTGTTGGAACTAATACGCAAATTTAATAAAGTTGCAGGATATAAAATCAGCCTGCCAAAAATCAGTAGCATTTCCACATACTAATAAAATACTATCCAATAAAAAATGAAGATATAATTCCATTGACAATACAATCAAAAACAATAAAATACTGAGAAACAAGTTAAACAAAAGAGGCAAAAGATCTATACACTGAAACTATAAAACACTAATGATAGGAATTAAAGACACACATAAATGGAAAGATATCCCCTGTTCATAGGTTGGAAGAATTAATATTGTTAAATGTCCATTCAGCCAAAGCAATCCTCAGATTCAATGCAATCCCTATAAAAATTCCAATGGCATTTTTCACAGAAATAGAAAAAAAAAATCCTAAAATTTATATGATACCAAAAAAGACCCAAATAACTAACATAATCTTGAACAAGAAAAACAATGCTGAAAGCATGGCATTTCCTGATTTAGAAATATATTACAAATCTACAGTAATAAAAGCAGTATGATATCGGCATAAAAACAGACATATAGGCCAATGGAACAGAATAGAGAGTCAGAAATAAATCCACGCATCTTTGGTCAACTGATCTTCAGTAAAAGTGCCAAGAATACACATGGGATATGCATACTCTCTTCAATAAATGGGGCTAGGATAACTGGATATCCAAATGAGAAAGAATGAAATTGGACCCTTATCTCACACCATGTACAAAAATCAACTCGAAATGGATTAAACCCTAAAGATAAGGTCTGACACCATAAAATTATTAGAAGAAAACAAGAGATGGGGCCCCTGGGTGGCTCAGTTGTATAAGTGTCTGATTCTCGGTTTAGGCTCAGGTCATGATCTTGGGTCCTGAGATCGAGCCCCCTGTCGGGTTCCCAGCGGGGCTCTGCACTCAGTGTGGAATCTGCTTGAGAGTCTTTCCCCTCCCTCTCTCTTCCCCTCTGCTCCTCCCCCTGCTTGCATGTGCACGCTCTCTCTCAAATAATAAATAAATAAAAAGAAAACAGCAGAAAATCTCCTTGGCATTGGTCTTGGCAATGGTTTTTTGGATGTGACACCAAAAGCACAGACAACAAAAGCAAAAATAAATAGGCGGGATAAGTGGGGTTGCGTCAAACTAAAAAGCTGCCGAGAAAGTAAACAATCAGCAGAATGAAGAGAACCTTATAGGGGAGAAAATATTGGTATGGAGAATATTACCAATATTGGTAATGGGAGAAAATATTGGTAAACCATACATCTGACAAAGGGCTAATATCCAAAATATACCAAGAACTCATATGACTCAACAGTGAAAAAATAAGCAACTTAAAAATGGGCAGAAGATCTGAATACACACTTCTCCAAAGAAGACATACAAATGGTCAATAGGTATATGGAAAGGTGCTCCACCTCATTAAATATCAGGGAAATGCAAATCAAAACCACAATGAGATATCATCTCATACCTGTTTGGATGGCCATTATAAAAAAGACAAAAGATAACGAGGATGCAGAGAAAGGAAACTATTTCACACTATTGGTGGAAATACAAACGGATACAGCCACTATGGAAAATAGAATGGAGTTCGACATTGCTTGATCTCACTTATCTGCGGACTCGAAGTCAAACTCTAAAATAGAATGGTGGTTGCCAGTGGCTGGGGGGTAGGGGAAATGAGGAGATGCTGGGCAAAGGGTACAACTTTTCAGTTACGTGGGCTGAATAAGTTCGGGAGTTCTAATGTATAGCATCGTGACCACAGTTAGTAATGTGGTATCATATACTTGAAATTCGCTCAGAGGGTAGATCTCAAGTGTCCTCACTACAAAATAAAATGATAACCATGTGAAGTGATGGATATGTTATTTACCTTGATTGTGGTAATCATTTCACCATGTCTATGACTATCAAAACATCACGTTGTACAGCTTAAAATAATCGATACGATTTTTATTTGCCAATCATCTCTCTTTGGATGTCTTCTTTGGAGAAATGTCTGGTCGTGTCTTCTGCCCATTTCTTGATTAGATTATTTGTTCTTAGGGTGTTGACTTTGATAAGTTCTTTATAGATCTTGGATACTAGCCTTTTATCTGATATGTCACTTGCAAATATCTTCTCCCATTCTGTCAGTTGTCTTTTGGTTTTTGTTGACTATTTCCTTTGCTGTGCAAAAGCTTTTTATCTTGATGAAGTCCCAATAGTTCACTTTTGCCTTTGTTTCCCTTGCCTTTGGAGACGTGTCTAGCCAGAAGCTGCTGTGGCTAAGGTCGCAGAGGTTGCTGCCTGTGTTCTCCTTCAGGATTTTGATGGATTCCTGTCTCACATTTAGGTCTTTCATCCATTTTGAGTCTATTTTTGTGTATGGTTTAAGGAAATGGTCCAATTTCATTCTTCTGCATGTGGCTGTCCAATCTCCCAACACCATTTGTGAAGAGATTATCTTTTTTCCACTGGATATTCTTTCCTGCTTTGTCAAAGATTAGTTGACCATAGAGTTGAGGGTCCATTTCTGGGTTCTCTATTCTGTTCGTTGATCTATGTGTCTGTTTTTGTACCACTATCATACTGTCACGATGATAGCTTTGTAATAGAGCTTGAAGTCTGGAATTGCGATGCCACCTGCTTTGGTTTTCTTTTTCAACATCCTTTTGGCTTTTTGGGGTCTTTTCTGGTTCCATACAAATTTTAGGATTATTGCTCCAGCTCTGTGAAAAAAAGTTGATGGTATTTTGATAGGGATTACGTTGAATATATAATTGCTCTAAGTAGCATAGACATTTTAAAAATATTTGTTAAATCCAATCCATGAGCATGGAATGTTTTTCCATTTCTATGTGTCTTCCTCAATTTCTTTCATGAGCGTTCTATGGCCTTCTGAGTACAGATCCTTTGCCTCTTTGTTTAGGTTTATTCCTAGGTATCTTAGTACCTTTTGGTTTAGGGTGCAATTGTAAATGGGATCGACTCCTTAATTTCTCTTTCTTCTGTCTCATTGATAATGTATAGAAATGCAGCTGATTTCTGTGCATTGATTTTATATCCTATCACTTTGCTGAATTCCTATATGAGTTCTAGCCATTTTGGGGTGGAGTCTTTTGGGTTTTCCACAGAGTATTACATCATCTGCAAAGAGGGACAGTTTGACTTCTTCTTTGCTGATTCGGGTGCCTTTTGTTTTTTGTTGTTGCCTAACTGCTGAGGCTAGGATTTCTAGTACTATGTTGAACAGCAGTGGAGATAGTGGACATCCATGTCGTGTTCCTGACCTTAAGAGAAAAGCTGTCAGTTTTTCCCCATTGAGAATGATATTTGCTGCGGGTTTTTCATAGATGGCTTTTATGATATTGAGGTATGTACCCTCTATCCCTACACTGTGGAGAGTGTTAATCAAGAAAGGATGCTGTACTTTGTCAAATGCTTTTTCTGCAGCTATTGAGAGGACCATATGGTTCTTGTCGTGTCTTTTATTTATGTAGTTAATCACTTTGATTGATTTGTGGATGTTGAACCACCCTTGCATCCCAGAAATAAATCCCACTTCGTCCTGGTGAATAATCCTTTCAATGTACTGTTGGATCCTATTAGCTAGTGTTTTGGTAAGAATTTTGGCATCCATGTTCATAGGGGATATTTGTCTGTAATTCTCCTTTTTGGTGGATTCTTTGTCTGGTTTTGGGATCAAGGTAATGCTGGCTTCATGGAAAGAGTTTGGAAGTTTTCCTTCCATTTTGATTTTTTGAAACAGCTTCAGGAGAATAGATATTAATTCTTTAAATGTTTGGTAGAATTCCCCTGGGAATCCGTCCGGCCCTGGGCTCTTGTTTGTTGGGAGATTTTTGATGACTGCTTCAATTTCCTTGCTGGTTATGAGACTGTTCAGGTTTTCTATTTCTTCCTGCTTCAGTTTTGGTAGTTTGTACATCTCCAGGAATGCATCCATTTCCTCCAGATTGCCTAATTTGTTGGCATATAGTTGCTCATAATATGTTCTTATAATTGTTCATATTTCTTTGGTGTTGGTTGTGATCTCTTCTCTTTCATTCGTGATTTTTATTTGGGTCCTTTATGTTTTCTTTTTGATAAGCCTGGCTAGGGGTTTATCAATCTTATTCTTTCAAAGAACCAGCTCCTTGTTTCAACGATCTGTTCTACTGTTCTTTTGGTTTCTAATTCATTGATTTCTGCTCTAATCTTTATTATTTCTCTTCTTCTGCTGGGTTTAGACTTTATTTGCTGCTCTTTCTCCAACTCTTTTAGGTTAGGTTGTGTACTTGAGACCTTTCTTATTTCTTGAGAAAGGCATGTGTTGCTATATACTTCCCTCTTAGGACCACATTTGCTGTGTTCCAAACAGTTGTGTTTTCATTTTCATTTGTTTCCTTGAATTTTTTAAATTCTTCTTAAATTTCCTGGTTAACCCATTCATTCTTTAGTAGGATGCTCTTTAGCCTCCATGTATTTGAGTTCTTTCCAATTTTCCTCTTGTGATTGAATTCCAGTTTCAAAGTATTGTGGCCTGAAAATATGCAGGGAATGATTCCAATCTTTGGTACTGGTTGAGACTGGATTTGTGACCCAGGATGTGACCTATTCTTCAGAATGTTCCTTTGTTCCTTTCTTTGTCTCTTGCTATCTTCCTTTGTCATTTGATAATTTTATGTAGTGGTATGCTTTGACTCCTTTATTCTTTACATTTTGTGTATCTATTTTTTAGAAGCATTGCAATTTTTTTTTGTTTTTATTTTATTATTTTTTTAAGATTTTATTTATTTGACAGAGAGAGAGCCAGAGAGCACAAGCAGGGGGAATAGCAGAGGGAGAGGGAGAAGCAGGCTCCCCACTGAGCAGGAAGACCGATGCAGAGCTCAATCCCAGGACCCTGGGATCATGACCTGAGCCAAAGGCAGGCGCTTAACTGAGTCACTCAGGTGCCCCTGTTGTTTTTAATGTTATTATTTATTTATTTGACAGACATAGTGACAGAGATAGTGACAGAGACAGCAAGAGAGAGCACAAGCGGGGAGGAGAGGGAGCCCAACATGGGTCTCAATCTCAGGACCCTGGGATCATGACCTGAGCTGAAGGCAGATGCTTAACCAACCAAAGGCAGATGCTTAACTGACTGAGCCACCCAGATGCCCCTGTTTATCTATTTTTTAAAAAATTTGTGTTAAAAAAAAATTTGTGTTTATCGAGAGGCTTACCTAAAACATCTTATAGTTTTAACAGTCTACTTTAAGCTGAGAACAACTTGACTTTGCACAGAAAAACTCTATACTCTTACTCTTTCCCATGCATTTTGTGATTGATATCATTATTTATATCTTTTTATATGGACTACCTAAGTTACTGTCATTATAATTATTTCTTAATGCTTTTGTCTTTTAACTTTTATACAAAAATTGAAAGTGATTTATATGCCACCAAAGCAGTATTACAGTACTCTGTGTTTAACTATATACTTACTTTTACCAGTGAATTGTATATTCATATGTTTTCATACTGCTAATTTGTGTCTTTTTTCATTTCAGCTTGAAGAACTGTCTCTGGCATTTCTTGTAAGTCAGGTCTAGTGGTGATGTAAGCCTTATCTCGGAAAGCCTTATCTTCCTTCATTTCTGAAGGACAGTATTGTCAGGTATAGTAGTCTCGATTGGCAGTTTTTTCCTTTCAGCACTTTGACTCTGTCATCCCATGTACCTCTGGTCTGCAAAGCTTCTGCAGAGAAATCTGGGGATATCTAGTTTGTGGCGAGTCTCTTTTTCTTTGGCTTTGGGGAACTTGATTATGTTGTGTCTTGGTATAGGTTTTAAAATTCAACCTATTTGAAATTACTTGAGCTTCATGAGTCTGGATGTTTATTTGCTTCCCCAGAATTGGGAAAATTTCAGCCATTATTTACTTAAAATGGTTTTCTGCTTCTCTCTCTCTTCCCTTCCCTTCCCTTCCTTTCCCTTCCCTTCCCTCCCCTTCCCTTCCTAGGATTCCCATTGTATTTGTTCATTTTTGAAGTCCTATAAGTCCTTTAGGCTGTCTTCAGTTTTTTAATTCTTTTTATTCCTCTGACTGAATCATTTTTAATGACTTTGTCTTCAGGTTTACTCATTTTTTTCTTCTGTTTGATCAAGTCTGCTTTTGAACCCCACTCATGTATTTTTCAGTTCAGTTATTGTATTCTTAAGATACAGTGTTTGGGTTTTGTTTGTTTGTTTCTATGTCTTTGTTGATACTATTTGTTGTATCATTTTCCTTATTTCATTGAGCTGTCTATCCATGTTCTCTTCTCACTGAACTTAAAGGTAATATATATATATATCATATATATATCATATATCATATATATATCATATATATAATATATATAATAATATATATGATTTTATTTATTTATTTGACAGAGAGAAGAGAGAAAGAGCACAAGCAGGCGGAGAAGCAGAAGGAGAGGGAGAAGCAGGCTCCCCACTGAGCAGAAAGACTGATTCAGGGCTCGATCCCAGGACCCTGGGATCAAAACCGGAGCCAAAGGCAGACACTTAACTAACTGAGCCACTCGGGTGCCCCTAAGATTTTATATTTCTACTTTTTTTTATGTAATCTCTACCCCCAATGTGGGGCTCGAACTCACGACCCAAAGATCAAGAGTCGCACACTCCTCCAAATGAGCCAGCCAGCACCCCTAACTCACTGAGCTTTTTAAACATGATTATTTTGAGTTATACTTCTGCCATTACCATAAGGATAGCCCATTAGTCTCAGGAGGATGAGACATGTAGCTAAGAGCCTCCCACCCTAACTATAGCCTACATTAGCCGACAGCCAGCCAACCCCCGAGCATGATAACAAGCCCAGCTAAGGTAAGAAGAGCCTCCTAGCCAATCTTGAGCTGATCCTAGATGTATAAGAAACAAATAGTTATTGTGCGTTATTCAGGTTTCACGGTTGGTGGTTATGCAGCATTATTGTGATTGAGGACTGCAACATAGAGTACAAAAGTGGGTGTATGACGCATGCAGCAAGCCCACAAATTTTGAGAAGAGGTGGGTGGGCAGAGAAAGAAAAATCTAAATCCAGAACAAGTTTCTATTCTGTTGAGGATAAAACATCGCCCACCTGCCCCCAGATTTCTGGCTTGTGTGGGGTGGATATAGAGCCCGTCCTGGCTTCTTTCTCATTCATGCCTTCCCAGGGGAGGAGTGACTTAAACCAAGTGAAGGATTCGGAAGGTGTAACTGAGATGTGCAGAGCCCAGTTCTCAGTAGCTGGCTTGCCCACAGACAGCATGTTATATTTTTAATTGCTCTTCAAGTCGCCAGTGTTCTGATCCCCAGTAATTAGTTTGTTTAGGTGCAACATCCACTAGTCCTTGAAATTTTTGTCAACAAATGGATTATCCATGTAAAAGGCTGCAGGTCCCTTTGCTAGGTGGAAGGCAGAAGTGTCAGACATAGCAGAGTCCTTCCTCAAAGGTCTCCGGACCCTTCCTGAAGAGTCTACAAACTGACGCAAAGAAGTTGTGACTTTAGTAGGGTGGCCCTCGTCCACCTCTTTTGAACCTATATTTTAGCTTATTTTGTCACATAAATAATTTGGGAGGCATCACACCCAGGTTTCTGTGTCCACTCCCCCTAGGATCGCCTTATACCTGCCATGCCTCCTATGGGAAGCGGCCCCCTTTTCAACACTCAGGTACCTCCCATCACTATGGAGATCATAGAGCATTTCAAGTGCTGCCTCTCCCACAGGCACCCCATCAACCTTCTTTTGTGTGGGAGGGAAGTGGTAAAAGGAGGTGTGTTTCAAAGGGGTTGGAGCTTCAGTTGTCTGTCTTTCCAAGTCTCCTACATACCATCATTCCAACTGCCAGGATCCTGTTTCTCTAGGGCCACCCAAACTTTCAGGTTACAAATAGAGCAAGGCTATCAATTTAGCCGAGTAAGTCAGTGACCTGCAGGATCAAGGTGTTTGTAGAAACCCCTCTATACCTCTGATCTTGACACTCGGAATTTCTGAGTTTGTCTATGATGACAGGTATTAAAGCCCTTCACCCCAAGAAGCAGGTGAGTCCAGAAGGCCAACCACAAGCAAGATTAGATACCACATGCCTTGGTCTTGTTTTCCACCCCAAGGCCCAAATCTGAATTCAAAGTATCTCCTATTTCTCTCAGGTTCATCATCTCCATCCCATTCTCTGGTATGAACTTCTCTATCAGTTAGGGCTCTTTTGGGTTGCAAATAACTAACACTGGGCAAGTAAAGCAAATAATGAGTAGATTGGAAGGATATTGGGTAGCCCAGAAAATCAAAGGAAAAACTAAACAGTTCTCAAGAAGGACAGTTACCAGAACAGTCAGTGCTAGCACTGGAATGACTTGTGTGTGTCCTTCTGCTCAGGGAGCCCAAGAGGCACTAGGCTCAGCCTTTGGTTGAGGTTGGGGCAGGGCACTATGGCATGCCCACAAAACGGAGTTGTCTCCAGAAAGGGGAAGGGATTTTTTGCTTGGTAAAAACAGCAAAAACTGCCTCAATAACAAAGCCACCTCACGTGAAAGGAAGGTTAAAGATACAGGAGTTCTTAGGAAACCCGAAAGTGGGCAGTTCAGCCAGGATCCACAAGGTACTGGGGTGGGTGAGGCACCAGGAGCCAAGCTTCCCTCCAGTTATATGGCCTTATTCTAGACCCGTTTGTTCATCAGCACACCCAGCCCCAACCTATGACCTCTCAGGGAGCCCTCAGTCTGAGTCCGACTACACACTGGGAGCCCAAGAGCCGCAATCAGCTGAGACCAGGGGGGAGTCGAATTTCATGGCATGAACGTGGGGGCTGGGCAGGGTCACCCCTACAACGGACACACAGCGGAGGAATTCCGGAAGAGTGACAGTGCCGGTCAGGCAACCCCAAATGACCTTCACTTAATTCCTTTTCTCTAGTTCCTTTTGTAGTATACTCTACAGGAAATCAATCTTAAGAGAACTGACCCTCTCGCCCTGACCTATGCTGATACCCCTCACCACAGAAGGGCCATCCAAGCTGTAACCAAGGAGTCAGACATCACAAGAGATAACCATAATTCAGTGGCCGTTCATTTTAATATAAGTTAATTTCTAATAAAATGAAAGGACTCTGCCACTGTCGAATTCCAGAGTAGTTAGAAATGAAAACCACATTTTTATACCCCAAGGAGTAGAATCCAATCATGTGACACGTAGATTAGAAGGGGTCAAATATGTAACTACCTCCTTTGTGTCATGGAGTCAAGAACAGAGCAATTCCAAATTGGGTATGAGGCAAACCACAGTTCTAGCCAACAGTGATCCAGTTAGCAACTTGGCCAAAAATCTCTGATCATAATGGAATTATAGGCATGTTTAAAAACTACCTCCCAATTTACCTGGAATGGTAACCTACCAAACTGCATGAGATGTTTGAGTGGTAAAGTCAGGTTAAAATAAGGGAAATGACTCCCCTGAAAACTTTTAACCTCAAGGAAGAGTTAGGAATAGACACTTTAAAGAGATTCTAGGGGCACCTGGGTGGCTCAGTCAGTTAAGCGTCTGCTTTATGCTCAGGTCATGATCTCCAGGTCCTGGTACTGAGCCCCACATGGGGCTCCCTGCTCAGTGGGGACCCTGCTTCTTCCTCCCTCTGCCTATGCCTGCTGGTCCCCCTGCTTGTGCTGTCAAACAAAATCTTAAGTAATAATAATAATAATAATAATAATAATGAGATTCTAAATCATAGTATTAACATTTTTATGTTAAGGCATCACTCGTTTGTAGCTTTTTTGCTTGAGAGAATCTCATATTTGAGATTAAAAATTAAAATGCTGACTCAAGTTAACTGAAATATACTTATGCTTATTAGCAAGTTTAAAAACACTATTGGAATATATGGAAGTGCAGTTAAAAATGTGAATCCTGTAGTATTACAATATCTCTTAGAAGGAATTGTTGAAATAAATACTTAAAAATATAGTAAGACTTGTAAGCCAAACTTAAACGCCTACAGAGGAATTAAGCTTTTGGATTTACAGTTGTAATAAAAAACTACATTTACCAACCCTGGGGCGCCTGGGTAGCTCAGACGTTGGGCGTTGGCCTTCGGCTCCAGTCATGGTCCTGGGTCCTGGGATTGAGCCCCGCATTGGGCTCCCTGCTCAGTGGGAGGCCTGCTTCTCCCTCTCCCATTCCCCTTGCTCGTGTTCCCTCTCTATTTCTCTCTCTCTGTCAAATAAATAAAAAAAATCTTTTATGAAAAACCCCAAAAAACTACATTTACCAACCCCAAACATTTAAAATGGACAAAAGAGACTGACAAATATCTTTTTAACTTTATTTTTATTGTTGACACTATTACAGATAGATAGAACAACCACAACCATATTATCAAACCAAAAACCTGTGCACAGAAACAAGATGAAGAAAATGTATCAAGATGTTAACCACAGTCTTTGGATGGTGAAAATATGGGTGAGTTTCTCTTCTACATTTCTGTAACTTCAAAGTTTCTATAATGAACACATACAGTGTTTATAATGGAAATATATGTGATAAAGGTGGATTACCAAAACACTATGATAAAAGACCATTCGAGGAAACCAAGACAAAATATTTAACCATAATCCCACAACAACCACACAACTATTTAACTGTCTTCCATATTTCTTCTCATCTTTGACTCTATGCATACTTATCATTAACACCCTAGTTATCACAGACTGGTGCACAGATCAAGATGTTAACAGCACTTGTTGCTGGGTGATAGGAATATGGGTGAATTTCTTTTCTTCCAGTTTACTGAATTTTCCAAAGGTTGTTATGAGTATGTATTATATTTGTAATGGAGAAATACATACATAAGATTTAATACCAAAACACCAAAGGTCATTCAAGGAATTTGAGACAATATATTTAACCATAATCCCACAATGACAATACTATTTTAATTATTTTCCATATTTTTTTTTCATTTTAGACTTTACGCGTACATATTTAACACTGTTATAATCACAAGCTTGTGCACTAAAACAAGATGGAGGAAATAGATCAAGATGTTAACAGTAGTTGTTGTGTGTTGGGAATATGGGTGACTTTTTTCTCTTTCTAATTTAGTGTATTTTCCAGTATTTCCTCTGGTTATGTATTATGTTTGTAATGTAAACAAACATAATAAACTTTGTTATCAGAACACTATTGTAAGGAACATTTGAAGACATTAAGATGAAAGTATTTAACCATAATTCCACAAAGATAACATAACAGCTATTTTGAATACACATTTTGACACAGTTATAATCATAAACCTGTGCACAGAAACAAGAACAAACAAGATGTTGAAGAGCATATCTGTCTTTGGATGGTTGGAATATGGATTTTTTTCCTCCACTTTTCTGTATTTTCCAAGTGTCTGATAATGAGTTCAAATTATGTTCACAATGGAAACGTGATTATAAACTTTTTAGTAACACTACCATAAAGAACATTCAAAGAATTTAAGAAAATAATGCTCAACTATAAGCCTACAACAACAACAACACAACAGCTTTTGACTATAAGCATACATTTTTAATCAGTTATAACTGTAGTATAAATATAATTCTGTGTCCTGCTTTTTCCACTCAATATTCCGTAAATATATTTCCACGTTGCTACATAACTCTTCATGATTATCATTTTTAAACAGCTGCATGACAGTCCATGGATACCTTCTTGTAATCATTCTCCTAATGTTTGGCATTTATGTTGTTCCTAATTTTTCACTAACATAAGGTTGGAATGGGCACCCTGACATCTGGCAAGTTGTTTAATACTGCCAACAGTGATAAACCCAAATTCACCCCAATAACATCAATGCTGGTTCCCATCTAAAGGGTCCTGTGATGTGGGGCCTCAATGCTCCTTGGATGTCCATTCCAACCTCAGGTCTTTCTATGCAGCTGGTCCTCACCTATACCAATATACCAAAAACGCCCCTTCTTAACTGCCCAGGACATCCTGCTCAATTCATTCCCACAAACCTAGCCTAAGTCTTGCTTCCTAGGTTTCCTTCTGTCTGCTTCCTTACCCTCCTAGATCTCGTGATGTATTGGGACTCCCTTCTTTGGCTTCCTCATTTCTGCTTCATACTTTCAACACTACAACCTCCCTTGACTTTGGCATTCCCTGCAGCTCTGATATACACTCTCTGAGCCCCAACCCTGCAGATCTAGGAGAGATTTAGGCGCATTCCCCTAGCAGGTATATTAATTTTGCTTGCTCAAATTATCTGCTGTTATCTTTTGCTCACTTAATCTACAGATCCACTTAAAATTTTTTTTTAAATTTTTTTTTTCCAGCCAACTCAAAGCCAAAAAATTTAATAGTCATTATGCAAGGGGAGGGGAAGCAAAAGGAGCACAGGTGGTCCACAGAACAGGACACAGGAAACCTCAAGCTATAAGGTCAATTTGTGATTAAGTGGAAAACTGAGGTGATCAGACAAACGCGACACTAATGGATAGCTCAGAAATACTTAGAAGGGCTGAAAGAGGGAGGAACAGATGGTAAGGAAAGAAATTAAGGCTGCTGGGGAACCTGAGTCCATGTTAAGCTTAAGTTGACTGTAAAGAAAATTTTTAAAAAATTTTTAAATTTTTTTTGAATTTTTAAAATGCAAGTTAGACATGGGGTGAAGGGTCAGACAGGTGAAGACGAGAATTAAGCGATAGAAAGCTCTAAGGATACTAGCTCCTGGGCATCCAGGGTGCAAACTGACTTGTGGCTGTGTAATACTAATAAAGCCACGCTGCTACTTGTCACTTAAGGCAGGAAGCGCACAAAGGAAGTGATGGAAATTGTAAGCCTGCATCCTTATTTACAACATGAAAGCCTCTCCCTCTGGTTCTCAATCATCAGTAGGCACTACTGTGATCTAGTGATGGTTGCAACCCACTCTTTAAAGGCAAAAGCATAAGATTTATAGGGAAAAGCTTCAGCTTTTACAAATTCACTATCAAACACACAAGTTGGTTAAAAAACAAAAACAAAAACAAAAACTTGCAATATTTTTGCATGAGAATCACTGCAAGGTACAATGTGGCAACCAACCACTTTGGGTCACAAAAGGCCAATCCACATATTGTACAGGCTTACACAGCATTAGGTTCCAAAGTGTTGGTGTAGACAAAAAGGCTGAAAAGGAAGTTCCAAGTACTTCTCTTTTCAAACAGCAAAGAATAAAAGACATTTTACCTTTCATGCTTACACTTTTACAGGAATACTTAAGGGTAAGGAACAATACACAAATACTCAAAAACGATACCGATGGGGTTCAAATAATGCACAATAAGTCTGTCTCAGAATCTAAGATACTTAGAAATATATTCTAATTTGTTGCTCTCTTCCTCCTCAAAAAAAAAAAAAAAAAAAAAAAAAATCAGAGTACCAGGTAAGGTACCTCTGCACAGTAAACTGTAATGTATATCATATTAAATCCAAATATATGTGATTACTGTTTTGCTACGATATGCTATTTTATATACATTGCAGGGAACGTTATATATAGGCTACAGAAGTGTCATTTACATTTGACTGGGGCAACTTCTGTAATCTCAAAAACTTCTAGGATTTTCCCTCTAATAGATTACTCAGATGAAAGGTATGTGCTATAGCTTTCCCACATGCATTCAGCGGATGTGTGATGGGGAGAGCTAAAACCAAAGGAGTTTCCACCTTTGGTCTCTTTTTAGTCTGAGTTGTCTGATACTATGAGTTGGGTGTGTACATGCCAAGGTAAGTTTCCTTCTGACATTATTATGGATTGGTTTCAAGTCTCTGGTTTAGTAGGGGTCAAGTTCTAAATGAAGGTTTTCTAACCTTTTATACTGTGTTCTCAGCCGGTATGAGTATTCTGGTGTCTAGCAAGGGACAGGCGATCACTGAAAAGCTGCCCGCAGACATCACATTTGAAGTACTTGTCATCGGCCCTATCGTTCTCACCAGTGCTGGTGCTCGCATGTCCAGTGTAGCGTGAGCTTTCCCCATAGACACTTTCAGGCTCAAATATTATCACCCTGGCATGGGTTTTCAGGTGCTCGCCATAGGCAGAGTTGGAAGTGAAGGTTTCTCCACACTCCCTACAGTCATAGTACGGTTCTTCAACCTGAATCTCTTGATCTTCACCTTCTTCTTCTGGGTCTTCGATCCCTGCCCCATCCGGCTCGTCAGCATCTCCCTCGGGCTCCTCAGCTCTCTCTTCCGGGTCTTCGATCCCTGCCCCGTCTGGCTCATCAGCATCTCCATTGGGCTGTTCAGCCTCTCCAATGGGCTGTTCGGCCTCCCCATTTGGCTCCGCAGCCTCCCCATCTGGCCCTTCGGCCTCCCCGTTGGGCTCAGCAGCCTCTACATTGGGCTCAGCAGCCTCCACCTCTGGCTCAGCAGCCTCCACCTCTGGCTCAGCAGCTTCTACATTTGATCCCTGGATCCTCAGAACTTCTCGTGGAACAAGGACATTGGCTTCCACCTCCTGGGCTCCTTCTTCTTCTTCCTCTTCAAGATGAAGCTTCTGATGTTTTGTGAGAACTGTGTTATGAATGAAGGACTTCCCACAGTCCTTGCATTCGAAGAATGGTGAATCTCTTTTGGGGGGCTCAGTAAGAAATGAGGTGTGAACAAAGGAGGCCCCATAATCATAGGGCTCATCTTTCTCATGAATTCTCATGTGCTCCCTAAGGTCTGACTGATTGAGGAAGGATTCTCCACATGTTTTACATTCATAGTGTTTCTCTTCGGTCTGACTTCTCTGAAACTCAGTAAGGGCCAAGCCTGGACTAACCGCATCTTCACTTCTCTGGCCCTGTTCCGGTAAATCCTCGGCAGTATGAATTCTCATATGTTCACTAAGGACAGAGCCATGAATGAAGTCTTGTCCACACACGTGGCACTGAAGGGATGTTCCTGCAGGAGGATTCTTCTGTGGGGCACGAGGCCTCCGTGGGTTAATGACCAAGGGCTGCATAAAAGGCTCCTCATACCTTCTATGGCCAAAGAACTGATCTTGCTCATGGATTTTCTGATGCTCGAAAAGGAATGAGCTATGAACAAAAGATTCTCCACAGGCAGGGCATTCATAGAGCTGCTCTCCAATATAATCTTTCTGATACTCGCTGACAGAAGGGGTATGGATGACAGAATGTGTGTACTCACGACTATCGATGAGATACTCTCTGCCATGAACCTTCTGATGATCCTTGAGGTCTGCGCGGTCTGCAAAGCCTAGCCCACAGTCCTTACATCCATAGATTGTGTCTTCAGGCTCATCCTGCTCGTCCAGCTCATCTGGGTCATCCTGCCGAGGCTCTACCTGCTGAGGCCCATCAAGGCCTATGCCCTGAATAACAGAGTTTCCAAAGAGCTTCCGACCAAGGAATTCTTCTCGGGCATAGATTTTCTGATGTGCACCAAGCTCTTCAATGGTGGCAAAGCATTCCCCGCACTCCTTACATTTGTTGCACACTTGCGGTTCAGCATAACTCGTCTGAGCTTGCTCGTCGGCGTAACTCAGCGGTGCTGGTTGTTTGATGAAACTCAGCGGTGCTGGTGGTTTAATGAAACTCAGTGGTGCTGCTTGTTTAATGAAACTCAGCGGTGCTGCTTGTTTAGTGAAACTCAACGGTACTGCTTGTTTAATGTAACTCATCTGCATTGGGTTATCGGGGTAACTTATCTGCACTGGGTGTGCAATGTAATTTGTCGGCCCTGGTTGTTTAGCATAACTCGCCGGCGCTGGGTGTTTAGTGTGACTCGCCTGCTCGGGTTGTTTAGTGTGACTCGCCTGCTCGGGTTGTTTAGCATGACTTGTCTGTGCCGGTTGTTCAGAGGAGCTCATCTGCCCTGGGTGTTCAGCGTAACTTGTCTGTGCTTGTTCAGCGTAACTTGTCTGAGGGTCAGTAGAGGCTACGCTGCGAATTACAGATCGTTCATAGTTTTTACTTCCAGAGGGCTTCTTTCTATCATGAATCTTCTGATGCTCAGTGAGGTCGGAACTACGAACAAAGGATTCTCCACACACTGGACATTCATAGAATTTCTCTCTCGGGCGAAATGTATGAGGTTCGCCAAAACGTAGGGAGTGAATTACAGAGGTCTCATAGTTCCTACGCTCAATGTTTTTTTTCTTAGCACGAGCCTTCTGATGTTCGCGGACATTTGAGCTGGGAACAGACGATTCACTGGACCCCTGACTAGTCAGACTTTTCTGAGGTTCGATACGGGATACACTTTGTATAACAGAGTCCTTGTAGTTGTTACTCTTAGCCCCTTCATTAGGGTTCTCTCTGGCAGGAGTTTTCTGTTGCTTATCACGAGGGTCTGAAATGTGAGTGGAGGATTCGCCCTTCTTATCACATTCAACGACTTCATTTCCATTGCAATTTTTGGGAGGTCTGAAAGCAGCTAAGCTATGGATAACAGACCTTTCGTTTTTCTTTCCTTCGGAATTCTCTCCAGCATGGACTTTCTGATGTTCAGTAACACCTGAGCTCTGGGTAGACTCTGCAATCACTTGTGGTTTACTGGGCCCCACTGCACTGTGACTTTTCTGAGCTTTAGCAGAGGCTAAGCTATGAATAACAGACCTCTCATATGGTTTCCTCTCACAGGCATTTTCTTTAGTAGGAATCTTCTGGTCGTCATCAGGATTAGAGCTGATGGTGAACGCCTTTTCATCCTCCTCATTTTCAGGTGGTCTTGTTATAGTATGACTCTTCTGAGATTCAGTGAAGGGCACGCTATGAATGACAGACTTCTCGTACCCTCTGCCTTCATAGAGGTTCTTTCGAGAATGAATTTTCTGATGCTCACTGAGGTCTGAGCTTTGCCTAAAGGCATCCCCACCATCTTTAAAGTCATAGAGCTTCTCTTTGGAGTAAGATTTCTGACGCCTTTTAAGGGACTGACCAGGAATAAAGGTTTCCTCACACACTTTACCCTTACTTTCAAATTGGTTTCCTCTAGTATGGATCTTCTGATGTTCTTTCAGGGATGAGCTATGATGGAAGGTCTCCCCGCACACCTTACATTCATACATTTTCTCTTTACCATACATTTTCTGAACATCATTAGGGGGTGGGCTAGGTTTAAAGGCTTCCCCACGCTCGTTATCTTTGTCATCTCTACCATGGGTTTTCTGGTGCTCAATCAGGGCAGAACTATGAAGGAAGGTTTCCTTACACACCTTACATTCATAAAATTTATCCTTTCCATATATTTTCTGAAGCTCACTGAAGGTTGGGCTAGGCATGAAGGGCTCCTCATACTCTTCATCATTACATTCTGCAAGATGCTCTCTAGCATGAATTTTTCGATGTTCAGCAAGAGCGGCACTCTTATTGAAGGTTTCCCCACACTCCTTACATTCAAAGCGTTTCCCCCCAGCCTGACTTTTCTGAACCTCACTGACAGCCACACTGTGAATAAACGATTCACCATACTCATAGAGATTCTCTCTAGTATGCATGATCTGATGTTCGACAAATTCTGAAATCACACTGAAAGACCTCCCACATTCATCACACACATAGGGCATTGCCCCAAAATCAAGTGGGTGCGACTCGGTGAAGGAGGGGGCGCTAAGACTGCTCATGCTCATGGCTTTTCTCATTTCACTACATTCAAAAGGTCTCTTCTTTGCATAGCCTTTCTGCTCATGAACTGAGCCCTTCCCATCTGTGTCAAACTGATAGCGCCTTTTTCTTTCAAGAACTCTCTTTTTGGAAACAAGACTTGAGTTAAAATTACAGCTTCCCCCAAAGGCGTTCCCTTCATAGCCCCTCTCCTGAATCACCGACTCCCTCTTGTTTAATGAAACTTCTTTCCAATCATTGTCTGGCCTTCTGGGAAACCTCTGTGATCGATCATTAGATTCCCTGGCCCTTCCGGATTTGGAGCTGTGCGAAACATCCTTGATGAATTTTTCCATTATCACCCCGTGGGAAGATTCATCTTCACATATTCCCCGCCGATGGGTTGACTTTTTGGTTTCAGGCATGGTTTTCAGACCTGAAAAGAAACCCCAAATGTAAATACTCCCTAGTCCCTGTACATGTGTGAAGTAACAGTGGGACTTCTGAGATGATGGTGTGGATATAAAATATAAGAGATTTACCAGTGTGTAGGTACAGCTCCCATCTCACTACCTAAAGTGGCCACTAGCTTCGATCTGCCTAGTGCTTACCTCGACTGGTGCTTGGGTAGGCACTTCTCTTTGACCTCGATGAATGGCCTTGTGTCATGTGGGAGTGGCCATCGTTTTCGGCAAGCTGAACCCCTGTTCACAAGAATATATGTGATTATAATATAACTTGTGGCTTATATAACTACAATCGAGTTGACTACAAGATTAACACCATAAGATGGTGCTTACCTTCCTACAAACCACTAAACAGGAGGTAGCCCATACCCAGCTCCTTGAGTGTCTTCTATGTGCAGTCCCACATCCTTACTATGCACTTCTCAGCCCATTCTAGCCTGAATTTTAATTAATTCTCCCAACCCCACCTAGAGATCCGTATAGAGACCACCCATGTCCTTAAATCCAATGCATCCTTTTTAGTCTTCACCCTTCTGTAACCACCTTTTAAATCCTGACACCCTCTTTTTCACTGGCTTCCATGGTTCTCTTCTTCCTTGACTCTTTTCTCCAGCTGTTCTCTGAACTCCACTGCCTTGCACAGCTCTCTCTCCCCAGCATCAGACCTGCATAGCCAACTGCCTGCTATGACTGGAGCTAGACGACTTCGAGGACAGTCCAAACGGGAACTCGGGATCCCATTTTACATGTGTATTTAAAAAACTTCACTGCCACCTCTCTAGAAAAAAGTACCAACTCTTGTGGCAAGAGACATCTTCCCATTCTCTTCCACCTTGTATAATACACTCTTCACCCAAAGCCGGAATGATTTCTCAAAAACATAAATCTCATCATTTAGCTCTCTCCTTGAAATATTTCAGAGGCTTCTCAGAAGCCCTTTAAGTCCAAATATATTAACATCAACTCTAATATTCTGCAGCTTTAAGAATAAGGTGACAAAAAACCTCGATGACTAGGTCTGGAGTAACTGACAGAAGCAGCTGCTTACCCAGAGAGAGCAGCTTCCTATAGTTCTCCATGTTGTCCTGAATCGGGTTCTGAGGCTTCCTGTCCTCAGTCAGATTCACAACGTCCTGGTATGACACTGCATCCTAAAATACCAAACACAGACCTCTCAATGGATTTTTCCACAGGCATCCAAGAGAGAAGAATTCTGGCAACATGGGCGCTACACACACAAAGATATGTAGAAAGTGCTCACAGTGTTTGGGGTTCTGAGTGATTCCAGGCAAGTTTTACTACGGACCTACTTTGTACCTACCTTGGCGCTATACTCTGAGGAAGATCCAAAAGACGTATGACACATATTCCTTGCCCTCATGCAGCTTATAATTTGGTTGGAGAGAAAAGACTCATGAAACAATTAGAGAACAATAAACAATAAAGTGGGGTACAGATAATCAGTGTTAAATAGGTTTGGGAGAAGGACAGCTCAGGGTTTTGTAGAAGGACTTGGGTGGGACTTTAAGTGGTTAAGACTTTGAACACAAAGAAAAGGGATTGGTGGGAGAGCTTCAACAGGCCAAACGTCAATTATTCGTGGCATATGCAAGGACAGAAGGAAAACGTGTTTCACCAGGCATCTGGTCAGCAACCGTGACTTAAGACTCCCTCCACGGTCCCCCTGTGTCCTGTGCTCACTTTCACTGTACAACATGGATACATGGTGGGCTCTTCTAGGTGTGGACAAGTTCTAAATAACCCAGATGTAACTTTAAGTATTGAATGCCTTCATTTTATAGCTGCCTCTTCCACTTTAACAGCTATGTCTCTAAAAGTAATTCTTAAATTCCCTGCATTACTCAGAAGAGTCTTCTATGCAGGATCTCACAGGACCTTTCCTTACTGCTGCACCAGAATGTCACTGGTCTCACGGAAGCGTGGTCCCAGGGAGTACCGCACCAAGGCCCAGAGACAGACTTAAGGATGGACAAGCACCATGGAAAGCCTGCAGGTTTTGGAGCCAGAGAAAACTCAAGGGTCTAAGGAGAACTGTCCCATTTATGAGCCATGCAACCTTGCGAACAGAAATCTCTCTGAGCCTCAGGTTCTTCGTCTGTAAAATGGAGAGTTAGGCATCAACCTGCCTTGCAGTACTGTGGGTGAGGATTTTCTGCAATGTGATGTGTTGTTTAAACATCAAGAAAAACTACATAAAGAAAATGTAAATCACCAAATTACTTTGTAAAGATATTTTGATATTAAATTTATTACAGTTCCTTTCTGGGAAGTGGCATTATAGCCATGTGAAATGTAGCAAAAAAAAAAAAAAAAAGTGCATTCACAATTAGGTGTATCTTCTATGGAGAAAGATAAAAATAGGCACATACACTGGGAGTTAAGAGGAAAGCCTCATTTATGCACCTGCCAACATCCAGTGATAAAAAGCAAAAACCACCACCACAAACTAAGCAGAGTTCAAAAATGAAATTCTTTCTAGGTCCAGGCTGAGAATTCCTAGAATAACGAACAAGCAACATAGCTCAGGAGGCACTACAAACTGGGTACAACTGCCACCCCAGAAAGCTCACTTGCATCGTTTTTGCTGGGTGCCAATCTCCTGCCCAACGGCAAGTCCAAGAGCAAAAGCCATGCTATGCTCAGGTTTGTGACAGTATTTCCTAAGTCTCAGCACGGGTTTATTTATACTACGAAGGAAAGTGTGGGTGGGAACATAGATGCATTTCTGGTGAGAGAAAGGGAACCAGGGCTCCTAACTTGGAGGATTAGGAGAGAAACAGATGCGGTTAAGAACTTGGAGGGCACAGGGAGTCAGAAGGGTCATCCCCCTGGTATAGACAGACCCTCAAGGACAATGGCAAAAAGGAACGGCTATTTTTCATATTCTTCTCTCCATTTGCCTGAGTAAAATAAATGCATGTTAAATTTTGAACTACACTGTTGCCATGAAAAAAAAATGATGCTCTGATTAAAATGAAGTTAATCTATGTAAGAGGGCTTCTCTAAAGCCGTTGGTCACTTTGTATCTGTCACCAAAATGGCATCTAAATTTGCACAAGCAGCAATCAAGCTCCACTCAAACGGTGCCACCCAGAGAACAGCGTGGCACCTCTTCACTTTCACGGCAGGACCCACACGCCCGAGTGATTCAGAGATTTACACAGGATGCTAAAAGAGGGTGAGGATTTTCTGTTGTGTATACTCTCACGATATAATTTACATCTGCTGCAACTGCTATTCTTACCACACTGATTTAGTAGCCATCAGTGGGTTCTAGACTTTTAAGACGACACAGCCATGGAGCCAGCTCTTCTCAGAGTCAAGGAAGGGCATTTTTGTTAAGTAGACTCCACACCCAGCATGGAGCCCAACACGGGGACTGAACTTAAGACCCGGAGATCAAGACCTGAGCTGAAATCAAGAGTTGGGATGCTTAACCAACTGTGCCATCCAGGCGCCCCTCAAGGAAGGGCATTTAAAAAGCAAAATAAGACAAAAGCCAATTACCAATCTCCCATCATCTTCGTTTCATGACAGTATTCGAACACTCCCCAAATAAGGACACTTGCATTTCTCATTCCCCCACATATCAGTGAAAACTTAGTGACTGTCTGGCACAGCAGTGCTTGGGAGCCACTGATCTTCATCGCAGACCAGCTTCATGGGTGGAAAATGTGTATCAATGAGACTTTTTTTTTTTCCCGAAATCAAATTTAAGAAAGAGTCTATGATTTAGTAGTATTCTCTAGATTCCCAAAATTTTGGTCACTTTGGTTTCTTCAAATAAAGCATCAAAATTAGTGAAAAACTAAGTGTATCACAAACTTAGATTGTTTCCCTGGCACAAGGACATTTGGGCTGGAGGAACTGAGTCACCTCTGACCCCATCTACCTTCTTCCACATCCTTCTGCTGCTGCAGGAGCTCTGCTTTCAATACCTGGACGCTACCCATCCTTCCTTCTCATACACACTTGTGGATCCTTGCTTGCCTTTAGGACAGAGGACAAATGACAGACCTCTCAGGGTAAGATACAAAGCCCTCTGCCAGCTGATCCCAACTCCTAAATCTCACTGCAGGCACCATTACAAATATATCTCAGTGCACTGGGGATAGACCTGAGCTCTCTGCTTGGCTATAGGACACCAGTGACCAGGCCTACCCAGGGTAGGTCTGGTAGGTCTCTTGCCCTCTGCGTTCTGGCCAACCTGGCCTTTGTCTGGTTCCTGCCTCAGGGCCTTTGCCTGGGATCTCCTGACCCCGACACTTCACCTAGCCAACTGTTCCTGTCCTTCAGCTGTCAAATGTTACTGCCTTCAAGATATCTCCTTTCAAATCCCAACCAAGACCCCCATGACAATTTCTTGTTGTAACTCCCAATTTTTCTTTAATAGCACTCTATATAATATATAAACAGTCATATATGGTACTTATATGGAAATTTGTTTGTGGGATTGTTGAATGCCCTTCTCTGTTATAAGGCTCAAAGTTTCCAGGGCATCCAGGGACCCTAATTAGGTCAGTCACTACAGGGGGAGGTCCTTAATAGTAAGAGGAGATGCAGGCTCCATGCACCCAGCTGCCCCCCTTCCTCTCAAAGCCCTTTCCACGCTGTGGCTCCCCTTTATGATGCCATGTTATAAGTGACCCTTCTCCTTAAAGATCAGCTCAAATCCCAAGTCCTTTTTCCCTTCACCAATTTCCCCAGCACACTGCCTCTTAAAATTACTGCCCGTGCCAGGTGTCACATTAAGCACTTCACATATACATATGAATCGCACTCACTCCTCCCAGCAGCCCTGCTGAGCCAATCGCCACATCCATCCTGCAGATGAGGAAACTGAGGTTCAGCTTGCTTAAGTAAATGGTCCAAGGCTGCACACCCAACAGGTGGCAGAGCTGGGCTTCAAACCTAAAGCCCGCCTCTCGTTGGCTCCAGAGGCTCTGCTCTCGCTTGCCAGTCTGCTGTATGACCTGGCCACTTCCCTGGCTCCCCACAGCGGGCCGGCCAGAAAGCTCTCCAGAAATAGTTCTGCTTCCCTGGCCCAACAGAACAACGGACATGACCACAGCACGACTCGGACACGAGTGGAAAAGCGTCCCCTCTGACTACGTGGATAAATGAGAAAATAGGCAGGAGTCACCCCAGCCACTGGCCACCTCTGGGGACGGGCCTGGGCTCCTTGCAGGGCGTTATTACCCCTCCCTACACCCAGCTGGGATTCTAGGGAGCAGATGAACACACCCTCTTGGGAAAGAAAGGCATCTCTGCCATGAAAAGAAGATAGCCTTTCCAGAAAGAGAGGAAACCTAAGCATACCTGGGATCTTGACTCATAATCCATCACAGAGTCCCTACGTTTGCGCTCCCTGTCCATCGCAAGAGTTGTTTTCTCCATCAGAGGAAGGGAATGATCCCGTTGAGGAAGTCCTGGGAAAAGAAAAGGCATCATGAAGGAACGAGGCCCAGTCTAACCTTGCATGCTCATCAGGGACGTGAGAGCAGGTGACTTACTGCTTCTGGGATTCCTGGTGTATGGCCAGCGGTCTCGAGACTCTAGGTCTCTGCTTCTGCCTCTCCGCTCCCGGTCCCAATCCAGCTCCCAGTTCCGATTCCGGTCCCGGTTCCGATCCCGGTCCCAGTCCTGGTCCCATTCCCGGTCCCGGTCACCTGAGAAAGCCAGACATTCCAGAAGTTAACGAAATGTTCTGACACGTGTGTTCTCCCTTCATGTGCTTGGGAGAGGAACACTCTCCTTGTTCCTCCCTTGACGAAATGGATCCCACAACAAAGTCTCCGGACTCCTAACCATGATCTGGGCTCTTCCTATTACCCTAGACCTGGAACGCCATTTCTGGAGGCTTTGGTTAAGTGAGGCATATGGCAAAGCAAGTTCCAAAGGTTGGTTTAGAGGTTAGTTCCCCTTCAAACACTTCTGTTGGTTTCCCAGTTCCTACATAGTCAAGCCCACACTTAGGACAATGACTTCAGACTCTCTACTGTTGGGCTTACCCCTGACAATCTTAATGGACATTTTACGCTACTCCAAAGAAACAAAACACATGCCCTCCCCAAAAGCAAGCATCCTTTTAAAAAGTTCACTGAAGAACCTTTAACAGATAAAAATAGCTTTTAGAAACAAAGTAGTAATGGACTTTGTCCCTCTAGGAGAGGGTGTGGCATACCTTCAAACAGCCTGTTGCAAATTTCTAACAGCTTTAAATACTATCTCATTACTTAAAAAGAAAATTGTAGGGGTGCCTGGGCAGCTCAGCTGGTTGAGCGAGTGCCTTCAGTTTGGGTCATGATCCCAGGATCCTGGGATTGAGCCCCATGTCAGGCTCCCTGCTCAGGGGGTGTTTCTCCCTCTCCCTCCCCTCACTCACTCGCTCAGATAAATGAATAAAATCTTTAAAAAAAAAAAAAAAAGAAAAGAAAATTGTATTTCATTCCATATACTGCTGTCTGCTTTGATAAAAAAGAAAAAAAAAGTCTCATTATGTCATCAATTAATTTACTTTCCCCTCAGATCTGAGAGTAGCAGCAGCTGCCCCGGGAAGGCGCTGCTGTCTTCCCTGAAGACTTCAGCCCACCGCGCACTTTTGTACCACGTGGCAGACTTGGTGAGAGGGGAAGCTAGGCTGAAGTCTGGAAGCATGCCCCGACGGGGGGCATAACCGGACAGGGTTACTCACTACAGAAAGAAGAGGCGGAACGTGGTGGCGGGGACTCTGCTCCCTTCCGGCTCATGCTGTCTTCGCTGCGGAGGTCACTGTTGTGGTCGTCTGAGAGGACACCAGACACTGACTTAATGCTTTATCACCTCTTGCCTGTGTTCTCGAAATAGCTCCCCCAAGTGGAGTCTGCCCTTGCCCCTACCGCACTAACGCCCAACCTCAACAGGAAGCTGGAGTGATCAGATCCTCTCATTCCTCAGCTTCCTACTGCTCCTGGGCTGGCAAGTGGCTGCACCTGCTCTCCCACCTCACCTCTAAACAGCAGCCACAGACAACTTTCTGGGGTAATACACCTTCTGTTTCACAAAAGGGAGCCTGGACCAGGGTTGTGAGGTCCACGGAGGCTCACCAATTCCTCACGGAAGCCCTTAATGAAGTGTTGCTTTTCCTTCTCCCATCACTTAGGGTGGTGGTTCTTAACTAGGGCATTCTACTCCCCAGGGGACATTTGTCACCATCATGTTGTAGTTGTCGCAGCTGGGGAGGGAGTGCAACTGGTATCCTGTGGGTAGGGAGGGGCCAGAGGCGTCACCGTATGTCCTACAACAACCTGGACCCCCCACGAAGAGAACGATCCAGCCTCGAACACCAGCAGTGCCGAGGCTGCGAACCCCAAGGAGCTCACAGCTCCCCGATGGCCTTCACCACGCTTCTACGAAGTCTCACCTCCTGGCTCATACATTCCCTTGTAATTTTCCAGCAGAGTAACTAGCTTCTCACAGTTCTCTGGCTTTTTTGCCCGCACCCAAGGCTTTATCTTTTCTGGAAGGATGGTCAGGTACTGCTCAAGGACCAAAAGCTCAATAATCTCCTCCTTGGTGCGAGTCTCCGGCTGCAACCAATCGAGGCAGAGGTTTCGGAGTTTGAACAGCGTCTTCCGAGGCCCAACAAATTCCACGTAGAGGAAATTTCGAAACCTCTGATGAAAGAATTCAGGGTCAGTTGCACCTTCTCTTATGGTGGCATCCGGCTCCTTAGTCAAGTCACTGTCTAGCTCATACAGATCTGGGGCCCAAGACTTCTTGGGTTTGGTGGCAGACAAGTACTTTGGAGGCAGCATTTTTCTAAGTAAAATGTTCACTGGAGGAACCAAACATGAGTCAACAGGAAAGACGCAGCAGCCTGTGACAGTCAGTACTCAGGGACCTGTAGATTGTAAGGAGATATACACATGTCCCAGAAGTTGAGGATCAGGCAGCAGTGTGGGGCTGCCCTACATGGGGCGTCAACAATGCTTTGTGAACATGCCAAGGGGGCAGAGATGCATAAACCCACAATATACACACACAGCACACAAAGTTGGCCTCACACAGGAGCTACAAGCATGATCTCTGGGCACCACTCACACCTGTTTGAGAGTGACCTCTGCTACTAACTGGGTTTGTGACCGTGGGCAACCATTCAATGTCCTAGAGTCTGTCCCCTTATCTACACAAGGGGAAAAAAGCCCTCAGCCCTTTTAAAACTGAGATTAAATAAGTTAATATTCCTAAAGGCCTAACTACCCAATGTCCACAGATGGGAAATAACTCAAGGTGCTGACCATTACTGAAACTGGGGGTCAGTTTTTTCCTCAGCAAAAATGGAAGAGGGGATACAGGGAATTAGGGCCAAACCTGTAATTTCTGATTATTTCTGAACATTTCCATCATTGCCGAAGGTTCTACTGGCCAGAGTGGCAGAGTTTGCTGGTATGCTCAGGACCCCTTCCCTCAGCACTGCACACCCTTCTGATAAGTGCCTGTCCCAAAACCCAGCCTCAGGCTCTGCTAACACCACGTCTTCAGGTATGTTTCCTGAGCTGTACTTCCTCTCTTAGGTGTTGCAAGTAATCATCACAATTATTTTTAAATACTGTAATAAACATGCTCCTCTCCCCACAGTAAACTATAAACTCTATTAAATGGATTGGAGATTAACTTTTCTATCCCTGTATCCTCTAGTGGTGGCCTAACACATAGTCAGGTGTCAACAGTGAAATAACGTTATTGAAAATAACGTACACAAACCCATCTTAGAATTGATTTTAGACACAGGCATGTATTACTATGTGCCTGCAGAAGCACGGCGAAGTTTCTGGGGAGAGAACATCCTAGGTTAACCTCTATGCCACTGCTTCTGAAAGAGCATTCTGGTGTGTCACCCTCCTCACCTGCCAACTGCTCTACCAGCCCCTTCTTGGCATACCCAGACAATGGGAAGCCCTGGTGGGTATGTGTGAAGCTCTCTTACAATGCTGCCTACTACACTGGGGGGAAATTAAATGCAATATTGGTGAAACCGCAGAAACCCTATACAGATGATAAATGTACATTATTCACATAAACAGTAAGAATATGATAAAGTGGCCATCAGGCTTCCTCATGCTATTACACATTCTTTTGCCTTGATCAATCTTGCCAAAGTTTATTTGTCTCCAAAGAACCAGCTTTGATAATCCTCTGTATGGTTTCATTTATTTCCCTAGTTCTTTATTTTTCTTTTATTATCTAACCCTCTTTTTAGAAAAATCCTTTAGACAGAGTAGAAAAGCTGATGTTCATCTTTTTTCTTATGTAAGCAATTGAGGCTACACATGTCTCCCTGTGGACAGCCATAAATGGTACAAGAAAGTAGGCACTATGGGAACAAAATCTAGGTTTGGGAGGGTCAATTAACTCACCCGACAGTTTTGTACTTCTGGCTTTACTTCCAGAGAAGAACAGAACCATATGCAGCAAAAATTCTCTGCTTTTGTTTTAAAAGGAAACCAGTATGTTTAAAATCAAAGTTTTTTTTTTTTTTTTTTAATTTCTAAAGAGCAAATGAGGTGTTTCATTTATTATCTGGGAAATAAATGTAGCAAACTCTGCCATGCTGGGCTCCCCTGGCAGTGATGGGCTTGCACTCTACTCATGCACAAACTGCCCTCCCACGCCCTCTCTCACCACTATCCCTGGGAGCATCAACCTTCACAAACACACATCCATCATGAAGACCCTCGTGAATGAAGCACTGCCTCCCTGACTGCCCTGCCCTCCTTGAGGAGGACAGGCAGCAACAGAGAGAAAGGCACTAGGTAATTAATACCCCTCTGGACAGAAGACTTCCAAAGCAGGGGAAGGAAAAGGGCAAGTGTCCAGGCTCTGGGGAACTGGTGTGATACTCTGGACGAGAGAACAGTCCATTTTATCCAGGACTTGGCTAAGAGGGACTGCCTCTGACAAGAGCAGAGTTCTCAAAAAGCAGCATGCCTGAATGGCAAGGACAAAAGGGCAGAAAGCCCAAGTCTGCTCTTTGGCATCCAGATTGCAGAGCAAACTCCAGTCCCCTAGAAAACACTAGGTCCAACTTCTCGGAGGCAACAGGATACCTGTTTGGGAATAGGATCCTTTCTGGAACTTCAGAATAAGCAGCTATCCACAGGAAAAGAGTCAAAATGCCACGGACCTGCAGACATTAAAAAAAAAAAAAAAAATACACGGACAAATAAACATGGAAGAAATGTAAAAAGAGTGTCAGAGAATTAATTCTCCAAATGGCTGTGAACTCAGATAGCATTAGAAGTGAGACCTTTATGTATCATATTCAAGAAAAGGCCAATTCCCATGTCATGTAAACCAACCGAAGAGAAAGAGAGAGCTTTCAAACTGTCTCTATGAAGCCAGAATAATTCAAAAACCCAAGACAAAGCTAGCGCTAACAAACCACAGACCAAACTCAGTTATAAAAGCAGACGCAAAAGTCTTTAACACAATCACCATTGAACATGAATCTTTCTAGCCAATTATAACACGGCAAGAAAAACAAATCTGAGGCATAAAGAAAAATCTAAAACTATCATTCACTTATAGGACTATCCACTCAGATACTGTGAATCAATGCAAACAGACCTTACAATAATTTAATAAGGAAATCACTTATAACAGACTCTCTAAAAATGTCTCAGCAATTATAAATTTAAAAAAATGGGAACTCCCATTATAAAGATAGAAAAGACTTAATAAAAGACAACAGCAACCATGTGACTAAAACTATAAATTATATTACAATAATAAAAGGTAAATAACTGGAGAGACACAATATAATCATGGGAGATGTATAGATCTGGTGTATCGAAGTTCTAAAACCTCCCCCAAATTTATCTATAATATATGGAACTTCAAAGAATATTAATGTTGGGAGACCTTGGCAATGGTTCTAAAGTTGACCTGCAAGAATTCCATTTGGATATTTTAAGAATTCACGTATCAGGGGTGCCTGAGTGGCTCAGTCCTTGAGCGTCTGCCTTCGGCTCAGGTCATGATCCCAGAGTCCTGGGATCAAGCCCCGCATCAGGCTCCCTGCTCTGTAACAAGCCCGCTTCTCCCTCTCCCACTCCCCCTGCTTGTGTTCCCTCTCTTGCTGTGTCTCTCTCTGTCAAATAAATAAATAAAACCTTAAAAAAAAAAAAATTCACATATCAAAAGGTCAACAAACCAGACACACATTTAAAAAATATTTTAACATAATCTCAGGGTAAGAAAGTTCTTTTATAATATGCCTAAAGGCAGAAAGACTACATAAAAATAACAAATGATGGTTTCGTTTATACCATCAAAGCCAAAGAAATAAAACAACAAAAAAGATGCACCTGTAACTTATGACAAAAAAAATAGGATTCATTTAGGAATCTTGTCTGAGTCAACCATATATAGTCAAGTATCCAATAGTGGCATGAAAAGTGGCATTTACAAACTAAAAGGAATGTATGAATTACTTTGGTGAATGGTATATAGGAAAACTAGCCAATCATTCACTTAGGGGAAAAGGTCATATTATATAAAAAAATGCTAAAACTAAAATCAAAATAAAATAAATAAAAGATTAATTTTTATAATTATGGAACAAGGAAGGGCTCATCTAACCTGACAATAAAATCAGGAGATATAAAGGGTAACTTTGACTTCACATAAGTACTTATTTACTATGCTAACTTTTCTTCCCAATAGGCACATATTTGAGGCATAAAGCTCCAGTAAGTGAAAACTATGTATAAGGAACTTTAGGGTTAAAAAGTTTGATAGGGAATCAGCAATTTTTATAAGAACATATAAATACACAAACCTGATCAGAAAGCAGAGGAAAATCTAAGGAAGAAATTTTAAAAGAAGAACTGATTTAAGGAGCAACCTCCCATAAAATTTCCATAAGCAATGAATTTACCATGTTATAAAAACCCTTCCAGAACACAGAAAAGAGATGGAGGACTTTCTATTCATTAATAATATGACCATTTAAATGTCCTTATGAATCCTATCACAAAGGTAGATGCCAAGTTCTATACCAAAAATTCACTCATTTCTTTTCTCAAGAAATTCAGGACTAAAGTAAACAAATACGATCTTCAGTAAACGTGCTCATAGATTTTTCTAACCAGGGGAACAAATAGCCCTTGGTCAGCAAGAGCATTAAAAAATTTTTTAAAATTTCAACAGGAAAACCTTAAAAAAAGAATCAGACCCTAACAATTCCTTCCCACAGTGGCAGAGGAAAGTCATTTGAGATCTGAGAGTTTGGGGCCTTTAGAACAGAGTAATCATAAAGATGGACAATATATATGTCTGTATGAGGAAACTGGGATACTCACATAGTGCTTATGGCAATGTAGATTCTATAGAGGACAATTTGGATAACTTATCAAAATTTTAAATGTACATACCCTGTCCTATAAATTCTATTTCCATGAATTTATCCCAGATATGTGTAATGACATGTGCAAAATATATTCATTGAAGCACTGCTGAAATGCACAAAATATGGTACATATTCATATAATGATTATGAAACCTTTTAAAATAATGAGGCAATTGTAAATAAACGGATATGAGACGATCTCTAAGGTAGTTAAGTGCAAAATGGGAGACAACAAGGTGTACAGTATTCTAAGAAACTATAAAAACAGGGCACCTGGGTGGCTCAGTGGGTTAAAGCCTCTGCCTTCGGCTCAGGTCATGATCTCAGGGTCCTGGGATCGAGCCCCGCATCGGGCTCTCTGCTCAGCGGGGAGCCTGCTTCCCCCTCTCCCTCTGCCTGCCTCTCTGCCTACTTGTGATCCCTTGCTCTCTGTCAAATAAATAAAATCTTAAAAAAAAAAAAAGAAACTATAAAAACAGATGTATTTACTTAAACAGATGATTTCTGTAAGGATATATATGAGACCGTTTATAGTAACTAATAGTGATTGCCTCTGGGGAAGGGAACTGGGGGGCAGGAAGAGAAGGGAAACTTACTTTTTCACTGTACAGTCTCCTTTTGTTTTTTGTTTTTATTTATTTATTTTTTTACCATGAGCATGTATTACCTAGTCAAAAAAATTCAAAGTTAAAACAAAACAATAAACAAAAGCACTAGAGGTCTTAGAGACTGCGCTACCCACTGAGTAGGTACACGCAACACTGACACCTTAATGCTGAGGGGTCTTCTCCTTTCCCTACCCATCCCACCCTGCTGGAGTCAGGTCACACCCTAAACCAGATGGCAGTCAATTTAGAAAAACCCCAAAGAATCAACTTTGGAACTTCTAATACCCAAGAATGACATATGGAAATTGCAGCTCTAAGTTGAATATACTCCTCAGATCTCCAGCAATTATTAGTATATAAATGCAATGCCATCCCCTACCCTAGTGATTCCACCTCTGAAACCTAACTAATAGATTTATCTGTCCACTGCACAAAGATACAGTTCTCCAGTGTGTTCATGGAGGCACTGTTTATAACAGCAAAGAACAGGTACAGGGAGGAGAAAGCTCAAGCAGAATTCCAACGGCAGAGACCACTGAAAGACCACTACTCAGCAGACGTGAAAAAAAAAAAATGGGTAGCAAATTTTCTGCAGCACTACAAAAAGCAACCAAAACAAACCAAACCAGAAGAGGAGGGGGAAAAATTATTTTGTAACATAGATGACAGTTAATATTTGAAATGTGAAAAGCTCTTAGAAAGCAGTAAGAGGAAAAAAAAAAAAAGAAAGCAGTAAGAGAAAGATAAATGTCTCAACATGAAAATAAAAACACACAGTACATAAAATCAGTGATAAGATCCAACAGTTACATCAGAAATCAAAGAAATGTGAAATACTACAGTGAACATTTTTTTGGTCTATCAAATGGGCAAATATTTCAAAAATAAAAATCAAAAAGAAAACCTGATGTTGGTGAGGCTGGTGCAGACATGAACCATGTTTCTGCATGTCATTTCAGCATATGGTTTAAAAACATTAAAAATACCCATTCCTGGGGCGGCTGGGTGGCTCAGTGGGTTAAGGCCTCTGCCTTCGGCTCGGGTCATGATCCCAGGATACTGGGATCGAGCCCCGCATCGGGCTCTCTGCTCAGCAGGGAGCCTTTCCCCCTCTCCGTCTGCCTGCCTCTCTGCCTACTTGTGATCTCTCTCTGTGTCAATAAATAAAATCTTAAAAAAAAAACAACAACAACATTCCTTTTGAACCAGGAAGTCTGCATTTAAGGACAGTCAAGTAAATAAAATATTAGTAAGAAAAAAATTAGAGCTAAAAAGTTGGCTGCCCACTACAATTAAGTCCTTATACCGTGTATCTAATTTCCTGTTTATAAAAGCTAACGCTTGCAGCGCTAAAAATCTGCTGCAGTAAATGATGGCAGGTGACACCATTTTACACATGAAGTCACAGGAAGGGACAAGCACATGTCAGAAGTATTATGTTGTCAATGGGTTGTAGTATAACTGCAGTCCTACCAGAGTCATCAAGAGTCAAACTCAGGAAAAGGAAACACTGGTCAATGTCCTCCTACAGTGGTACCTAATAGCAGGTGAGCCCTGTGAGATGAGGTGAGGTGCCCTGCTGGCCAAGTGACCCAACCCTTAACCCTGACTCACTCTGTCCTTCATTTGCAGTCCAAAGGGCAATTAAGAACGAGGCCAGATATGCTTAGTATCTGCCAGGGCCCCATACTCACCTTACCCTCAGGAAGACTCAGATCCCAGGTGAACTCGTCCTGTGACGGCACCTCTGGCCAATTAAAAGCCTAACTGCTCTACCCACTTCGCCCCCACTTCCCCAGTCCAGCCTCTGCCTCCATAGCAACAGCCACGCCTACCGTTAAAGAAAACAGAAGATAGAATTTGGAGGTGGCTGAGACGAAAGCATCAAAAAGGAGTCGGCTAAAGGTTTGCCTGATATAATCACATGAAATGTTGAGGCCGAGGGGGAACCCCTCCAAGGACAGCCCAGAAAGGCCAACAATAACAATTTACCCATATAATGAGATGTGCTTGAAGACGCATGAACCCAGTAGAAACGAGAGTGCCTGCACTTATACCCAAAGTCCCTGAGGGCAAGGCCTCTGTTGCCTTTTCCATCATCGTATTTTATCTTCACAGGACTGGCACAGAAAAGGTGTTCAATAAACATTTGTTTGCACTTCAATGCAAAAATGTTTAATAAATCCAATCTAGAAAAGTCTAAATAGCCCATGACCATGAAAGCCTATTTCAGGAATACAAGGAAGATATCCCAATTTCAGTGGACTATTCTATATGATCTATTAAAGGGGGAAGGAAGGGGACCCTGTGAGCACTGTTATACGTTGAAAAGCATCTGCAAACTTCAATAGCCTCTCCTTATACATTCTTAGCAGAAGTAAAACTAGGAGACCATTTAAGAATAAAGATTTACCTCAAATAAATGCAAGGAAGCACATTAAACACTAAAACTATTCCAACTAAAGGTGGGGACAAGGAAAGGAGGTCCTCCACCACAACTACCATTCAACACTATTCTGGAAAAAAACCTAGCAAACACAACTGAAGAAAAAGAAATGAAAGGCATCATGTGGAAAAAGCATTATTTTGAGCTGAAAAACCTTGTCAATAAATACAAGAAAAGAAGCCCATTAATAACAAAATAAATTCCCATAAATTCGACAAAGTATTTGGAACTCCAAACAAAAATTTTTAAATGTACAGAACATAAAATAAGTCCTAAATAAATGAAAACATATGTTTTCAGATGGGAATGTGGAAATTGTTTTCAATCCTTCCTTGAACATAAATTAAAATCCAATAACAGGGTGGGGAGTCTTGACAAAATGAGAATCCAGTTCCTCTATGTACAAAGATATCAGGAGAATTTTGAGTGAGGTATGTGTGTGGTGGGAGGAGGGAGTTGTCTGTAAAATGACCTAAACATACAAAAACATAAAGTATTCTTTCCAACACAATGATGCGAGTGTTAAGACAAATACACTAACAGAGCTAACATAGTCCAAAAACTGGCTTGCATGGAAGTATATACACATGTGGGATTTAGTTTATAATACAGAAAGGTCTTTCAGTCAAGAAAAGCATTAACTTTAAAAACAAACTACAAACTTTCTGAGGACTAAGTAGTAAAGTAATTTTAACAAAAGTGGTAAGAGGCGATGGCCAGCACTTTAATTTCTGACCAGTTATTCAAGCATGCTTTCTAAGAAGGCTGGAGATAGCCTTTGACATTAGGAAAGAATAATAAAACCGGCATTGGTGTCTGGCCTCCTGACAAGAAATTCTGTATTTCAACACATCACTGGAAGGCTAAGGCCACTAAGGCCAATAACAAACATTCTTTGTTCACATCAAAACAAATTGGTGTACTCAAAACACAGCATTCCTCCAAAATTTTCAGACAGGAAGGAATGAAAACAGACAAAATCTTTAATAGAATGTTATGTAGCCATTAAGTCACGTTTTCAAAAAATTTTATTCCGATTGCAAACATAGAAGATAGCACAATGTTCAATTACAGAATATTTAATAGAGAAACTACAAGCCATACCCATTGATCAAATTTGTTGCTGTACTAAACTTTCTAACATCCATATATAGAGTAGCATCTCATTTTTACCCAAATGAAATCACATTAGGAGTTCTGCGTGAGTATGCTTTGTATTTTTTATTTTTATTTTTTTAAATAAACTTTCCACCCAATGTGGGGCTTGAGCTCACAACCCCAAGATCAAAAGTCACATGCTCTACCCACTGAGCCAGCCAGGTGCCCCTTGTTGTGTGCACTGTAAAACCTAGTAATTTATGATGGCTATCTTTCTATACTAGTACATACAGATCTATATCATTCTCTCTAAAGACCACATAGTATTCCATTCTACAAACACACTGTTTATTATATAAAATTGACAGAAACCACTAATGTAAAAAAAACTTTTGAAGCACTAAATTAAAATAAGGTATAAAGTCGTACAGCACACATGGCATTTATATGTATGTAGTTAAGAAAACGATGAAAATGTCCACGCAAAGAAATATAATGCAGTTTTTAGAAAACAAAGCTATAAATGGAGATTTATTTATATGGAAATTCTTGTAGATACTGTTAAACAGCGACAAAGTAGTATGTGTACATGCACAAAGAAACACCCATGTAAATGGAGACTGAAAATGCGGTGGACACATTCTGAGCTCTCCAGATGGTATATCACACGCTCCTCCCAACCACTGTCTCACATCCTTAGAATTGCACTCTTGTAGCTTGGGTTTGAAACGTTAATGAATTGGGTATGATCTCACTTGTGTTAAAATGAAAACAACTACATAGATATTTAAACGTATGGAAGTATGTATAAACTAATCCAGAAGGAAACTTCCACATAAAACTTTCATAAAGATTTCATAAACCAGGGAAAATAAAAAAAAAAGTAATAAAAGATACTTCCATTTCTTTTTGCATTTCAGTTTAAGTGTTTTCCTAAGTTCACAACTGAGAAACATTTTTTTGGAATATAAAATTTGGAAGTAAATTCAATTGCTGTTTGTCTAGGCTTTTCCTTTCTGCTTGTTACTGTTTATCAGCACTCCCTCTGCTGTGGTGGTCCCCAGGACATGGCCCCTGCTTACTCTGACACTTCATCTCCCCGTCAGGCCACCTCACATTGCTCCCATGGAGTCCTCCACACACTATCGGTACACCCCCCTCGAGCCCGTACACCACTTGATGGCACTCCACACACAGGCCCTCCCCTGTCCTATTCAGTTCAAACTGAATTCTGGCCACATGGCACACAGTCACCTTTTCTGACTTGGAGGTGGACCTTCACATGCCCCTAGTTACTAAAGCTTCTGCATTTCCCTCTGTTCTCTGGAGTAGTAAGTGGGTTAAGTAGTAGCCAAGGGCAGGATCTTAAAAGGTCTGACCACATTTGGCAGACAGGGGCAAAGGTGGAGACACAAAGGGACCAGGCCTGACTGTGGTCCTAGGGGCCAAGGGAGACCACCAATTCCAAGAGGGAGAGAGGAGACAAATGATGGAAAACCAGTCTCACTCTCCACCCCAGGCGGAAGAGCTTATGGATTTCTAGCTGTTCTTTAACTTCCAAATATCTGTTCTTACACACACTGGACATCTAACCATGAAACGTTACATGCTTTATAAGCATTTTACATGCTGTAAATTTCAGAGGTGAGCCTGACCACCTAAAACCACAGGACAGTGGTGCTGCCAGGACAACAGTGTTGCCATTGTGGTTTATGCCACAGTTTTAGTGCTATTCTTTAAATGTTTTAAAGTACTTCATTTCTCCATTTCATGAATATCAAACAAAAATATGGGTCTCACAATTAATGTAACTGAAACAAAGATGGAATTCATCAGGCACTCCTGCTATAAGTGCAGTGTCTCTGGCCTCAATCAAAGGGTCAATGGGTCAAGCATTTAACTGAACTGAGAAGAACTCAATTAAAGAACACATATCAGAGGCTTGGAAACCTGAGTGGGACGTGTAAGGAAAGATAAAGAAATCCTGTGACCCTACTGTTTGACCTCAGACTCCCCACATTCCATCAGTTGAGATAGAAGCTCCGTGAGAGCTTCTTCAACCCCATCTCTACTTACTACTTTGGTCCCTCATCATGGTGCACCTAGATTCAGCCCCCTCACTCATTCTACCTACCTCATCCAAGGGCGCTGGAATTGAGAACTTTAAAGTCAGGAAGTGAGGAAGTTACTTTCTTTGTTTCTCAGGGACAGCACGGTGTGCGGTCTCCTCTCTCCTTTCGTTTGCTCCGTTCTCCTGCCTCTTTCTGCAGACCGACATTCTCTACTTCAGCATGCACATGGGTAAATGCTGCCCCCGTCCCAGTCCTACCTCACCTCCTAGTGAAGTGCCCAGTGCCCACAGACTAAGCAACCTAAGCTCTCCGAATTTGCAAGTGCACACGATGGCTCGAGTTCTTCTAGGGTAGTGGTTCTCAAACTTGGGGGTGCCAAAAGCTATCTGAGGTACTTACGAAATATGTACTGCCTTTCCAGGTATGATGATTTAGGAGGTCTGTGGTTCTCTAGGCAAGAGGCATTCGAATAAGCACTCCAGGAGCTATACATTGAGAACCACTGCTCTAGACTTAGAGGTGTGGTCTTGTCCAATTGACCATGAACAGGAGCATACAGGGACCAATTTTATATGGGAATGTCAGCAAAGAGTAAATGACCACTCTCCCTTCCACACTGGCCTCAATCTCCACCCTCTTGTCTTTTACATGGCTCCTCTCAGGTAATCTCCACATCACCCTGGGCTTACCTCTCTCACATAAGCTCAGCACTTACCACACTGCAGCAAAATTTCCTTGTTGTTGTCCATTCTTGTGGGGTTTCCCCAAAAATTTCAGAAGAGAGGAAACAGTATCTAAGAGTTTAGTTTAATGATCAGATCCCAAATAGTTCAAGATGAATAAAGCTATTTTAAAGAGAATGTCTTCTGAGCCAGTATGACTTATCTGACCATATTTTAATGTCAATAATTAGCTAATCAGATTCCCCCCCCCCTCCCGCCAAAGAGGAAGAGCATGGAAAGGCAGGCCACAAAGCGTGGTTCATCTAACCACGTACAAGAAAGGGCTACTCTGGTTAGACCTAATTTGAATGGAAATTGGGGAGGAAGGGGACTGTAGACAAGGGGCTTCTGGTGTCCTAGTAACCCTACCAAGAGCTTCACTGCACCAAATGGTGGCACCAGGCTACTTTACGGGCCAGTGCTATTAAGCTTTGTCTGCATCCTCTCATTTTGATTCCATACTCACCAAGCAACCTTCTCATTATGGTTTCATTTTCCATGTAGGTCTGCCTACAGGGAGAGAATCTGCTGATCATACATACTTTTGAGTATTTGGGTCCCTGCTGTAGTTATCTCCCACTATAAATTGATAAACCAACATTGAGAAAACAGGAACATTGTACTTCAGTCACACTATTTTTCAACATAAACTAGTATGTCAGTAGGGATTCTAGAAGTCTCCTGAGCTTCATTCATGTGTACCTACTAACTTGAGTCCGTAGCTGAAATAAGGTTTCTGAGTCTCCACAGGCTTCAGCAAAAGGCATTGGATACTTGGGAGCATTCACTGAGGCCAGGAATAAACCAATTCATTCCCAGGGGCCCATCTGGGACAGCATGTGAGCCTTTCTCCAGATGGTAATATCATCAGCATGGCCACCCATCTTGGTAAGCATGTTTTCCTACTCTCCATTTAACTAGAGTTCTCATTCAGTAGATATTGATGTCAGTGACTATGTTACCCACTTCCAGAGACACAGAGTCTAGCACGGTCCTGTCCCAGACTGGGCACAGTGTCCGTGTTTGCTGATGGAATAAACAACTTTTGCTATTTTTCTCACTTTTCCACATAATGTGATTCGCTGCACCTTATCTGAAACAGTTAGCAAACCATGAAGGAAGAGTACAGGCCCTACTGAGTCTCTTAGTACTTCTCTCAAATCCATCCACTTCACTTATCTCCCTGCTCTGACCCAAATCCAAATCACCATCTCTCACTCAGACCTGAGGTGGTCTCCCTGCAACCAGTTTCCACTCTCGCCTTCTAAACCCCACAAGCAGATGGTATGTTTAAAACACAAATATGATTCCCATGTTACTTTCATGGCTAAAACACCTCAATGGTTTCCCACTATGCTTCATATCAAGCTCATATACTTACCACTGACTGCAAGGCCTTTCACAATACAGCTCCTACTGACCTTCAAAATCCCCACCTTGCTCAAATGCCACTCAATTCTTTCCTTTGCTCCAGGTATCCTAGACTTTTGCCCTTTATCTCTGGATCCCTCAGGAATGTCCCTGTCCCCTCTGCTTAAGACTACTCTTCCCAGGGGCACCTGGGTGGCTCAGTGGGTTAAAGCCTCTGCCTTTGGCTCAGGTCATGATCTCAGGGTCCTGGGATCGAGCCCCGCATCGGGCTCTCTGCTCAGCGGGAAGCCTGCTTCCCCCTCTCTCTCTCTGCCTGCCTGACTGCCTGCTTGTGCTCTCTCTCCTGTCAAATAAATAAATTAAAAAAAAAAAAAAAAAAAAAAGACTACTCTTCCCAAAGCACACTACCGTCCTCCTTTCTTCAGGACTTAGCCTTAATTTCAATGACCTTCTCAGGAAGGCCCTATTGGCTTTTTTCAGGTTAACTGTTGTTCATAATGAATGTTCTCTCTCAAAAACATGAAAGATACAATTGTTTTTTCAACGTTTTTCATTACCCAATAGACTATGAGCTCCAGGAAAACACTTCCTTTCCCACTTGGGACCATGTTTGATAGATGAACCGATGAATCTCTCATGCTTCTTTAATCACCCGACAAAAGAGAAAGAGTAGGCCTGAAGGTACAGCTGAGTGTTGCAAAAAGAAGTAGGAAACTGAAAAGGATAGCATGAGGCCGAGGAGAATTTCTGGCGAACACACAATTCACCAGAAGAATCTGTGAGTTTTCAGAGCACAAATGGCACTTGCATGGCTATATGGAACACGTACGCAGTTGGAAAGTGTCAGGATAAGGAAAAATGTGTTCACTCCAAGGATAAGTGCAGCACTGTGAGAAGGGAATTCAGCTCACCTGGACCTGGCCACCTAGTGTTTGGACCTAGTCCCTCTTCCTCTTGACAGCTGTCTCTGAGAAGGGTAGAAGCTCGAGAAGGTAAAGCTGGGGAAGGAAAAGAAAACATGAGATATCAAATTTACTTTGTATATATATTACTCAGGCCGAAGAGGACTGCAAAACAGGTGCATCTCCACTTCCTTCAGTGACAGAGATCAAACCAGACCAGGAAGAAGAGCTCTCCCTTCCACGATGGAAGGGCCCATGGGCAATGCTCCCTGAGGCACATGTACCTTGGACTGTAATCACAACCTTTTCCCAATGAGGTTATTTCAATGGGTGTGCAAGCCAATTTCCAAGTATCTCAGAACCCTTTCTAACAAGCAAAGCAAAATAGTAAAGACATGGGGCTTTGGATTAAGAAATCAATTCAAGAGTCCAACTTCCTGCTTCTTAGCTATGTGACACTGGCCGACCCTCTAAAAGCAAAGGATGCATGTTGAAGGTAAATATTAGGAGGAAAGAATAGCTAAAATAGTACATTTATTTACTAGTTACATGTCCTATATAGTGTTTAACATATTACTTTTACTGTCTCTGTCACTCCTTACCACAACACTATTAATTTTCTAGTTCCCAGTTTACAGAAAAGCAGATGCTCAGAGAACTCAATCTCAGACCTCATGGCAGACTAATATAGATCACTGTAATGTCATTTTGGAAAACAGAACATCTACTGACATTTTCCATGAAGACGACATGAAGTAGCAACAATATGTACCCTTTAGAAAAGTGAATTAAAATTCTAGTTTTGTCACTTAATAGCCAGTAGTGGAGGGCCAGAAATTTAACTCTACTGTAAATTTAAGTAATATGAACTTAACTTAAAATGTGGACCTTAGTACTATCATTAAGTAGTAAGATCACTCCTTAATCTTATATAACATTTTAGAGATTATCAACATGCTCCCAATGGATTAATATTTCCTATTTCAAGTCCCACTGTGCCTCAGAGCATGCAGTCAATTAGAAGCACCTGGGGGAAGTATCTTCACCACTATAGCTCTACTTTATATTAAAACATTGTTCACTGGTAGGTGTACATGCTTAATTTTCTCTCACCACCTGGTTGGGAAGGAAGAATCCAACGTGTTACCTTCCCTACTATGTAAAAAAAAAAAAAAAATGATAGGGACTTACAAGCTCCTTTATTGGAGCTAAGACTAGAAGCAGCCTCCCTGGAGTCCAGAATACAGTTAAAGAAACATGGTGAAAGCTAATTCAGTGTTGAAAGCATCGCTGTCCTCCAGAGGACGCTGTGACAGTGCCCCAAGGAGCTCTGCGCACGCGCAGCTCCACCTCACCTCTCCAAGCGGGAAGCCCTGCCCCTCCAGCTCTCTCACACCCTCCGCCCAAAACCACGCCCGGACTTGCCTAGAGAGCCTCCTCTCCATAATCTCCCATACCACGCCCCTCTTGTAACGGTCTGCGCTTTTAGACCTTTTTCTTTGCATAAACTCCATACTGCCCTCAGAGCCTCCAAACCCCAAACCTTATGTCCACAGCCTGCGTCCTCCGTTTTCTTGAGGCCCTGCCCTTCCCCAAACCTATTAAAGTATCTAAATCTGAACCCCAGTTTTTCAGACTGACCCTCAGAGCTGTACAGGTGAGCCCTGCCCGCCACATTCCCTGAGAGTTGGCTCTGGTACCCTTCCAAGGAAACTCTGTGCCTCCTGCCATGCTGCATGGCCACCGTGGCAAACACTCTGGGCCTGCCAAACCGGCGCCTGCACAGCAAACCTCAGACTCCTTTTGGCCAGCAAAGGTGAGCAAGGCTACACAGGTGCCCTTAGTCACTCAAGACATGGCAATGCCACCCTCAGGCCCACCCTGCAACTCCACGGTCATTTATGATGGCGCCTGCGCAGTAAGCCTCGGCAGCCACCTACTGGCCAACAAACATCCCGCTAGGGTGGGTATGGGTCTGCAGACACTGTCTGTCATTCAGAACAAGACAGCCCCTCTCTCAGGGCCACCCTCCCCCGCAGCTCCGGCATCATTCAAGATGGTGCCTGCGCAATAAGCCTCAGGGGGGCCACCCCAGGCCAACACGCCTAGCTACCCAATGAGTAGGAGTCTACAGTCTCCCGTTAGGCACTCAAAACATGAAAGCCGCCCTTGGGTGTGCTCCCAGAAATAAAATCACTGATGGTGACATCTGCGCAATAAACTCTAGCTGTCACCTGTTGATCAACAGAGTACTCAAGTGGATGGAGCTCTGCAGCCCCTCCCCTTGGGCTCCCGGGTGGGCCCCACTCCCCGCAGCAGCCAGCCCCACTGTCACTCAAGATGGCACCTACGCAGTAAGTCTCAGCTGCCACGTGTCAGCCAACAGTGCTAAAGTGGGCGGAGCTCCGCAGGCCCTCCGCTTGGCCCCACCCCTCGCCCCCGTCACTCAAGGTGGCGCCTACGCAGTAAGTCTCGGCTGCCACCTGTCGGCCAACGAACAGTACTACAGTGGGCCGAGTTCTACAGCCCCTCCCCTTGGGCCCGCCCCCGTACAGGTGGCCAGCCCCACTGTCACTCAAGAGGGCACCTGCAGTAAGTCTCGGCTGCCACCTGTCCGCCAACGAGCAGTATTAGAGTGGGCTGAATTCTGCAGCCCCTCCCCATGGATCCGCCCCACCCCTCCGCGGCCAGCCCCACGGTCACTCAAGATGGCGCCTGCGCAGTAAGTCTCGGCTGCCACCTGTCGGCCAACAAACTACTAGAGTGGGCTGACTTCTGCAGCCCCTCCCCTTGGATCAGCCCCACCTCTCCGCGGCCAGCCCCACTCTCACTCAAGATGGCGCCTGCGCAAAAAGTCTCGACTGCCACCTGTCGGCCAAGAAACAGTACTAGAGTGGGCTGAGTTCTGCAGCCCCTCCCCTTGGATCCGCCCCACCTCTCGGCGGCCAGCCCCACGGTCACTCAAGATGGCGCCTGCGCAGTAAGTCTCGGCTGCCACCTGTCGGCCAACAAACAGTACTAGAGTGGGCTGAGTTCTGCAGTCCCTCCCCATGGATCAGCCCCACCTCTCCGCGGCCAGCCCCACTGTCACTCAAGATGGCGCCTGCGCAAAAAGTCTCGGCTGCCACCTGTCGGCCAAACAGCGCTAAAGTGGGTTGAGCTCTGCAGCCCCTCCCCTTGGATCCTCCCCCTGCAGCTCTGCGGGCCTGCATGATGGCGCCTGCGCAGTAAGTCTCAGCTGCCACCTGTCGACCAACAAAAATAGTGCCAGAGCGGGCGGGGCTTCTCAGGCCAGGCCCTGCCCCCAAGCCGTGGCGACAGGGCCTGCGCAACACCCCTCCGCCGCTCCCGTGCCCCCAGCGCTTCCCCTAGCCAAATGATGGGGCCAAACACACCCGGGGTGCAAACTGTCCCCAGACAACAGGAGAAGGGTGGTCCAGGAGAAAGAGCGGGCACGCCACGGGCCTGTAGCCCTGTCCCTCGGGACTAATGGTTCCATGACGGCCGTGGCCGCCGCGGCAAACATCGGGCCCAATGCCTGGTTTCAGTAGACGCTGACTCTCCAGACCACACACACGGACCGAGCCAAGCAAACGGCCACCAGTCACTTGCCGCGGCCCATTCTCAGAAGTCAGAGTCCAGACCCCACGCTAGTCGTCTCTGCAGCCAGACCCTTGACTAGTAAAGAAGATGCCAAGTAGTCGAGACCTTGCCGCCTTCAATCATTGCGTACAACACAAAGTCGCCACAGCCACCACAGCCACCACAGCCCCTGGCCCCGCCCCCTGCCGTGCCAGCCAGCCACCATCGCGCCTGCGCGGCAAACTTCGGCCCCCCCCCAAGATGGCGTCAAGGTAGGCGGGGTTCAGCAAGACCACCGTAGCCCGGGCGAGCCGCAGTCTCCACAGCCCCTGGCCCCGCCCCAACCCGCAACCAACCAATCAGGACAGCGCCTGTGCTGCCAACTTCACCGCCCACACCGAAGAAAGCGCTAGGGCCGGCGGGGAGGAGGGCCCCCCAGCCTCTCACAGCCAGAGAAACTACCCCACAGGCACGAAGCCCTCGGCCCCGCCCCTTGTGGCCCGTAGCTCCTCCCACCGCCACTGCGGCAAAACAGGCCCCGCCCCCAAGGGCTGGCAAGGATGCAGGGAGAGCCCAAGCGACCCAGCCTGTCAGGGACACCATGGGATGGACGTAGCGGTCTGCAGCCCCCAGACCCAGCTGCGGACGGAGGGGGAGCCCTGAAACCCGCTGGCCCGCCAGTTCCCCGGCGCCCACCCCAGCTGGCTCGCTCGACAGGAGTCCGCGGCCAACCCGTCCCCGTCCCCTACTACCTCCAGGCAAGATGGCGCGGCAGTCCCCCAGCTCCGCGGCCACCTCAAAGGGACGGCCTGTCCCCGGGACCCCGGCGGGCCACACAAAATGGCGCCTGCGGCAAGCGCGGCAACCCGCACCCGAGACCCACTGAGGGAGGACCCTGCCAGGCGACGTCGGCCGGCCGCCCCCCTTCCCCAGCTGACCATGGTCCCGGACTGCGGCGTGTGACCGCCGTGCTGCCTCACGCTGCATCCTGACACCGTCCTGATGTGGATGTGCAGGGCGGGCGCCGGCCCGACTCACCTCCCTCACCACACGGCCTCGGGCCCGACCAAGGCGCAGCCCCCGCGCACGGTCTAGCACGCCCACAGGACTCCTGGCGCCCCGCGGCGCCACCAGCCCAGGGTGGACATGCCCGTTCCTCAGCTCCGACCTCGTCCTCCTGCAGCTCCCGGCGTCTGCACGGAGCCTCTGCGCGCGACTCCTTGTCAGGCTCTCCGCAGAGGCGGGGCTCCAGCGCAGGCCAATCAGCGGCCGAGTTTCCCACCCCGGCCCCCCCCCGCCACGCCCCTGACCCCTGCCAATCAGGCTGCGGTTGCCGTGCCTACGGCTTGGCGCGAAGGCTGGAGGTTGACGTCAACTGAGCTGATACTAGGGGCCCCTGAGAGGGGTCTCCTAAAGGGGGAGGGGGCGGTGGGCGGCTCTGTGTGACCCCCACACAAAGAAAGTGGGTGACACCGAGAAGGGCCAATGACGCCCGAACACAAAACCAACTTAGAGAAAGAAAAATAACATACATGTGTCCAAAAAGTGAAAATCCAGCGGGCAAAACCGTGTATGCTGAAGTGTAAAGACAAACGGGAAAGTGGGAGAGACACTTCTCCGCCTGGGACACAGGAAAGACGCGGGGCTGGCTCCCGCAGTCAACGAGCAGCTCTCGGAAACCAGTGCGAGAAAGACCAACCACGCCAGAAACCTGGGCGGCCACGGAGGACGCGGGCTCTTCACGGGAAGACAC
>CM052888.1:48379101-48395405 GCA_028534135.1 Potos flavus
ATCCCTGCAGAGAGCCGCGCAGACCCCGCCGGTTCCCGGCACAAACCCCGACGGACCTGCACCGATCCCCATACAGACCCCACAGCGCCTGCACAGATCCCTGAACAGACTCCCGAAGACCCCGCCAGCGCCATGCACAGACCCTGCAGCGCCCCGAAGTGCTCTACAAGCCGCTCCGCAGACCCCCGCCGCGCTGGGCGGCAGACCACCGACCCGCAGATGACACCAGGGAAGGGATCAAGACAACAGTGAGGGGCAGCTGTCTGGGACTAGGAAGGACCAAGGATTGATTCCCAGAGTTAGGTAAACACATAAGTTGCTCAAGTTTGTAGGAATAAGCTGGTAAGTGTTTTCATTTGTTTGTTTGTTAAGGATTAACACATCTGCAGATAAAACTTGCACAAAAGAATACAAGAACTCCTTAACTGGTTACCTGGAGGGAAAAGGAATGGGGGGGGGCAGGGGAGAGGGATGAAGGAAGGATTTTTTTCCTCTTCTCCAACCCACACCGTTTGAATATCCTTGATAGAAATACCAATTTCTTTTCTAGCAATAAAATCAATGAATTATATGAAACTCATTAATATACCCTTTGATCCAACTATTCTACCCTCAAAAGACTAAGACAAAGAAGATAAGCAGCAATGTATGAAAGATTATATGCAAGCATATTCAAGGAGCATCATCTTTTATTAGAAAAGTGTACTCCGCAGGAGAATTAAATGGTATTCCAGTAAATCCATACATCGCAATTTTATGTGGCCAATAAAAATGTAGAATTTTAATTTTAAAGGAAAAAATTCATGACAATTAATTATAAAATGCAGGTTACTTACAAACACATAGAATATGATGCCCCAAATTAAATTTTCTATTTATACTTAGTAAGTATAAATAGAAATCAGTGGTTGCTTGTTACATTAAGAAGTTACTGGCTTGGGATGGGGGATGTTTTAAATCCCCAAGTCTTCAACAGTCTCTTCTCAGCCAGCCACGCCACAGTAAACATAAAAACTGAATGAAAACATTGTGTTTGCTATGAACCTTTGAAACATATTCCCCAGCAGCCTCTACAGAAATTCTAGAGGCACCACTCAAGTGAAGGTGCTACTACTCTTAGGTCAGAGGTTTTCACACCTGGCTACCCATCAGGATCACCAGGGGAGCTGTTAAGCACTGTAGCTGTTTTGGAGCTCCCAGGGTGATGCTAGGTCTGGTTAAGGTTTTGGAGGTGATTTTAACACAGTCTACCGACCCCATCCTTTCTCTCCTCAAAGTCCTCTATCTGCAATACAAGTGTCTCTCTGCATCCTGGATCATTCATTCCCTTCAGATACCACATCCCCTCTGAGCTCCTCCAGCTACTACCCCTTTCCTCAGCACCCTCTCCTCCCACGCTCCCCCAAAACCTCCAAATAGAGTGGTCTTCGGTCACTAACTCAAAGGCCTTACTGCACATTCTCTCCCTCTACGATGCCATACCTTCTACGCCAAAGAAATTGCTGAGCAATTCCCTATGCAGCTAGGAAACTTGATCTTAATCTCACTGGATCTTTCAGTAATATTCAACATCCTCATTAAAAGAAACAATAAGAAACAAGAACACACACTATCTTATTTTTGGTGACCCTACACCACCCTGATTTTCAATGGCCTCTTCTCCATCATCTTAGCTGGCTTCTGCTCTGTTCAACCTATAAAAGCTCAGAACTCAGTCACTAGACTTGTCTAGTTCACACACTCCCGAGGCAGCAGTTTCGGCTGGTGGCATGGTTTAAATATCACCTAGACGCCAGCAGCTCCCACATTTATATCCTCTGCCACAGAACTTTCCACAGAAGCTCAATCTCCTATATCTGTCTGCTAAACAGCTGACTGCTCCCCCTCGATATCTAACAGGAACTGGAAGCATTTAAAACAAATATTTAATTTTCCTTTTCCTCATTCTATATTTCTATATATTTCTATAAACAGCACCAGTTGTGGTAGCCAAAAATCTCACAATTGTTCTTGAGTCTTCTTTTCCTTAATATTAACATCTAATTCATCAGCAAGTCCTGCTGACCCTACAGCCAAGCCATCCCAAATTTGTCCAATGTTTTCCCTCTTCCTGACAATCCTAATCACCATGAATTCCCCTAGTCATTAGCCTACTCACTTGGCTCACCTGCTTCTAGTCCAAACCCTTCCCTCCCAACATTCTCTACATCATATCCAGGGTGATCTTTAAAGGCAAATATAAGATGTCATGTTCCAGCTTGAATTACCTCTCATTTCCTACCCCAGTCGCACTTAAATATAAGTCTAAAATATGTACCGTAAACAAGTTAAAAGAAAAGCCATCAATATCCTTTCCTATGGGTGTTAAATACTGACGCTGTAAAATTTAACAATCTCTTCCTTCATATTTCTGTTTTTTATACCTTATGAAATCCCTCCCCACACTGAAGTCATAAAGCTATTCTAATCATCTGAAGTTTTTATGTTTAATTTTCTGTATGTTTTGTGATCGGGATCTAATTTTTCTCCTGACATGTTTCTGTAGATGGGTTCTGTAGAGGGTTTTTCTGTTTCTGTAGAGGGTTTAGGCCTGTTCCTAAACCCTCTTGTCTGTCCCAGTGGCCCGTTTGTCTATCTCAGTGTGTTAACACATTATAGTAATTATTATAGCTTTCAATATCTTGATACCTGAAAGTGCATCTGCCCTACCTTGCTTTCCAAAAGTGTCTTTGACTATTCTTAGCCTTCTATCTTCAAATGACTTTTAGAATTAGCTTGTCAAGTTTGATGAAACACACTACTGTGAGGGCGCCCAGCTGGCTCAGGCAGGGAGCATGCGATTCTTGATCATTCAAGGTTGTGAGTTCGAGCTCCATGTTGGGTATAAATATTACTTAAAAAAAAACCCACAAAAAACCCTGAAGAAAATATATCCTATTGGAATTTCGGTTTGATTTTAGGAGGTCTCTTTCCCTATTACTTAGCTAATCAGTTATTTTGGGGTTACAATGTGGTACAGCTTTTTTTTTTTTTTAATAACTTCAGGTTTATAGGAAAGTTGCGAAGATAAAGATTCCTCACCCAGTTTCCTCTGATGGTAACATCTTACCTAACCTTGGAATGTTGTGAAAATGAAAAAATTAACATTAGTACAGAAGTATTAATTAAACTACAGACTTTATTTGAATTTTACTGGTTTTTCTATAAATGTCTTCCTTCTGTTCCAGGATCCTATCCAGGACACATTGTTACTTCTCCTTAGACAACTCTGGGCTGTGAAGGCCTCTCAGTACTTACTTCCTTATTTTTCATGACTTTGGCAGTTTTGAGGTATTAGTAAGGTATTTTATAGAATGTCTCTCAATGAGTTTATCTAATATATTCTCATGACTTGCACTGGATTATGAGCTTTTGAGAAGAATTATCTGCTATTGCTTTTTTGATTTCATATTCAGTGAAATTTGTTTACTTGTCCCGTTAGCTCTAATACTTGTTAGCTTGTCTATAGATTTTCCTGGGTTTTTTTTGGTAATGTCAATATCTTTATTAATGACAACTTTTTTCCCTGACAATCATAACTCATTCCATTATCATAACACACAGGCTAGGATCTCTGAGGTGGGGATACTTCTTACCTTTCACCATCAAGTAAAAATGTTCACAAGCTTTTTTATAGAGCCTCTTTATTGGGGCTTACGGAAAATTCCTTTAAGCTCTAGTTTTCTAAAAACTTTACCATGAATAAGTTTAATTTCATTCAATGACTTTTCTATATTCATTGGGAAGATTATACTTTATTATTTTGTATAATCTGTTAATGTGGAGAATTAAGGTTAATTTTCTAATGTTGAAACATGTTTGCATTCCTAAACCCTACTTGGGCATGATTACGAGAGTCTGATTTATATACACATACAGCTGGATACTACTGGCTTACTTTTCATGTTTGTTTTTTGCATCTAAGTTCTTAATTATACTGTCCTTGCCTGGTTTCAATATCAAGGTTATACCAGCCTTATAAAATAACTTGGATTATCTTGCTGCTTATATTCTCCACAACAGTTCATAAGAAAATAGGGTTCTCGGCTTTTGAAAGCTTAGTATAACTCACTGTAAAATTATCTAGATCTGATGTCTTCTTTCATAGAATATTTTAGACTTTGTTTCCTTATAAGTTTGGGGCTTATATTTCTGCTTTGTCTTGAGTCATTTTGGTCGTTTATATTTTACAAGAAAACTGTCCATTTCACTTAAATTTATTAGCATAGAACTATTCATAGTATTCTCTTTGACATATAATCTCTTCTGCATTGGTAATATGTCACCTTTTCTAGTACTAATACCATTTCATCTAATCTGATGTTCTTTTTCAGATTTGACAATTTTATGTTTTTTTGGTCAAATAAGATTTGACAATTTTATTAAAGATTTGACAAATTTGTTTTTAAAGTGACTTTTGTTTTTTTAACCATATTCCTTTTTTTCCATTTAATTTCTATTCATTTTATTATTTCCTATCTCCTTATTTGGGTTTCTCTTCCTAGCATCTTGACTTACATATTTAACTCATATACTTTTAATCTTTATTAATTTTTAACACTTAAAGCTGTAACTTTCCCTCCAAGTACCGCTGGACTGGCTTTGCGTGTGTTTCACTGCTGTTCAGTACCGTGTTTTATTGTTTCTATTACGCTTCCTCTTCATGACATGTAAGAATGCCTTTAGGTTTCCAAGTTCTGCAAAAGCCTTTTAATTACAGATTCCTAATTTAACTGCATTATAGCCAAAGGGCATCACCTATATTTTATTATTTGATGTTTTTGTTAAAACTTCCTTTGTGATCTTAGGATATAATCAATTTTTAATTGTTCGATGCATTAGAAAAGAATGAGTATTCTGTAAATACTAGCTACCAATTTCTATTTGTGTTCATAGAATCAAGCTTATTAACTATATGTTCACATTTTCAGGATTCTTACTAATTTTCTCTCTGCTTAATATATCAGTCCTAAGTAGTTACAATGAAATCGCCCACAATGCCTATGGTTTTAATCCACTGCTCCTGGTTAATTCTTTACTTTTTGCTTTATGTTTCAAGGCCGTATTTTTAGGTAGAAACAAGTCCGTGATTTTCTGTTAAGCTGGATATCAAAGAAATTACTCTGGGAGTTTACTCTTAACAGAGGAGTTAATCTGTTTGCATTTTTAATTTCTGATATATTTGCTTGTTGATTGTGCCTTTTCCTTTGCTTATTTTTTCCTTTCTTACTTTCTGCTGAGTAGATCAAATTTTCTTTACTCCCCCTTTTTTCCCCTCTGCTAATATGGAAGCTCTCAATTATATTTCAGTTATTTTATTGTCCACGTTAAATTCCTAATTTGTACACAAGTATATATTTAACAGTATAAATAATAAAGGATATCCTGGAATACCTTAGCAATTTTGGAATTTCCTATTCCCCCTTTCTAGTTGTTGTCTAGAAACTTAGCTATACTTTTTAAACAAACCAAAAAAAAACTTTTATATTCAACGACTAATTTTATATTTGTTGATATTTTAATAATTTATTCATTCATTGTTGCTTAAATTTCACTCCTTTATAGATTAATCTTTTTTTTCATTGAAATAAATCCTTAAATAAAATTTTAGTTAGTGTGTAAGATAGTCTTTCTATTTATATTTCTAAAATGGCGTTAGAAGACATTTCTAAATGACAGTTTATCTAGGTATGGAATTCTAAGGTGACCCTTATCTTCTCTCCTTATTTTGAAGATATTATTCCATTGTCTTCAGACACTGCTAAGGAGAAGGTCTGATATCAATCTAAATGTCCCACTGGATCTTTTAGAATAGGTGGTATGTATGGATTTATTTTTGTTTATCCTGCTCAGAACTTGTGTGCTTGATGGTCTTTCTTCCCTTTTGGAGAATTCATGCCAGTATGTCTTGGCCAAAATAGCTTTTCTGCCATTCCAATTCTATTCTCTTCTTCTCAGCCAACTGGAGTATACTGGTCCTTCTTTATCTATCCTCCATTTATCTTAATTTCTCTATTTTTCATAATCTTTTCTGGGTTGCTGAGTAACTCCTTTTTTTTTTAAACACACACACACACACACACACACACACACACATTTTTTGATTAAGTCAACTCTATACTCAACATGGGACTTGAACTCATGACCCCAAGACCAAGAGTTGCATGCTCTACAGACTGATGAGCCAGCCAGGTGCCCCTGTAATTCTTCTTTTTAACTGCATCCAGTATAGTGTTTTCCCTTTGTGTGTTTTACAATGGCTATATTTTCTTTATGTCTACGATTTTTAATTGATACTTTTTTATGACCACCTTTCTCAAATGGATGAACATGTTATGAATACTATCCTTTAACTTTTAAGAATCTTAAGGTCAGGGACACCTGGGTGGCTCAGTTGGTTAAGTGACTGCCTTTGGCTTAGGTCAAGATCCTGGAGTCCCAGGACTGAGTCCCACATCAGGCTCCCTGCTCAGTGGGGAGTCTGCTTCTCCGTCTGACCCTCCCCCCCACGCTCTCTTTCTCTCTCAAATAAATAAATAAAATCTTAAAAAAAAAAAAAAGAATCTTAAGGTCACATTAAAACTATCTGATTTGAATTGCATTTTGTCAGGAGTGAATTCATGTCCTAGCTGTTGATTTTATTGTCTTGCTTATTACAGGTTTTCCTAAGTTTAACTCAGTGCTTTGTAATTTTAGTTTCTAAGTGTTTCTCCTATGGGTTATCTTTTCCCCTCCTCTCAGAACTTCTCTTCCCTCCACTTCCAGCTTTTTTTTGGTGGGGGGAGGGGTATCTCTACCTGCCCTTGAGAAACTTAGTCCCAAGACAAGTTTTATATTTCAACTAGGGCATTTGTGCCATGTGAAGAGAAAGTATATTATTCACTGAACAAGATTTAAGCTTAGGCTGGGTCCTCTCTCATGGTCGTGTTTTTCCCTACTGTGCTGAGTGTAGCCATCAGAAGCTGGAGCCCTGAGTAACCATCACTACTTTTTTCCAGTCTCATTTTATGTCAGGACAGCTCCACCCCCGCCTGTATGACACAGTGAACCTGGGACCTCAATATGCATCGGGTTCTCCTGGCCCTCATTACTCCACAGCAGTCGAATTGTTCACTTCCTCGGCCTATTTTAAGAGGAAAAGTCCTGCGGGTTTATGTCTTTGAACCCCACATATCCTTGTGTCTTTCTGCTCAGTTTTTGATCCACAGAGATGTCATAAATATCTCTATCATTGCAAGTTCATATTAAAAAGTGGAAGTGTGAACACAAAAACCCCCAGCACCATCTCAAAAATAGTATCTTCTAAATTATCTACAGCAGTAATCTCATTTCTTTCCCAAGTGTATGGTGTTCTCCTGAGGCTGACAGACGGAATGCTTAAGCAGATGAGGATTTAGCTATTTTCATTTAAGCCAGATGTTAAAGAGATTTGCAAAGATGTAAAACAGTGCTGCTCTCCTCAGTAATCTTTTGTTTTGGGCATTAAGACATTTTCAGTTAAAAAAAAAAGTTGCTTATATTAACATGTAATGGATTTACTACTATTATTTTTAAATGGACTAATATACATTTATAATTTCTGTTTTAATTTCTAAACCTATACATAGTGGCAGGTATATACCATATAAACAGAATTCTTTGGAGTCTTCAATCATTTTCAAGATTGTAAATGGGTGTTAAGACCAAAAAGTTTGAGAATCTCTGGTCTGCAATAAATCTGTAATAGACTGGACTAACTGGGTCTTCTGATCCCATGACTTATACAGATCTTAAATAAATAGAAGTCTCTCAGTAAATACTTATTCATCCATTCTTTCGACAAATTCTTTTTTTTTTTTAAGATTTTATTTATTCATTTGACAGAGAGAGAGATCACAAGTAGGCAGAGAGGCAGGCAGAGAGAGAGGGGGAAGCAGGCTCCTCCCTGAGCAGAGAGCCTGATATGGGGCTCGATCCCAGGACCCTGAGATCATGACCTGAGCTGAAGGCAGAGGCTTAACACACTGAGCCACCCAGGTGCCCTATTTCAACAAATTCTTGAGTTCCCACTACGTATAAGGGCCAATGCTAAGGCCAGGTTCATGGTTCATTGTGAGTGCCACTGAAATGGCCCCTGCCCTCATCCATTTGATAAATGTCTTCAAGCTTCAGTCTAGCTAGGAAGATACATACAGTAAGTTGGCAAAATAAACCTTTAAAAACTATGCTGAGGGGTTTGAAGAAAAAAACCCCAGGATGTAGAAATGAGGAGGGATGTGTTTGTACGGTGGTTACAGCGTAGTCAGGGAAGGCTTCTCTGAGGAAGAGAAGCAAAGACTCAATTATAGGAAAGAGCCAGCCAGAAAAGCAAGGGGAATGACATTCTAAACAGACAAAATAGCAATATACAAAGACCATAAGTGAAAACAATAGAAAGACACCTGAATTGGTGGAGGATAGTTAGAATGGGGTTGAGGTGCATAAAATGAGGTTGTAAAAGTGTGCAAGAGCCAGCTCTTTAGGAACTGTGAACCAAGATGATCTTGAATTTAATCCTAAATGTGATTGGGGAGCCAATAAAGACTTATACATAAGGTCTGACTTAACCCATCCGGAGAAGATTTATGTTGCTGTCGGAGAATCAGAGATGGCGAAGAGAGGAGGTAGCTGTCTAGGCAAAGGATGAAGGTGCTCTGAACTAACATGGTGGCCGTGGAGATAGGGAGAGGTCATACAATGTATTTTGGAGACAGAAGAGAGAGATCTTGCTGATAATCTGTGTGCATGTGGCAAGGAAAAAGTGTGTCAGAAATGATTCTAAGGTTTCTCATTTGGGCAACTTAGTAAATCGAAGTGTAATTTAGTGAGTTTCTGAATTACATATTTAGGGAAGAGCCTAAAATCAAGAGCTCTCTTTCGGACATGTTACACTTGAAATGCTTATACTCCTATCAAGTGGAGAGGTTAAGTAGGGATTCTCGAGAGGTCTCTGCTGGAGCTCTAGCTCTGGAAGTCCTCTGCTCCTGCTCTGGAGTTGGGTTGATACTCGAATAGCCAGGTTAAAGTAAACACTACTTTACAAAATAAAGCAAGCAGTTCTTTAGTATTTAGGGCTCTTATGTATATATTCATTGCTGAATGGGTAAATATCTTGGTATACAAATTTATATAAAATTCTTCAGTAATGCAAATCTAACCAGTTTTCCTTAAGGGTAAACTTTTATTTTTTAACCCTCTCAAAGGATGTCAGGACAACTGAAAACCAAACATTTACATTAAAGGCAAACAACTCTTTCACAAAAAAATGCCCCTAAATTCAAATATTAAAATAATAGCTCCCTCAAACAATTAATTATATGTAAGATTAAACCTAAACAAAGGGCAACCCTATCAGAAATGGAGGTTATAAAAGGAAAATATGTCAAGTCTAGACAGTGCTAAAGTTCAGAACCACAGGAGTTCCTGTATGCCAAGAAGGCTCACCTGCCTACCCAATGTTCTGCTCACATGTTCCCATCCAAGAGGGCACTGGGCACCTTCTCTCATTGGAAGCAAAAACATTTAGAAGTCAAGTTTTCACATGTTAGTCAAAATACTTATGTAGACGATATGGGGTTATTCACATACTTCTTCCTCAAATTGGTTTATCAGCCAGAAAGCTCTAATCCTGAACTGGCCAAATGCTAGATGCTTATTTATTCAATTATTCAACAAACAGGTATGGGATATCAACTACATCCCATCCACTTGGGATTCAACGAACAAGGAAACACAGTCTCTGCCTTCATGGGACATATGGTCCACGGGTGAAGCCAAACCATCAAATATAACCACACAATGTGAGTGACAAGCAGTCAGTGTGATAAAGATACACATGTATAATGCGAGTTTGACCTGGATCAGGTACTGAGAAAAGACAGCCTATGCCTAATTAACAGTGTGTACAAAGGTTAGGAGGCAGAGAGGAATATGGAGAGCCATGGAACTGGAATACAGACTGGCATAAGACAAATGCTAAAAAGAGAAGTCAGATCTCACAGGGTCCTGCAGGCCATTTAAGGACTGGAGATCGCTGGCAATCACAACAGCCAGCACACTACAGGAATTCCTCCGAGGGGCAACCGACACTCAAATCTCACCCAAGTCTCCTGAAAAATGGCATGATTTCCACACATACTCACGTGTCTACACCTCAGATGTGACTAAAACGATATGGAGAGGTGATACGGTTCCCACAGCGCAGATCATCAGGCCAGGCAGGCCTGGCTGGTTTTGCTCAAGGCCCATCACAAGATATATCTAAAGAGAACAAGAAAAAGACAATCAGGGACGCCTTGGTAGATCAGTTAAGTGCCTGCCTCTGGCTCAGGTCATGATCCTGGGGTCTTGGGATTGAGCCCCCCTTCAGGCTCTCGCTCAGTGGGGAGCCTGCTTCTGTTTCTCCCTCTGCCATCCCCTCCCCCTTGTGCTCTCTGGCTCTCTCTCTGTCAAATAAATAAATAAAATCTTAAAAAAAAGAGAAAGAAAGAAAAAGACAATCATTGAGATAAAAGTAGAAAATGACTCAAAAAGCAGAAAAACAGCTGGAGATAAAGATTTTACAAATTCTGTATGTAATAGAAAATCCCATATTATATTACATATAATAGAAAACGTCCAAAGGAGAAATATTTTATGGAATGATGTCCAAAATACATTATTAAGTGAAAAGCCAAGGAGTTGAACACATTGTTTGTCAAATTAAAAGGGAAACATCTATATTTGCTACTACATATGTACAATAACTTTGGAAAGACTATTCAGAAAACTAGTGACACTGGTTATCTACAGGAATAGAAACTGGCGGCTGGAGATTGAATGTGGGAAGGAAATTTTTACTATTTACCCCTTTCTCCTTTTTGAATTTTGAATCACACATATATATTACTTATTAAAAGTTAAAGCGAATACATTAATATTAAATAAGACTTTAAACTGATACATATGAAAATTTAATGAAAAGGAACATTTTCAAAGAAATAAAAATGACCAAAACTGACTACCAAAAGGATAGGGAAAAAAATTGGGAAAGATCTTATGACAAAGACTACCTGTGTTAAGATGCTCTCCAATACATTTCAATGACCCAGGAGAGGGATTTTCAACTGCGTAAGACCTAGGAGATTAAAAACTAATACTTATTTAGCACTTCTTGTGTGCTACATACTGCATCAAGCATTACATGTTTTGCAGCTCGTCCTTAAAATAGGTGAAACAGGTGTCCTCATCAGTTTTATATACAAGGAAACTGAAGCTCACAGAGTCTCACTCAAACTTGCATACCTCATAAATGACTCCAGAGGTCAGACTCTTCAACCACTATGCTATGTAATGCTAAGCTAACACATTGGAAAACCTTAAAGAAACGCTATCATTTTCTTTTTTCTTTTTTTTAAACGCTATCATTTTCTAGGGAGGCAGCAATTACTTGAAATCTCAGTTTGACTGGAAGTGTCTTTCAAATGCCCAAGAAACTAATTATTCTTAGTCTGCACAAATTGTTATAGGGCATTAAAAAAGGCAGAAGGCTTGCCAATTCCTTTAACTAAATTAGGAGAGTGGCTTTCAAGAACATTTTCTTACAATGGAAATGTGTTACCAGAATAGCTATCTTCTTAAAGTACTTGCTCTGTGGCAGGCACTGGGTTAAGTGCTTTAAAAACCTCTGGGTACCACTTGGTAAACAATCTGGCAGTTCCCTGAAAGGTTACACAGTTACCACAGGACCCCACAATTCCATTTCTAGAGGAGATGAAGACCTACGACCACATGAAAACATATGTGAAAGTTCACAGCAGCATTATCAGAATAGCCACAATGTAGAAACAACCCAAATGCCCATCAGTGATGAATGGACAAACGAACTGCGGTATATCCATACAACAAGAGTGTTTGGGGGGAAAAAGAATGAAGCACTGACACATACCACAACATGGACCAATTTTGAAAATATTATGCTTAGTAAACGAGCCAGTCAGAATAGCTCGCTTCCATTCATATGAACTGTCCAGAACAGGGACATCTGTAGAGACAGAAAGTAGATTAATGGTTGCCTAGGGCTGGGGACGAGAGGAGTGGAGAGCGAGGATTTCCTTTCAGGGTAATGCAACGTTCTAAAATTCCTTTTGGTGATGGTTGCACAATTCTGTGAATATACTAAACACTACTGATTTGTACACTTTAAATGGGTAATTAGATTTAGATAAAGTTATTGGCAAATTGATATATCTGGGTAAAATTTCCCAATAATCATAATGAAACTAGAACTAATATATTTGTTTTATAGATGAGAAATCTTCAGCTCAGAGAGGATGTCATCTCCTCAAAGTCATAATCTGATCGGTTGAGAAAGCCAGAATTCAAACCTAGGTCTTTTTGTCTATACTGCTTACTACTTCCCAATACAATCCTATGCAAATACAATGAAAATCTTCAAGAAATAGCCCCCTTTAAGAGAAATAAACTGGTGACTAATGGATTCATGAAGGCAATCTCCTAAGAACAAATAATTCCTATAATAGTACTAAGCATTCCAAACCTAGAATAAGAGGGAAGGCTGCCCATTTAAGAATCTAGCAAATGGTTTTTAATCTCGAATGGGTCTTACATTAAGAGTGCCCTGGAGAATAATAAAAGTAATAGCTATCATTTATTAAATTCTTAAAATGGGCAAAGCCTGGCACCAAGCCTTTATGTGCGTTATGATGGTTAACCCGCATCACAACTCTGTGAAGTATACACTATTATTATCCAAGTTTTATACATCAGGGGCAAGCCTTGAGAGGTTAGTTATCTTGTCCCAGGTACATGCTAGTAGGTGGTGGGGTCAGGAATCAAACCCAAATTTGCGAGATGCCTGAGCTCTCAACCATCACTGGGTACATGTCTAGGCTATTAATTTTTTTTTTTTTAAGATTTATTTATGTATTTGACAGAGAGAGAGAGAGATCACAGGTAGGCAGAGAGGCAGGCAGAGAGAGAGGGGGAAGCAGGCTCCCCGCTGAGCAGAGAGCCCGATGTGGGGCTCGATCCCAGGACCCTGAGATCATGACCTGAGCCAAAGGCAGAGGCTTTAACCCACTGAGCCACCCAGGCGCCCCTAGGCTATTAAATTTGAAAGCCATAATGAAATGTATCATTCTTGAAAGGAAAGCAGATAATAAAAACTTGGCAAATGTCAAGGGAGTACTTTCTTGAAATACTTCTCTAAGCCCTTGCCTTTTTCTGGCAACTTTCTTCACACTTCCAAGGAACAAATAATTCCTCTGCTTTATAAACTGTACTTCAGTGAAATTAAAAAACCTTTCATTTTAACAACGTAGCACAGCGGTTTTCAACCCCAAATATATCATATTGTGAAATAATAATAGCTAATGCTAATTGAGAATTTATAAGCGCCAGGGATTTTTCTAAGCACTTTATAAAGTGTTAACTTATTTAATCTTTAAGACGACTGTCTGAAGTGGATACAATTAAAATCTCTATTTTAGGAATGAGAAACAGGAGGGAGAGTGGTTGAGTGACCAGCTGAGTCACATAGCTAGTAAGTGGCCAGGATTTAAACTCAAGTCATCTAGTGTCAACCTCTAACACTTAATTCTGTTCAGCTAACTCTCAGAACTGTGAGATAGCTAAAATGTGATCACTTGACTCCCTGAGTAAGACCCTGAGTAAGACCTTCCATATATATCATCTCAATCTAACAGCCCAAGGAGGGAGGTATGTTAGTATAATGCCTATCTGTAAGATGAAGAACATGATGCTCAGAGCACTGGGTAACGTACCCAAATAGGTAAAATGAATACATATCAGAACCAGCACTTTCTTTTTGCTTTTTTTTTTTTTAAGATTTTATTTATTTATTTGACAGAGAGAAATCACAAGTAGGCAGAGAGGCAGGCAGAGAGAGAGGGGGAAGCAGGCTCCCTGCTGAGCAGAGAGCCCGCTGCGGGACTCGATCCCAGGACCCTGAGATCATGACCTGAGCCGAAGGCAGAGGCTTTAACCCACTGAGCTACCCAGGCACCCCTGAACCGGCACTTTCTGACTCCAGATCACACCACTAGTCACTATGCCATGAAATCCTGTGGTGGGGTCAGCAAACTACACCCTGCAGGCCAAACTCAGTACTTTGTCTGTACAGTCTACATACAATATGGTCAAATTAAAAAGTGGTTAAATAGCTGACAAAATAATCAAATGAATAATCAAACACAAAAATTACATGAAATCCAAATTTAATGTCCATAAATAAAGTCTCATGGACATAGCCACACCCGTGTTTACATACTATCTATGCCTGCTTTCATACTACAGTGGCTGAGTTGAGTAATTTCAACAGACATCATATACCCCACAAAGCCTAAAATATTTATTCTTTGGTCCTTTACAGAAAGGGTTTACTGACCCCGGTTCTCTAGTATTAAATTTAAAACTCTTAGCAAAATGGAAGGGGAGAATATAAAAAATACCTCCCAAAAGGAAGAAAAAGCATGACTTTGAAGGGTGACTGGAGTAGGAATGGAAACTTCCTTCCAACTTTCAAGGAACATGTAATTTCTCTGTTCCATAATGTGTTCCAAGGCCTAGGAAACAGTGGAGGGCTTCCCAACTCCTTTTAGTTAACTAGTTCACAGAGGTTTACAATCCCTAAGCTGTTTTAATTGGAAAGAATTCTGCATAATGAAAATAACAACAGGTGATAGTTATGGAACTTTCTCTATGCTGCCAGGTTTAGTGTTAAGTCAAAGATTTCCATTTAATCCTCTCGACAACAAGAGAAGGTAGGGTGCTATTGTTATCCAATTCTGAACATGAATCTGGAGCCTCAGGAGGTCACGCACATTGCTCAAGTCACCAAAGTTGGTAAGAGCTGAGGCCTCCTTAACTCTTGTTTCCGCCTTCAGGGACTACACTCTTAACACCAAGCCATTTAACTTTAACCTAATAAATCTGCAAATACTAAGGAAATGCACAATTTCCTGAGAAAATATAAAGCACCCAAACTATCAAAATAATACTGGTGGTTGGGGGGAGGTGGTTATAAACTTCCTATCAATCCCCAGGGAGCAAAAAATTATGAGCCACAAAATGGTCTCAGTCATAAAAAAACAAGTTTCTCAATGAACTTTATGCCTTAGCCCATGGGTCGCAGTAGCATCTATTTCTTGACTCATCCCCCTTGCTGTCCCAAAAAGAGAATCCCTAAAAGTTAGTAATAGCTAACATTTTAATCTGGAGAATGCACCAACGCACGAAGACTTTCTATGCAATAACTCCGATGTAGGAACAATTCTCTCCTGCAAACAGAGACACAGAAAGATTGAGTGGCTGTCCAAAGTCTCACCACCAGCAAGTGAGAGGACCTAGATCCAAAGCCGAGCCAGGCAGTAAACAAAGTCGGCATCTTTAATAACTCCCTATGATTCCGTGGTAATAAATCTGAAAATAAATCCGAATTAAATATGCTTGACCCAGGGAAAACAGAAATTGGCAAAACTGGGCCAAACTTACAGTTGGGGGTGGGGGTGGGGGGAGGTGCGGCCGCATTCCCACAATGCCTGAACAAGTCTTGACAATTCATCTCAACTCCCGCAGAGCAGTTCTGAACCCAAGCTACCTTCCTTGAAGGCAGGTGGGACCCCCATGTCGGGTAAACGCTACGACACGTGGACCCCCAAAGCGTTATGCTAAGTACGAGAAGCCAGCCGCAAAAGACCACATACTGTACGACCCCATTCTCACGAGAGGCCCCGGGAAGGGACATCTGAAGAGGCATCAAGGGCACGAGTGGCTGCTCGGGGCTGGGGGCCCCCGCCGAGGGAGGGCAAACCGGGGTGAGGGGCTTCTGCGGGGGGCGAGGCGGCCGGGCCAACGCGGCGTCGGGGCGAGGGCTGCACAACTCCACACACGTGCTTCAGAAAACCACGGAGCTGTGCACTTACAGTGGGCGGGTTTTCCAGGATGGGCGCTCCCATCTTTGGGAAGCTGCCGTGGACACTCCAGCGGTCCTCCTCCGAGACCCCCGCCGCAAATCCAGGCCTTGGAGAACGCGCGCCGCTCCCGACCGCCGGGGTGGAGGCCTTTCGGGGGCTGGCCATGACGACGGCGCGGGAACCCAGGCTGTGGCGCCGGCGGGGGACGCCACAGGAGCCGCCCCGACGGAGGGGAAGCCCTCATCTTCCCGAGGCCTCGCGGGCCCGAAGGAGAGGAAGCCGGCGACCGCCCAAGATGGCGCCGCCCCAGGC
>CM052888.1:48395905-48448478 GCA_028534135.1 Potos flavus
AGGCAGCGTGTTAGCTAACCCAGAAGTAAACTCCGGCTTTAGAATTCCATCGGGTCACATTTTTACCGGATTGAATGTATTCTGGGGGAAAAGAGAACCGGTTCCCTCCGTCCTAGGACGGCCCCGAGGGGACAGGCACCTGTCAGAGGCGAGTGTCCTCGGTGTCTGGCGTGGAAGGGATGCCCCGCGACTGCTCTCCAAGGGCCTGGACGGCGCCACTGAAGAGGGGCAGGTGTGTGGGGGCTCCGTCGCTGGTAAGGGAACCGTCAGCTAGATGGGCCCATACGACCGACTTGTTGTTGGTCGCAGGGTAGCCGAGGGTGAGCAGGAGGGTGGCCCGCTTCGGCAAATGCAAGTACCGGCCAACCCGGTTACATCCGAATTTCCGATAAATAACAAACTTTTTAGCATTACGTAGGTCCCATTGGGGCACACTGCGGTTCCTATATTTTATCTGGAGCCTTAGAGACAAGGCAGCGCGGTAAGGCGGGGAGGGAAGATGCCTGCATTCCTCTGAGAAGAAGAAAAAAAATGGTATCTGGAATTTATAGATAATGACGGAGCAGATCTGAAGACCGTCCTTGAGAAGCTTTGATTTATAAAGTGCTGGGCCCTCTGCTAAGGGTGGTGTTTACGTTATCTTAATGGGAACCGCCTATGCAGTGGGATAATCATTCCTACTTTACAAATGAGGAAGGAGGCCCAGAGATAGGAAGTCACTCGTGCAAGTTCCCACGTTTTTATTCAGTCACCCCAAGAATATTTACTGAGAACTGACGGTGTACCGATTCTGTGTTTTCATTCCGCACACACAGTCAGCCTCCTGAGCTGGAAAATTCCAGTCCCTGCCCACTCCTCGACCTCCCTCCCTTTCCCCACTCCAGCTGCAGTTTCCATGGTAACAGACTGAACCTGCCTCGATAGCTAACAAGAGCGAAGAGCTCTTGAAGGGGAACAAGCCAGGACCATTGACGTCAGCCTAGCCTGGCTGGGGGATGGGGAGGACGGCCTGCAACCCTAAAGCCTCCTCCCATCAGCGGCTGATGCAAGACTTTTGTATGTGTTAAAATCTGTTGTTGAGTGGGGGTCTCCGCAGAAGAACAAAATGTCGACTGCAGGAACCTCTGCAGAGTCCACAAAGTCCTAGGTTTTCGGTTCAGAAGCTGCCGCAAGCAGCAGTGACGTTAACGTTATGCATATTTACCATTTATTAATTCATTTAGTCTATCGTTCAAGGAATAGTAATTGGACGGGTGGTGGCATTCGATGTGTCAGACACTGCTAGATCCTAGAGATGTAATTGCTGTTCAAACATTCAGGGTCTCTACCTTTCTGTTCCTTAGAGTCCAGCGGGAGAAACGTGCACTTACTCGTTCATTCTTCAGTATATTCTGAAAGACCATGATGTGTGAGACATATATTGGAATCTGGAGGATACAGAGGTGAGTTTTGAAAACAAAACACTTTGCTGCACGGAAATGCTTTTGGTATGCATCGAGGTCAAATGTTAAACAGAATCAAAAACACTGCGAATATTTACCGAGTACCAGCTATGGTGTCAGGCACTGTTTTAGGCAAAGGAACTACAGCAATGAACAAAATAGAGTTGGTATCTGTTCTTATGGAGCTTATATTCTGGCGGAAAGAGGGAAAAAATATGTAAATGAATCAGTGTTCTTTCTTATAACAAATGGTATATTCAACTTACGTTGACTTAAAGAGAATTTATTAGCCGAATTAATTGAAAATGCCAGAGGCATAGTTGGTCTAATCAATATTTATAAACATAATTTACGTTATTGCAGACATCTGTAGTTTTTCTGCCCAGTATTCTTTCCTCCTGCTTCTTGCTCCAGCCCTCTTTTGTATGGGGAACTGGTTAGTATCCAATGCAGCCTTGGTCCGTCAACTCCGTCCGTTGCCGTTCCCATAGTGATTGGTTCAGGGATGAGGGCATGACTCCGGATGAGCCTCTCGGAGAATTACCTGGAACTTTTCCCTGGGGGCTATGAGGAATGACATTCTCTTTGTTGGGTGCTCAGCTGGTTGGAAGTGTTCCTGAGCTAGGACCATCTTGTCTGCCTACCAGGGAATAAAGCAAGAGAGTTCGAGTCCCATGCTCTCTCTCCTGCTGCTTAGGTTAGATAATGTACGTAATGTGCTTAGTGCAAAGTAAGCTCTCAAACGTTAACCAGTTTTCTTAGTGATTTACAACGGGAGCGGTGGGAAGAAATTCTTTGTAGGGACTAGAAGACTGGGTTTGTTGACCACTTCAAAGTTGATGTAAATCAGGAGGTTTCTTGGAGGTCACAGAATGAAAACAAATGGAGGTACACAGTGTGGAAGGACGTGTCCTCCAGGCCATGGTGAAGTTTGAGGAGCTACCCCGGATTCACTGCAGAACCCAACTCCCTGGATTCGGAACGCTTAGACCGACCATTCAAACTCTCACTGACAATGGTCCTAATACATCCGGGCTGCTATAACGGAACTGTCATAAATTGGATGGCTTATAAACAACAGATATTTCTTTCTCACAGTTCTGAACGCTAGGAAGTCCAAGATAATGGCGGTGGCAAATCTGGTGCCTGGCGAAGGCCAAGTTGGGGAGGGGGTGCAGTTTGACCCCCAGTAGCAAGTGTACCACCCTCTCTGCTGGTTTCCCTGCCTCCACTTCTCTTTCCTTCCGTTCATTCCCCAACGTAGGCCAGGGTGACCTTCCTAAAATGCAGATAGGACCAGAGGTGTGCTGTGAGTTTGGGGGCTCATCTGGGCCTGTTTTTTCCTGTATTTCAGGAAAAAGGCAGAACCTCAGGCCCCCTGTGCCCTCTTTCTGGGCGGTGAACACGGAAGCCTTGAGAAGGATAGAGCTGGGTGGGTGAGTCAGGATGTTTCAGTCAGTGCTTGTTCTTACCCGGCTCCTTTCTCCTCCCCTGGGTTTTCTTTCTCAAGGACCCAGTTTTTCTTGGAGAGGAGAGAACAAGGGAAGAGGGGAGGAGATGTATTCCTAACACTATCTGACTGAGCGAGCCTTTTTCTCTCTCAGTAGGGCCAGGATAGAGGGTGGAATGGTGGCCCCCAGAAAGGTACCTCCTCGTCCAAATCCACGGAACCTGTGAATGGTTCCTTATTTGGAAAAGGGTATTTGCTGATGTGGTTAAGAGTTTTGACATGATTACTTGGGTGGACCCTAAATCCAATGGCACTCCTTCTAGGAGTGAGGCAGAGAGGTTAGGTAGAAGAGGAGGCGGAGGCAGGTGCGTCCAGGGGGCAATTTGACAGGGGCAGGACTCTCACCCACCCCTGATTCCGACCTTCGGGGATTGGTATCCCCCCAATGTTGGGATGTGATGGGGAAATACTCGGTTTGCGTCCCTGCCCTGCCCAGGCCGCGCTGCTTCACCCTGGCCCAGACGGGAGGAGGAACCTAGCAGCTAGTGGGCTCTGCACACACGCCTGAATCAGTTGCCTGGGGGTGAGGGGCTCTGCACTCGCCGCGCAGCTCTTCCTCTCCAAGGAAGCATGGCTTTAATTAGCGAAGGAAAAACACCAGGACAGGTCATGAGGGCGACCTCGGAAAGAAGGGACAAGTGTTATATTTTCGGGCCTTCGAGGCCCACTTTTTCCAGTGTTTTGGACAATTTTCCTTTTACACTGGGCCCTGCAAACCACACAGCCAGGCCTGCTTTCAGGAGTTAGCTCTTTCCTCCCAGAGGGTGGATGCAATTGGCTCCGCCCCGTCCTAGAGCTCCTCTGCCCAGAAACTTCCACTTAAACATGATCCTGGTGCCACAGAGGACTCGCCATCCGCCGGCAGCGAAGTACGGCTCTTCTCGGAGGCCAGGCCAGAACTGTGGCTGCTGCCCTGGGTCGGTCTCCTCTGCGCACCTGGTATGTCCCGTCAGTCAGCGGCCCTGCCAGCTCCGCCTCCTGAAAGAGCTCTTTCTTCAGGCCCGATCTCACCGTTTCCAACACGGCGAAGACCGCTACTACCACGGCTGGCTTCCTGCAATCGAGTACTAACTCCCTTGCATTTTTACCTCCTTCGAATCCATTCTCCATGCCTTTTCAAAAATGAGAATCAGACTGTCATACCTCTACCTAAAATCCTCCAAAAGATTCCCGCAGTTCTTTGACTAAATATCCAACTCCCCACCAAAGCTGGCGTAGAGCGGAGACTCCCGAGTTCCGTTTGGAAGGTCCGTGGAGTGGCAGTTGGCGTAGAAAACACAATGTGTCTGGAAGCTATGTTTGCACCACCTTATGAGCAGTGACATCGCATTACTATTCAAAAACCAATGTTCATCAGTACGTAATTGCATTGTGTGTGTGTGTGTGTGTGTATACGTACCTTGATCGAGATACAGAGGGGTGACGAATAGTAACAGTAAAAATATTCCCACTCTCTTATGATTCCACTCAGGATGTATTTTGGAATTTTGGAATTTAGTTCAATGGACAGTAATCAGGCCGTTTCTCCGTACTGGTTGTTGTGAAAGGGATTCAGGACACTAAACTATCTTATTAGGATATGAAGGGGAATAGACTGTCAGCCCCTGAAAATGGGGCTAACACTGGTGAAAACAAGGATCCAGGGATAATCGGCGGGAAAGACTATTCCCAGGGACGTCTTTTTCTGGTTTGGAAATGTGGCTGGAACGTTGGACGTGCGCCCTTTCTAAGAAAAACTTCCATCCCTTCTCTTGCACGCCCACACATCCCATAGACTGCGCGCATGCATTGCTGGGTCCCTGCCTGGCATTCAGCTCAGAAGTCAAAGGAACATTCTGAGGCGGGGCGTTGGCGGGAGGCCCCTGTAGACCCTCAGCCCATGTGAACTTTCTGAAGCTCCCTTTCCTCAGGGAGGACAAGCCTCGGCCAGAACGTTCCCTCTCACCTGTCTCCAAAGTTCTCTACCTGTGCAAAGGTCGATCGTCTCTCACCATCTCAAAATCTGTCAGCCGCGCCCTTCTGTACCTGTCCCATCGCCGGGTCTGCGGTGCCACCACCGTGTCTCTCGGGCAGCTGTCTCCTAAATGTTCTCCCTCTTCTCTCAGGTCACCTTCCGCCCGTTCCACACAGCAGCTGGAGCGGCTTCCATCACCCTTCCCATAAATTCCAAGTCCCTCAACCTGGATCACACGAGCACCTCTGACCGGGCTCTTGGTCCCAGACCTTGGCTTCATCTTCATACTTGTCTCCTAGCTGCCCATGCTTCAGCCGTGATGACTTTCCTCCCTGTTCTCTGTGGAGAATTTGTCTGTGCTCCTTGCCCACCCTTCGTGCCTCACCCTCCATTTTGTATTAACCGTGTTTCTAGCTTCCGTAAATGTGATGCTTTAATATCTGCTCTACGGGCTGATATGGACACACCTTTTCTGCACAACCCAGCAATACCCCAGCGTCACCTTGCTTGGCCTCCTGCCTCCCTCACTGCACCCCCCACCACCCCCAGGAGAAGCCCTCTTCCTGGGGCGTGCTTTTCAAATGCAAATTCGTCAGTCCAGAGTCTGCACATTCCTCACCACACCCTTACCCGCCTTTCACACTCTGGACCCTCATCCTTCTGCTCTACTCGCCCCAGGGCCAGGTACTAGAGGACTAGGGACATCCCCTGAGCCCCTGAGCTCCAGAAATTGTTCAAACTAGCCAATCCTAACCTGGCTTAGTCTACCTCATCTGTTCCTTCTCTCAGAGGCCATAGGAAAGGATCTTACCCCCATTTTCTCCCTCCTCTCTCTGCCTCCTGACTGGCCTGTGTCATAGCACCATGGACCCTTCTCGGGAATTGTGAGTAACACACAATCTCTTTAATGACAGTCATCTTCTGATCTGTTGGCCTTGCTATACCTTAAATTTTCTATTAATACACTATATTTTAGAACGCATTCTCCTCAGTTCCTTCTAAATGGGCTTCCATTCACCCCACACTCCTGAAATTATTCTGCTCAAAACTTACCCTGTTGTTAGTTCCATTGTCACGTCTCCGTCTTCATGTTATATGGCTTTACTGTGGCCATCAACACAGCTGACCTCTTTGTCCTTCTTAAAAACACTTTGTTCTAGTGCCTTCTTTGAACCTCTGTTCTCTCGGTTTCCTGGCCCCACCTCATTCCAGCTCCTCCTCTTTTGCTTTTATGGAAGCTGAAGATGCACACATCCTTTGACCAGGCCATTCTCCCATTCTCATTCAAGGAGTCTAGATGGTGACTCCCAGGAAGGCACACTGAGCAAGGAATAATAATAGTTTCCAGCATTTACTGAGTGCTTAATCTATACCAGTCATGTTCTTAGGCCCCGGGATACGTATGGATGAGCAATTCGGGTCATGTTCCCCTTTTCACTGGGCCGACAGTCTTGTGGGGCCAGAGTCCTCAACCGAGTTGAGAGTAAGGAAGTTCCCACAAGCTTGGGAAAAGTCGCATTGGTTCCCCAGCCAGGGAAACAAACAGCCATTGGAATCAGTTTTAAACCCATTCAACCGATCAATGACAACTCGCCTCAGAGAATGCACTTTTTGCGAGCCAAACAATCAGTGTCAGCACTTTGCTTTGGAAAGTCAGCCACTGAAAGAGCCCATCAAGGATGGACTCACTCCGATAAACACGCCTCTGAGTGCCAACCAATCAACAGGGGTCTCACTTGAGGGGCCGCAGTTCTCCCGATGATGTCAACCTGTTTGTGTCCTGGAAGGCCCGCCAACCCCTGAACTCCAGATTCTGTATAAAATCGGTCCTTCCTGCACAGAGATGACCCAACCAGTGTCGCTCTCCCTTCCTGTGGCGAAAAATCAGTTCAGCAGTGTCCGCTGATTTCAGATACTGAGTTGCAGTAGTCTGCTAGGACTGCCGTAACACGCCACGGAGCACTACAATAGAAATTTCTTTTTGTGCAGTTCCGCAGACCAGAAGTCCAAGATCAAGGTGTCTGCGGGGTTGGTTTCTCTTGAGTTCTCCTCTCTCTTTGGCTTGTAGACAGTTGTCTTCCCCCTGCATCTTCACGTGGGCACTCTGTCCCCATGCATATGCAAATGTCCTCTTCTTATAAGGATGCCAGGCGGATTAGAATTAGGGCCCTCTCTAATGACCTCATTTTACCTTAACTATCTCTTGAAAGGTCCTATCTCCAAATAGTTTCATTCTGAGGTACAGGGTTGGACCTCAACATATGAATTTGGGAGAGGGTGTATAATTCAGCCCGTTACAGAATAGTAGTCTCGTTGTGTTTTGACAAAGTAAACGCAGAGCTCCATATATAATTACAGGTTATTCCTGCATTTCTGAACTTTCCGTACTTTCATGGGAATGTGTCTCCTTCCTCCAACAGAAGCTACAACGTCCCTAATATTCCTGGTTTTTGGTCACATGCCATGAGTTCTCCATATGAGCAAAATTCACATAAATACTTTATATTCTGGATTGCCCATTTATTGCCTCCTACCTGGGACAATATCAACTTGGGGAATTTAGTGTTCCTTGAGCAAAGGTAGAGTGGAGAATAGTGAACCTGGGGATAAGTTATGCTGTAGCTTTTGCCTCCGGGTGTTAATTAGCCCCAGAGAGTCGGTGCCATTTTTCCCTAGGTGTCCTGTCCTCCCTCTTGGAAGGTAAACACCTGTATGGTGAATTGGGCAGAGCTAGGACCAGTGCTCTCCACTTCTCATGGCCTCAGGGTCTAGGCTGGGGTGAGCAAGGCTCCCAAAGTTTAAGGAGGAACCAAAAAACTCAGTGCTCAAGATAAATAATTTTTGAACGCAATGTTTTAAAGAACCAAAATGAATGCAGAACAATCCATGATGAATGGTACCAACATTTTAAACGAAGCCAGTCGGTATTGCTGATTTTTCCTTTATCCTCAAGCTCTGAAATGATGTGGCATGGCCCCGTGACTCATCCTGTCTTTCGAATTCTTAACAAATTTAAATTAGATTTTAAAATCACAAATCAAAAAATCTTAATTAAATTAAACATTCAAATCTAAAATTTAAATGAGATTAAAATTTTCAAACCTAAAATTTTAGTGAAATTAAGATTTTAAAAATCTAAAGTCTAAAAGTTTGATATTTTGGGCTCCTGGGTGTCCTGAGATCAAGCCCCCAGCTGGGCTCCCTGCTAAGGGGGAAGTCTGCTTCTCCCTCTCCCATTGCCCCTCCCCCTGCACCCCCCCCCATGCACTCACTTGCATGTCAATACATAAAATCTTTAAAAAAAAAAAAAAAGTTTGGTATTTTGTTCACCATGGATTCTTTTGCATTCATTTTGATTTTTCAAAAAACAATCCACTAAAATGTTCTTTATCTCAACTCCTGAGCTTTTGATATGCCCTTAAATTTTGCATGTGCGGGGAATGCCTCACTCACCTCACTCTGATCCTGGCTTTGCTCATGCTTTCCCATGGCCTTCTTCTCCAGCCCAGCCCTCTGACAAGAGTTCTAGAAGCTGACTTCTGGGCCTTCTTGCTTGGAAGGCATTGAGCACCTAAAGTGCAGCAAAGCTTATAAGAAACCCAGCTAGGTGTTTTTTGGACAGGACCTTCTTCTTATAGCAATCCCCAACCCAGCAACTGGGCCACCATCCCCCCAGTTTCCAAGCCACAGAGCCAGGAAAGATCCCTGACTACCTCTCGCAACCCCCGCTTAGGGCTGCACCTTCAAATACACCTTCTTCCATCTGACCTCCTCTCCTCTACTTCTCTCTCAGCCTTCCCATTTTCTTCATCCCCAGTACTGCTCATCTTTTGTCAACTCTTTTTTCTTTAATACTTTTTTTCCAGTTTTGTCGATACGTTAAAAATCCTAAGACTCCACCAAAACAAAAAACAAAAAACAAAAAAAAGTTAGATCAATGACATTAATAAAGTTGCAGGATACAGAATCAACATATAAAAATCAGTGTCATTTCTGTACACTAATGAGGAATTGTCTGAGAAAGAAAGAAAATAATCGCATTTATGATAGCATTAAAACCAATAAAATACTTAGGAATACGTTTAACCAGGGAGGTGAAAGATCTCTATGCTGAAAACCATAAGACACTAATGAAGGAAATTGAAGACACAAATAAATGGAAATGATGCCGTGTCCATGGATCGGAAAAATTAGTATTGTAAAAATGTCCAGACGACCCAAAGCAATCTACAGATTTAATGCAATCCTTTTGTCAACTCTTGCCTCCTCGACAAGGCTTATCCTGCCCTCCTTATTTAAAAAGGAGACACCTTTTCCCTCCCACTGACAAAGACCCCTTCCTTGACCTAACTCTACTCAGACTTTCTGACGAGGCCCCCCATCCTCAGGCTCTGTCCTTGGCCTGAGTCAGTTTGGCAAAAATTCCCTGTGGACGGTCTGATCACTTTCAGCCTCTTGTCACCCAGGTCTGCCTTCAGCAAGAATCTCCTCTCCCTCTGCCCCTCCGCCTGCTGGCACGCAAATAAATAAATAAATAAATAAATAAATAAATAAATAAAATCTAAAAAAAAAAAAAAATTAACCTACCTCTTAAAAATTTCTCACCCACTGACAACCACCCTACTCCTTGGCTATACATTTCTGCTTTTCCTTATTGTATTCAGAGGTGATCCTCCCCTACTGCAAAACCCCATCGTAGTAGCTCTCTTGAATAAAATCTTCTTTACCATCTTGGACAAGTGTTGGGAAGGGATGAGCGGAGGTGTTAGCTATGGTGGTAGTCATTCTGCAACATATTAGTGTGTCAAATCAACACATTGCACACCTTACACTTACACAATGTTTTATGTCACGTACATCTCAATAAAGCTGGAAAAAAGTGTTATGAGTAAGTTTTTCTTTAACACTGCCTAACATTCTCTACCCTCTTTAATGTGATTACTTATCACTTGCTAGAACACTGTATAATTTCCGTAATGATTCTGTTTATCTTTCCTGGTTGTCCTCTCCTGCTAGAACAGTGATTCTCAGCCTGAGGCAATGTTACACCCACAGGACACTTGACAATGTCTGGAGACGTTTTGGGGCTGTCATAACTGAGGGGGAGGGGTGTTATTGGCATCTAGGGGGCAGAGGCTAGGGATGCTGCTAACCAGCCTACAGAACACAGAGCAGACCCCTACAGCAAAAATTATCCAGCCCAGAGTGGCAGTCCTGCCAGGCTGAGAAAATCTGCACTGAAACTGGGCTCCGTGAGGGCAGAAATTTCAGTGTGTTTTGTTCACTGAGTTAGAACAGTGCAAGGAGAACATTCTCCATTAGTGAATTGCTTCCCTAATGGCCTCCCTGCCTCCATATTGCCTCCTTCCAACCCACTCTTCCAACAGCAGCTAGGATGTCCTGCTGCAGGCTGGGACAGGGACATGCCAGGAGTCCCCACGGAATTCCAGCCCCAGGGGGCTTGGCAGCAGGAAGCTGGCCCCTTTTGTGACCCAGAGAATGGAGTGGCGGCCCCTGCTCACACTTCCAGGAGAGATTGGTTCTTGCCCATTTCCAATTCCATTTCCCCAAATGGGCCTCCTCGAGGCCCCACTCCTTCCTCAGGAAGGGAGTTGAGGGGAAGTAAGGGAGTGGAAATGGCCCCGAGCTGCTCCCGAACCCACCCTGGCTGATCTGGTCTTCCTCCCCTGTGAGGAACTGATTTTTTGTTCTCAGGGAGTAAAATCATGGCTGGGTCATTGGCCATTGGTCATTTCCCTCTTGGGAAGGGAAATGCCTATCATAGTTGTAAGGCAGAAGCAGAGATGTCAATGCAACCCTCCCCCCGATCACAGCCCCCGCATACCAGCGGCCACAAGGTCCTGTCCATGATGCCTCAAAAGCACCTCCTTCTTCAGACAAGATCTCTCCACCTCCTTTGCTGGCCCCCGGACCTATCCCACCCTCAGCCTTCCCCTGGCATACTCCATTGGTTTCCTGATGGTCTCCCTGCCTCCATTCCTGCCCACCCTCCAATGGAGTCCCCACACAAATAAGATTTTACCTCTCCCTTACTTCAAACCAACCAAGACCACCCTCCCCCCCAACAACTGCTATTAGAAAAAGAACCAAAGCTCCTTTATTAACAACCACTGGCCGTTTAAGCAGTGGAAGCTCTAGAATTTCCACTAGGAGGATTTAGGGGAACAATTTACTTACATAGTATGGGCTGAGGAGAGGCAACTCCACTCTCCTTGAAGCTGTGTTTGTGCATTTTTTCCAACTATGATGCAGTATAACTCCCTGTGAAAACAGATGGCAGTTATGAATATCGTGGGGGGTGGGGGTGCATGTGTGTGTTTAGGTATCTACGGCACTGGCTAGCTCAACCTCAGCGCTACCGACATTGACATCTGATTGTCCTTTGGGGTGTGTGTGTGTGTGTGTGTGTGTGTGTGTGTGTACAGGGCTGTCCTCTGGATGTCGGATGTTGAGCAATGTCCCCAGCCTCCACCCATCAGATGCCAGGAGCACTGCCCACCCCCAGTCATGTGACCAAACTTTCCCCCAGACATTGATCACCAATGTCTCCTGGGGGCCCAGATTGCACCCCCACACACGCCAGCTGAGAACCACTGCTATTGAGTGAGGTGCTAAAGGATTAAAAGTGACATTTTTCCTTTGCTTTATAATAAAACGTGGCTTTTATTCAGCTCGGGAACCATCCTCTATAGACCTACTTTGGTGAGGTGATAGGAAACACACTCAGAGGTAGAAGACATGAAAGACGATCAGTATCCTGAGTGTTAGGGGACGCTCACTAAAACCAGGAACCAGGGAGGGACACCTGGGTGGCTCAGTGGGTTAAAGCCTCTGCCTTCGGCTCAGGTCATGATCCCAGGGTCCTGGGATCGAGTCCCGCATCGGGCTCCTTGCTCGGCAGGGAGCCTGCTTCTCCCTCTGCCTCTGCCTGCCACTCTGCCTGCTTGTGCTCTCTCTCTCTCTGACGAATAAATAAATAAAATCTTTAAAAAAAAAAAAAAAAAACAAAACCAGGAACCAGGGATGTATTTGCAAAACAGACAGCTGGTCTTTTACCTGTTCCCATTTTGGAAATGGGCGTTCTCTGGAATCCAGTGCACACTGTGCCCTTCCAAGAAAACGGGTCCCTTCATTGATTATTAGACACCGATGTATGTATAGCTTGGACTCCAGCAGGTGTCCGGCTCACGAATCGGGGAAATTCCATGGAAGGCTGTTGACTTGAAATTTTCATCTGGGCACTGGGCCTTGTGTTAATGTTCTGGTGAGATTTCCAGACGTAAATTTCTCTCCTAACCACCATCTTTTTTCTATCCCCACCATTAACATCACTTTCAGATTTCTCCCCTTCTCTCCATCCCCCCTCGTCCAACTCTAAAGCCAGCTGCCATCTTCCCCACAGCGATGGCTACAGTAGATTCCTATTGCAGCAACTTCTCTTGTCCCTCACAGCCGTTCTCCAAAGTGCAGTCAGACAAATGTAAAAACACAGGTCGCATCTCTCCCAGCTTGGAACCCTTCCACAGCACACCACTTTTCCCACGCCTCACACCATCGGGATAGCTGCCATCAACACAAAACAAAACAGACACAAGTACGGATAAAGATATGGAAACACTGGAACCCTTATGTCAAAAAGACAGGACTTTATCATGCCATTTATATGGAGTACTTAGAGTTGTCACATTCATAGACACAGGAAGTAGAATGATGGTTGCTGCGGCCGGGGAGGAAAGAATGGAGCATTATTGTTTAATGGGGACAGAGTTTGAATGATATAAGATGAGAAGAGCTTTAGAGATGGATGGTGGTGACGGTTGCACAACATTATGAATGTATTTAATACCACCAAACTGTACATGAAAAATGGCTAAGATGGTAGATTTTGTTATGTGTATTTTATCAAAATAAAAAATTTTGGGGAAGGGGCGCCTAGGTGGCTCAGTGGGTTAAGCCTCTGCCTTCGGCTCAGGTCATGATCTCAGGGTCCTGGGATCGAGCCCCACATCGGGCTCTCTGCTCAGCAGGTAACCTGCTTCCCCCTCTCCATCTGCCTGCCTCTCTGACTACTTGTGATCTCTCTCTCTCTCTCTGTCAAATAAATAAATAAATAAATAATCTTTAAAAAGAAAATTTGGGGGGGAAGAAAAAAGAAAAGATCTAGCCTTCAGTCATCTTCAGCCTAGTCAAAGATCTAGCCTTTCCACCCTGGGGTGGGAAGATCCACTTCCAGGATGGGTCGCTCAAGTGCCTGGCAAGTAGATGCTCGCTGTTGTCTAGAAGCCCCAGTCCCTCCCCTATGTGACACCCTTATAGGACCGCCTGAGTATCTTTAACAACATGGTGGCCTACTTTCTCCAGGGTGCATCTCATCCAGGAAAGAATAAGGCAGAAATTGCACTATCTTTTATGACCTAGCCTGAGCAGTCACACACTGTCACTTCTGCAATATGCTATTGGTGACCCAGGTCATTGTCGCTGCTCAGTGTGGGAGAGCCGTCACAAAGCGGTGAGGATCACCGAGTGCCCTCCTGGAGGCTAGCCACTCCATCTGTAATGGCAGAAGAGTGGTGTGAAAGTGGATTCTTCCCCCATAGCCTCCAGATAAGCGCATAGCCCAGCCCACACCTTGATTTTGGTCTCCTGAGATCCTAAGCAAAGAACCCAGTAGAGCCTGCCTAGACTTCAGACCTATAGCATTTTAAGCCACAAAGTTTGTGGTAATTTGTTACGCGGTAATAGAACACTAATACAGAGTTATTGTCAGAATGGACCGTGGACCGTAAATTAGACAAGGAGAAACATGAAGTCAGGTGTAGCAGACTGAATGTGCCAGTAGTGTCACAGAATTGTGTGTGTGTTGGGGGAAGAGGGGAAGATCAAAAGGACGGGGCTAGAGATGAGAACAAGGACTGTCTGATATCAAGATTTCAGACGTGATGCAGTTTCTGATGATGACAAAGTCTAGATGGGCAGGTAGAGCGGTAGAGGGACAGAGGGAGGGAGGGAAGGACGGATAGATAGAAAGTAGGACGGATGGGTGGATGGATGGATGGATGGATGGATAGATAGATATGTATAGAAAAAAAAGAATGAAATAAATATCCCTAAATCTTAACGGTAGTTATCCCCATGTTATCTGATGATGGAGAAGAATTTTTAAACTTCCGTAGAGAATCTTCAACTATTTGATCTCACTGACCAAATACTTCTACTCCTGGGAATTTTCCATTAGGAAGGAAGCAGCAAGGCACAAAACAATGTGTGTACAGAGATTTTCATTACAGTTCTGTTTACATTTACACAAAAAAAACTGGAAATGAACTGAAAGTCCTATAATTTCTGAATGGCAAGTGTATTTTAGTATGTCCATAAAATGAAAATGTAAGCTGTCATTATAAGGCATGTCTCTAAAAATTGTTTGATGAGAATAGTGGCATACATTCCTGGAAAAGGAAAAAGTGGGGGTAAAAAGTGCTCACAGTGCAGGATGTCAAGTTCACAAGGCAGGGAATTAATTTTGTCTGTTTTGAATGCCACTATAGCCCCAGCACCTGAAATAATGCTTTGTACATGATAGACACTCAGTTAAAAATTGTCAAATGAATAGCATCCTCACAATTTCATTAAAAGTGGCTTTCATGAATATATTTTCACGGGGAAAAAAAATGTGTGAAAATATTCCACAGTGTTTCCAGAATTCATCTGTCATTGGTCTTGTGGATAATTTTAATTTTTTCCTTTAATTAATTTTTTTGTAATTTTGAAAGTAGCCACAACGGGCAGATATTCCTTTTAGCATGGGAAAAGTGAAACAATCTTGTGTGAAAGAGAGAACTAGGGGATAGGCCAGCCTGGACAACATATTCCTTTCAAAGCCAGAACAACTGTGGCGGATTAAGTGCGGGCTCTGTTCTTCCTGCTTCTTCCTGCCGCTAGCCCTCTCCACCCCCACAGCTGTCATTTGATCCAAAGACACATCTGCGGGCTCAGCAAAGGGGGAAACACTGGCTGCTCTCCCTCAAGGAGATCCCTGCCCAGCAACTACTAACCATTTCTATTTAAACGTCGTCGCATTTTTAGGGAAGGGTTATTGGTCAGCCTATGATATGCAAGGTGGGAATGGGGGGAGCCCGTGTCTTGCACTTTACTTCGTGCCCAACTATCCCTGTAGGCGTCTTCCAACCTTTTCTCTTTTCCCTCATCTCTGTGACCAGACATTAGCTGCAGGTCACTTTGGATTTGAGTGGCTTCAGATGCACTCTGCTTACAGTCGGAAGGATCTCCTCTAGAGAAAAATCTGGTCATATCCCCCTCCCCGTTAAAAACCAGGCAGGCCCCTTAGGATGAAGACCCCCCCCCTTAGCATTGATTGGAAATTCCAGTAGACCCAAGGCTCTGCCCACAAATCTTGCTTCTCTTGCAGCAAATCTTGCTTCTCTTGAGTCCTCCCACTCAAGTGGCTTTACTTCTCTACGCCTGTGAAACGGGTATTATAACAGACCCGACCTTAAATGAAATAGCTTATATGGAGTTCTTGGTAGATGCTGGACATTCAGTACCAAGATAGTAGGATTCTGCCCAAGACCTTTTTCTAGGCACAGTTCAGTAGCTCCCAGACCCTTGTTAGTGCCAGACATTGTGCTGGGGCAAGAGGACGGCGCAGAACAGGCTGGGTCTCTACTCAGCAATTCCGCTTCTGGCTATATCCCCAAAAGACTTAAAAGTAGGATCCCAGATACTTGCACACCAGTGTTCTCAGCAACTTTATTCACAATAGCCAAGCGTCAGAAGCAACCCAAGTGTCCATTGATGAATGGACAGATAAACAAAATGGGGTCTATCCATCCAGTGGAATTCTGTTCAGGCTTCCGAAGGAAGGACCACCTGACACGGCTACATGAGTGGACCCTGGAGACATCATGCTAAGAGAAATGAGCCAGTCACAGAAAGACAAACGTTCTGTGAGGTCCCTAGAGGAGTCAGATGCAGAGAGACAGAAGGTAGAAGGGCGGGTGCCGGGGGCTGGGGAGTTGATGTTTCAAAGAGAGTTTCAGTTTTGCAAGATGAGAAGAGTTTGGAGATGGATGGTGGGGTTGGCCACACAACAGTGGGAATATACTGAATACTAAACTATACTTGAAAATTGTTAATACGGTAACTTTTACGCTATGTGCTTTTCACCACAATTACGAAAAAAAAAGCCAACCAGACTGCGTCTGTCCTCTCCGTGCTTGTCACACTGCCTTCTCGGAGGCCGTGCTCTCGAGGGCCAGACTTGGAGCTGCGGAGCTCTGGGCCTGAAACACCTTCCTTCCCGTTGCCTCTCCTTTCTGGTTGTGTCTCCACTTCTCAGGACACTTGTGCCGGGACCCCTTCTCTGATCCCACCCAGAAGAAGGGAAGTCCCCGCGGTGGCCGGTGCTGGCCTTCCCAGGCCCCCCAGAGCCTGTCGTGCTCCTCTCGTCCCAACTCCGCCACACTTGGGGACAGAACCTTGTTAGCTTGCCGGCGGCACAGCGGAAATCGGCAAATGCTACAGACTGTGGTTTTGTTCCCCTGAAGGGCTCGCTGTGACACGTTCGCCGGCCTTCCACGGGGTGGTTTCCCCTTCTCTTGCTGCTCAGGCGTCCTAGCCTCGCCTCGTCACAACCTCCAGCTCCTTCATAGGCTGTCGTTACGGATTGCAGTGTCCCTGTGGCCTGTCGCCCCTACAGGACGCTTCTCCCAGCCCAGAGGGACGTCCTGTCACCTCGCACGCCCCATGCACTGCCCCAACCACACCAGGCTTCTCCCATGCCTCTCTCCAGGGGTCCACACTTGCTCTCCTCCTCCGTGTGTTCTTCACACAGATCTTCCCTTGACTTCTCCTTTAGGCTTGGGCTTGAATGTTGTCTCGTTAGAGGAGTCTTTTCCCAAGAGTTCCAGCTAGCATGGTCCCTTTCACCCTCCAGAAATGCCGTCATGTCCTAGGGGGCCCAGCTCCACCACCGACGGCCATTCTCTGATGTGCATGCCTGCTGTCTTCTCTAAGTGACTTATACAGTGATGCACAAACCCGCGGCAAGGTCCCTTCTCACCCTTCTGGAGCCTCTCCTCTGTAGAAACTCCTGAGGAACCAGCAGATTACCCTGTTTTCCGTAAAGATTTTTATTTTATTTATTTATTTGACAGAGAGAGATAACAAGTAGGCAGAGAGGCAGGCAGAGGGAGGGGGAAGCAGGTTCCCTGCTGAGCAGAGAGCCCGATGTGGGGCTCGATCCCAGGACCCTGAGATCATGACCTGAGCCGAAGGCAGAGGCTTTAACCCACTGAGCCACCCAGGCGCCCCTACCCTGTTTTCTTATCTCCAGTCTTTAAATTGAGGTAAAGCACACAAAACATAAAATTTACCATCTTAACCATTTTTAAGGGTACAATTCAGTCACGTTAAACTATGTAAACACTGTTGTGAAACAGATCTCCTGACCTTTTTTATCTTGCAAATCTGGAATTCTGTCCCAATTAAACAACAGATCCCCACTTCCCCCAGCCCTTTGTCCTTTGATTTCTATGAATGCGACTACTCTAGGTACCTCACAGACGTGGAATCACGTCCTCAAGGTTCATTCATGTTATAGCATGTGGCAGGATTTCCTTGCCTTTTGAGGCTGAACAGTATTGCTTCGCACGCATTCCATTTTGTCTATGAACTTGTCCACTGATGGACACTTGTGTTGTTTCCACCTCTTGGCTGTTGTGAATAATGTTGCTGAGAACATGGGTGTGCAAATATCTCTCTGAGACCCTGCTGTCAACTTTTTTGGTTATATACCCAGAAGTGGGATTGCTGGATCCCAGGGTAGTTCTATTTTTAATTTTTTGAGGGACCCCCGTCCTGTTTTCCATGGCAGTTCCACCATTTTGTTATCCCACCAATAGGGTGCAAGTGTCCCCATTTCTCCCCGCCACTGTGACACTTGGTATTTTCTGTTTCTGTTTTTGTTTTAGTTTTGTTTTGTTTTGTTCTAATAACCACCCTAGTGGATGTGAGATGCTATCTCATTGTGGGTTTGGTTTGCATTCTCTGATTAATGAGGTGGAGCACCTTTTTATGTACTTGTTGGTCATTTGCGTATGTCTTCAGAGAAAGTCTGTTGAAGTCCTCTGCCCATTTTCAAATTGGGTTTATTTATTTACTTGTTGAATTTAGGAGTTCTTTGTATATATAATTTGAATATTAACCCATTGTTAGCTCTACCATTTGCAAATATTTTCTCCCATTCCACAGGTCGTGCTTTCATTTTGTTGATTATTTCCTTTGATGCACAGAAGTTTGAGAGTTGGTTGTAGTGTCACTTGTGTACTTTTGCCTTTGTTTCCGCGCTTTTGGTGTCACATCCAAGAAATCATTGCCTATTGCCATTAACTTTTTTTTAATTTTATTTTTTTAAGATTGTTTTTATTTATTTGACGGAGAGACAGAGAAAGCACCAGTGAGGGAGGGGCAAAGGGAGAGGGAGAAGCACCCACTCCCCACTGAGTGGGCAGCCCCACACCACACGAGGCTCCATCCCAGGACCCCAAGATCATGACCTGAGCCGAAGGCAGGCACATAACCGACAGTACCACCCAGGCGCCCCGCCATTAATTTTAAAAGTTATCTTGGCTTTGTCCGAGTCCCCGTTCCCTTCTCCGCCCCTTCTGGGAAAAAAGAACCCATCTCCTTGAGCTCCTGTGACTGTCCAGAATTTAGCCCAGCGCCTGGGACACAGGGTATGTAAAGTACTTGTTGAACGTGTGGGCGTCTGATAGAATTTTATTTATAGTTCACACCTGACTGTCCCAGGCGGGGTCTCTGCATTCCCCTGCTCGGCACCAGGGAGGGAGAGCAGGGGCTCCCGGAGGGTTCGCACCTGTTGCCGTCCTGTAATATGCTGGGTCCCCTGCCCTGAAAGTGGATGAAAGCAGAGGCAGGGTCTCCATGTACCCCCTTCCTCAATGTGGAAACATTTACAGGGTCTGGGCTTACCCCCTTCCTGAATATGGAAACATCAAGAGAGTCAAGGCCTCCCCTGTCCTGGATATGAAAACAGTAACACTTTGTTTCCCTCCCGAACCAGATAGCATCCCCTGGATCTCACTGGTACCCAGATCCTGTCACTTGGGGGTCGGGCAGGCCCCCTCTGCTGAGGTACAAGCCTTCCTCCAGCCGCGGTGGCCAGGGCCTCCAGCCCCCGCTGGAGGGATTAAGGCAAGGAGGCTCCTGGCGTCCCGCAGTCTGGCGTAGCTGCCTGGGAGCGTCCCAGGAGACACCGAGTGGCCCAGAGGGCTGGAGGCTCCAAATCAATCAGCGACCTGAAGGTCATTAGAGCTGTGGCCTTCAAATTAGGTTACTTGTAACCCGGAGGCGTGCACGCCCTGCAGGGCAGGGAAGAAAGGCGGAAGAAAGGCTGATTGTTTAAGGGAAGCCATTTCCCAGAGAGGCACTGTGTGGTTCCCCTTTCACTGAGGCCCTTCTGCACTTGACGAATGAATAGCATGCCTCTCCCCTGCCCCCCAGTCTCACCGAGGCCCATTGTCCAGGGTGAAGAAAGCCCTTGGCATCCCAAACCAGCGACAATTAGAAAGACTGCTTAATGCAGGAGGGAGTGAAACGGCCAGAATTTGCTCTGACAAATCAAGGTTCCTGCATGAAGAAAAAGGAATATGTTGGAAACAACGCGGTGCCCTCTGTTTTCCAGGACTCTTACCCATACTTGTAGCAGAAAGGCTTTCAGTAGCTTTTGCTGAAAGACGATTGCATATTGTAGCTCCATCTTTGTTGGGCAGTAAATACTCAGTTCACCGTTAATCATTTCTCTGCTAGTTTATTCCCCCCAAGCCGCATTTTAGAAGGGAAAAATAAACTTAAAAAAAAAAATAACTGGAGACATAGTCCTTTTGTAGGCTCTGTACTTTCCTGATACCTTTCTTCTTGAATTTCATTGAATACTGTCTCATTCTCAGCAATAAGTAACATTCGGCAAAGATAAGTATATGAGCTAAGCTTTGTTACAGTGGGTGCTCCAATAACCTTGTGGCTGGACACTGTCAGAGATCTTTTTTTTTTTTTTTTTTTTAATGTAGGGAAACTGAATCAGGAAAGGGAGAGGTGGTTTGTCCAACAGCCAAGGTTTTTACACTGGGTGGTTTGGGGGGAACCGCGCTGCTCGTCAGCCCTGCGCCATGCTGCTTCATCCCTGCAGACTCGCCCGAGTAGAAGCCCAGGTCACGGCGTGGCTGTTTGTGGTGCCACAACCTTCTAAGGAAGTGTTAGCATCAGAAGGGAACTGCCACCTTCTTCCAGCAGTCCCTTCACGGCACGGTCTGGGCCCCACGGTCTTGATTCGCCTGCTGCCGTGTCTGGGTCACTGTGCTCCTCCCTGAGGCCGCCGTCCCCACTTGCATCCCATTCCCCTCTCCAGTCAAGGGCACCATTTTCACCTTCTCCCCCTCAGCGCGAACTCTGCAGCCCCCCGAATGGCTTCACTTGACCTCCATGATGAGGCTCTCTTCTTTCTTCCCACTTTGGGGACTGCTGACTGCTAGAGTAGCCCAGCTCCCAGGATGGCCCCCGGAATCCTCACCTTCTGCTCTTCATTCCCTGGGAACCTTCCGTGGGTGACAGGCCCATCCCTGAACCGATCACTGAAGCCAAGGGGATAGACCACTCTCTGGGCCAGGCCGGGTCCTCGGCCCCCTCCTGGAGGCGGCGGGGTGGGGAGCAGCCCCGCCTGAAGCGTGTGACAGGACAGTGAGAGAGGGGCCGTGTCAGAAGAGATGTGGCGAGTGCTTGGGGGCCCACACGGCACCTGGGGAGGGACGTGACGTAGCTGTTAAAGAAAAGCGAGGAATGCACGTGTGGTCAAACAGGTTCATGTTCGCCCTCTTCACTCCCACGCTTCTGGTGGACTCGCAGATATTCCCGCTTGCTGCTTGCTATACAACGTTCAACAAGTGGGTCTGTTCCCATTTCACGCTTACCTGGGGCTGCCTACACGCCGGCACAGTTTGTGTACTCGGTATAGGTTTTCTTTCTTTGCCCTCCGCGATCCTGTGAGCTCATACTTAGTTTTTTCCCGCCATCACCTCTGCTTCACAGATGAAGGAGCGGGCAGAGAGGTTAAGGTTAAGGGACCGGTCCCAGGCACCTGCAGGTAACGGGTGTGCGGGAAGCGGGCCTCCCTTCCCCACCACACGGTACTCTGTGTCTCGGGAACTCAATCCGTTTTGAACGTGGCACCCTAGGCCTTGGTAGGTGACTCCCCCAAAGAGCAGCAGGTCTCGCGGGAGCCCCCATCCGTCGAGCGTGTCCGAGAGTGCATCTCTGTGATGGCGCGTCCCTCCGCGGGGCCCTGCGGGACCGTCCTGGTCGCAAGGGAAAGGAGCCCGGTCTAGTTCACCTTCAGCCCTCTCCCCTGGCACGTGGGGCCACTCCGTAGACTGGCAGGGGCGCAGCTGGTCTGAGAGGGTTGCCAATGACAGAAACAACTCCAATTAGTTCAGGCAAAGAGGGGGAATATCTTGGCTCCAGTAACCAAACCCCAGGGAGGGAAGGGGTGTAGCTGTCCCCAGGGCATGGAAGGCAGCCAGCAGCTGTCTCTCTACCACTTGAATCTGCACGTTGGCAGCAAACTGTCACGCAAGTCTTCCCCATGAGGTCAGAACGGTGCTATTCCTAGGTTATCCATCTGTGAGGCGGAGTCTTGCTGGCCTTGTCCTTAGGAGGCTCTTCCCAGGCCTGGGTTGGGCCACACAAAGAGAATACTGTAATAGGTCACCTGCGACGGGAATTCGGGTAGAGGAGAAACAGTCCCCAAAATAAGGGGCAGGGTAATATCCTCCAAGAAACAAGGAGGACTGCTACCTAGAGTACTATCCACCCTGGGCACCAAGTCTCACTCGTGGGGTCTCAGGACCTCCTTCCCCGGGGAAGTAACCTTTGAGGCCTCAGAGCTGAGCAGGAAACTATTGAAGAGAGTGGGAGGGACGAGTGTTGGGATTGAGCGGACGTGTGCAGAAGTCTAGGGATGAGAGTATGGAGGGACCCCAAGTGGTTTACTCTAACTCGTGCGTGGAGGTGGCGGTGGTGGGGGAAGGTGACGCGTGGGTGCAGAGGAGACTGCAGGGAGCCTCATGGAGCTTGCAGTTGATCTCGAAGGTATCGATATGCTTTGGATGGGTGTAAGATAGTGCTTACCAACAAAACCCCCTTCTCCTTTTGAAGAACTCCCCCCTCAACCCTCTCAGTGTATGCGGCTCCTGAGACTTGTACCTGGTCAATAGAAGCCACTGGAATTGTTTCCAGGACAGACATGTGACTCAATCTGGGCCAACGAGGGACAGCCCTGAAAGCACTGTGGGAGGTGTGAGGGAAATCAGAGCCTAGGGACGGAGAGAGATGGGTCTCCGTTGGAAGGTTTTGAGGACCTGGGTCCGTTTATGCCTGAAGCCAACCAGCCCTGGGCTTTTCAGTGACCTAATTCAGTACACAACTTGTATTTCCATTTGTTTGGTTTTGCTTTAGCGATTCATATTTCTTTCTCTTGTCACTGAAGAAACATTGCTAAGCAGGAGGGAGAGTCAGACTGGTGTTTTGGAAGGATATCCTCTTTGCGATTGGACAGTGGAATGGAGAGAGCCAACATCGAGGCAGGCAAGCAGTGCAATTCACGGTGGAGTGGCCTAGAGACTGGGGACACGTGTCCTTGAGAAGGGTGGTAAACGCAGGCATGAGCGTGGAAAATATGAGAGCGATGGGAGACACATGTAAGCGGTAGACGTCACAAGACGTAGCAGCTCTTTGAATGTGGGGAATGGAGAAGTGGGAAGAGTCAAGTGGGAAGAGTCAGTTTAATGTTTTTAAACTGAGTGGTGACAAGGGCTTAGGGTCAGGGCTTTATCTGTCACACGTATTTCAGACGTAAGTGACAGAAAAATGAACGCTTAAAGCGAGTGCGAATATATTGCCTTGACGCAAAGTTCGACGCACTTCAGGTATAGTTGGATCCAGCATTTCAAGTGATGTCCTCAAGATGTGAGCCTTATGTCTCAGGCTCTGGGGTCTGCTTTCCTCCGATCTGGTTCATTCCACCATAGGCTCTCCCCTCAAGTGGTGAAGATGCTGCCATAGCTCCAGGCGTGGGTGCTGCTAGCCTCACGGTGGAGACAGAGAGCGTCTCTCCGGGTAGTTCCACCCAAGTCCCGAGCCCATCCATGAGTCAGTCCCTGAGGTGCTGGTTGCCCAGACCTGAGACACAGATCCATTCCTGGATCAGAAAGTGATGTCATTTCCACTCAGACTGCAAGGGCTGAGAGTGGGGGTGGCCTGGCTCCCCAAATGAACAGAAAGCATTTGACCAAAATAAAGGAAGTGTTTGTCGGGTCGTTTGTTTGTCGGCAAACCGATAAGCACCCGATTCGGTGAGCATGCGATAACTTTGAGTAACCCGGCGTCGGGGTCGGGGTGGATTTGGGGATCTGCAGAATGCATGGGGCGAGGTGGGGTGGCATCTTCAGCAGCCCGGTGGCATTGAGGGTCTGGGGTTGAGGGCAGGATTTAGAGGCCTGGATGTCGCTGCTATTTTAGATGGAGCAGTTGGGGAAGCCTGGGTGAGGAGACGGTGTTTGATGTGAGCCCCGCGGCAGGGAAAGCAGCCCGCCTGGATCTGAGCGGAGGGCGGCTCGGAGATGGGCATTACCGTGGTCCGATCGAAGAGCCAGAGGAAGATCCGTGAGGCCGGAGCGCGGTAAGCGGTGGGAGCTGGGAGGCAGACCCTTGTGGGCCTGGTAGGTTCCTTGACGAACACTAGTCCTGGAAGCCGGAGCAAAGCCACAAGCAGAGTCGGCCGGGGGTGGTGGCACTGGAGCTGCGACAGTTGCCAGCAGGAGGGCAGACCAGTCGGAAATACGCTAAAGAGAAGCGAAGGAGGGAACAGCGCAGGAAGTTCCTGCAGTCACCTTCCATAAGTAGAATGTTCAGCCCAACCCAGCCCTCAGTTGACGGACGAGAAACCTGTGCTTGGAGTTGTTAAACCAGCATCTCAAAGCCACAGACCTTCGGGGCTCAGTGAGTGTCCCCGCCAGGATGTGTCTGCGTAGGAAGACCCTCTTCCAGATGCTGGGTTCTGGAAGCGGCAGGCGGGTTAGGAATCTCATGGATTCTAGTAGCCTCCCACCAAGTTGGTCTCGCTAAGCCCATTCTGCAAAGAAGAAAACCGAAGATCCTGGAAATCTGACCACTTGGCCGAGGTTACCTGGACCCAGAAGGCCCCTCAGCTTGAGTGCTCTGAAAAGAAGGGGTTAAACCTTTCGGCCCATTTGTCCTTGGAACCCCAGCTTGCATCCCACCCTGGAACTTTCCTCTGAGCTCCAAAGCCAGGACAGCTGCCAAGTCCTATATACATTGCCGGGTAGCCAGGCAACGCTGCGCTTTTTCTGGGAAGGCTCACAATGTGGTCACTGTTTTGTAGACGCCAGGTTCCAGATGGAAGAAAGACTTTAATCCCCAGCTTCGCGGCTGTTTGGCACATTTCACTCCTGAGATCCTGCTCGGGCCAGTTTTCGCTCTGACTCTCCAGCGTGGCCATTTTGTCCCATTTCGTTTCTGATGTTTAAAATTTTAATCCTTTGCAAGTTGGTTTGTGTGGAGTGGGGAACTGGAGAGGAGATGGGAGGGAAGTTCACGCACAAAGAGGGGCAGCACCTGCCTGTTAAGATGAAGACATGAGAAAAATAATAAAAAGGAGGAATGACAGAAGAAAGAGAAAAGGCCAGGAAAGTTAGTGCGAGAGGCTCAACTTCTTGGTTGATGAGGGAATGCAAATCAAAAAAAGAAAACACAACGCCAGACTTAACTTTCAGCCAAATCCAAAAATTAAAATATCGATAAAGGCCAGGGCTCTCCTACACAGTGATGAGGGTTTTAAGGCCATGACCTCTTAAAGGGTGATTTGCTCAGACTTACCAACATTTTGAATATGGGGCACCCAGCTGGGGCCGTCGGTGAAGCTTGTGACTCTTGATCTCCGGATTGTGATTCGAGCCCCACATTGGGTGTAGAGATTACTTAAAAATAAAATTTGGGGGATGTGCGTGGGTGGCTCAGTGGGTTAAGCGTCTGCCTTCAGCTCAGGTCATGATCTCAAGGTCCTGGGATCGAGCCCCGCATCAGGCTCTCTGCTCAGTGGGGAGTCTGCTTCTCCCTCCCTCTCTTTCTCTTTCAAATAAATGAATAAAATCTTTAAAAAACAAAACATTCTGAATATGCATAACCCCTGACACAAAAAACTGATTTTCAGTAATTAATCCTACAGAAGGATTCACAGAAGTGCACACTGTAGTTGGGAATAGTGTTGCAAAATAGTGGATTAGTTTGAATTTGAGTACTTTAGATCTCTCACATAAACAGTTTGCAGGATAGTGGAGATACTCTTGTCAGTTGGTTGATAAGGGAATGGCAAAACAAGTCATTTTGCCGTCCCTGCTGTGGAATTATAAACAGTCGTCCAAAAGTTTAGTGCAAAGCTTGCACTTGGGCACACTGTTGGGTCAAAAGAGAAAAATACATTCAGGTTGGTAAATAATATGTAGAGTCTGAACTTGATCTTCTTTTTAAAAATGTGCGTATGGATATATCTATATTTACTAATATTTTTGTACACACAAAGATAATTGCTGGAAGGAAAAAAAAATATTGGTAGTGTTTAGCATTGTGGGATAAAAAGTTGTCCAAGACTATTGGCTCCCAAAAAAGAAAGGTAAAGTGGTTGTACAATGTGTAGAATATGATTTCATTCCTACAGGATAGAAACTGTGTGTGTATGTGCACACACACACACACATATACTCCTTTATTACAAAAAATTCAAGAAGGAAAAAACCCAAGAACCAATTAATTGTGATTGGCCCTGTGGAATTGGGTGGGGGAGTATTTTTAGTTTTTCTTTCTACGTTTCTGTATAGTTTGAAGTTTCTGGAAGATTTTGTACTAGCTTTTTAATTGAAAAAAATCTTGGGATGCCTGGCCGGCTCAGTTGGAAGAGCATGCAACTTTTTGATCTCGGGGGCACGCATTCAAACCCTACATTGGGTGTAGAGATTACTAAAAAAATAAATAAACTTAAAAAAAAATCCTTTAAAAATACCTTTAAGGAACTATCATAATCATATCACCCTAAGACAAGTATTTTTAAGCAATTTTCTATATGAATCTTTCTACACACCTGTGTCACACACGTATGTTTATGGATATTATATCTTTGTAGAAAAGGTGTATCTGTGCACACGTGTAATGTTTGGTGATGATAGATGGGGAGAGAGGTGTAAGTGCTAATATTTTTGAAGGCTCGTCATGTGCCAGGGCCCTCTTGAGCACCCAAGGGAGAACGGATTGGTGTTTAACCGGAGGTTCAGGAAGCTTCGGGGAGCGACTAGATGTCACGGCTATCCAAAAGCCAGGGTCAGCCTAGATTGGGCGCCGTGGCGATGGGGAGACATGGGTCGATCTGAGAGAAATTCAGAAATTCAGCTCGAGAAGGCTGAGAGGAAAGGGGGCAGCGGGAGGAGACACTTGTGGCCAGAAGCAAGGGGGCTTGGCTGCTTGCTGGACGAGGGAGGAAGGGAAGAGGGGAGCAGGGCTGGTGCTGTGGTTGAAGGGACGGTGACTCGGTTGGGGTGAGGGAGGCGGGGCTGCTGTGGGTCCGGAGCTTGTTGAGTGCGAGGGCAACCAGGCTGAGAACTGAGAAGGAGACAGTGTGGCAGTTCCTCGAAAAGCTACACAGAGAATTACCATGTGATCCACGCGGTGCGCTTCTGGCGTGTGTCCCAGGGAATGGGAAGCAGGGGTGCAGAGAGGAATCTGCGCACCCACGTTCCCGGAGTCGTATTTGCCATCGGCAGACGAGCGGGGGGAGGACGTGTGGTATGTGCGAACGAGGGCGCTTCGCTCGGCCTCGAAAGGAAGTCCCGCCACGTGTTACACCGGGGGCGAAGCTCGAGGACGTCGCGCTCAGGGAAGTCAGCCCGCCCACGGGAGCCTCGCACTGGGCGGCCCCGTGTCTGGGAGCGAGCTCGAGGACTCCAGTTCCTGGAGACAGAAGCAGGGACGGGGGCTGTCAGGGCCCGGAGAGGGAAGAGCGGGGCGTCATTGTTTAACGGGGACGGGGTCTCCGTTCTGTAAGACGTTCTGGAGACGGTCGGTGGTGCCGCTGGTAGAACAGGGCGAATGTGTCTAATTCCACTGAACTGTATCCCTAAAAATGGCTAAGATGGTAAGTTTTGTGTTCTGTGTATTTTGCCACCATTAGAATGAAGTCAAAAAGAGTTGAGGAAGGCGGTCTGGCCCCAGCGGAGCTCCGGGGCTGTGAGAGACAGAGCTGCTCTGCACACTCGCGTGCAGGTCTCCGCGTGGACACGAGTGTCCTTGTCTCTCGGGTGATTGCCTGAATCTCGCTCGGCTGGGACGGCTGGCTCCCGTGCTGTGTGGAGGTCCTTCCTTCCTCTGGTTCACGGGAGCCGGCTGTAGCGCGGGTGGCGAGGCAGCCAGTGATTTGCTAGTTTTAATGCGCCCCATGTAGTGCATGTCTTTGTTTATCCGAAACTCAGCTTGGACCGGCCGTCCCCTGTTTTTATTTGCCGAGTCCAGGGGTTCTGTCCTTCTGTCACTTCTCTGAGGTCTTTGCCCAAAGGCCGTCTCCCCAGAGAGCTCTTCCCTGCCTCTCCCCCAGCCCGCACGTACAGAGGAGCCCTGTACCCCTCTCCAGCACGTCCCCCAGCTCCCTGTGCTCCTCGCGGCCTCACCCCGAGCCTCTGTTTGTTGGCTCGCCGTTTCCCCCACTACAGCATCGAAGCACGAAGGTAGGGATTTTGACCGCTTGTTCACGGTTTTACCTTCCATGCTTAGAAGAGTGCCTGGCACACAGTAGACATTCAAATGGTATGTTGTATAAAACTAAACCCCAGCTTCCTCTTGCTACATCAAAGCCCACAGCCCTGCCGATAGTTTTAAACTAAGAACGACGCGAGTCTGCCAAGATCATGTGCACACACGTGTATCCAGGCAGCTGCGTCCAAGGACATGATTAACTGCTAAGCCCCTCTGGATCGATGCATCGCTTGGTCAGCACATTCTCTTCCCAGTAAAGCGGCTGGAAGCCCAATGATGTTGTATAATTCTCACCACACCCCGTGTGAAGCTAGTCCCCCATCAGTCCAGTTTACAGATGAAGGGTTTGAAGCACAGAGCTCTTCAGGACAGATGAAGGTTGAACGTGAGGTTGGCTTTGTTTTGTGGCGTGAATGGTAACCCAGACCCGAAATAGGGGTGGTGAGAAGCCCATCTGTGGTGGAGGGAGGGAGGCGGTGGCCTGAGCATAAGGGGTCTGAGGTCCATCAGTCCGTGGTATGTGGGGCTGGGGCCGAGGAGAGAGATCTGGGATAGAGTCTGCCCACGTTGGTGGTGGCTGGGCTTGTGGCCTGAGTTGGGTTACCTTGGAAGGAAGGTAGGTGAGGAAAACAGACGAGGACCCCTGCTCCTTTGGGGAGCACTCGGCCTCTGCTGGAGGGAAGATCAGTTCAGGCTGGCCTCAAAGGTGCATGTGAGATAAACCTACCGAGATAATGAAAACGAGGAAGGGCTTTATTCTTCTTCCATGACTGAGGCCGGTCTGTCAATGGCTTCCTCAAAGACCCAGGCTCATTTTCTTTTTCCTCCTCACCTTTTATTGTGTTAAGGTTGTCTTCTTGTGCTCATGGATGGCTGCTGCACTTCCAGCCATCACATCCACATCCACATTCCAGGCAGGAAGTAGGGGAAAGGCAAAATGCTTTCTCCTCCTGTAGCTTTGTTTTTTATTCAGGAATGGGTGCCAAGATTGGCTTCGCCTCTGTCTCATTGGCCAGAACTGACTCACGTGCCCCATCCACGCAGCTGCAAGGGATTTTGGGGGGGCGGGGAGACTGGTATTTCTAACCAAGCCACATTGCTGAACAAAATTAGAATTTGTTATCATTCAAAAAGAGAGAGAGAGAGTAGAATGGATATTGAGTAGGCAAACAGAGTGGCTGGCACAGTTAGAAAAGCATGGGGTATGAACCAGGGTCTCAGAAAACAGGTGGGTCTCTAGAAGGAGAGCTGAAGCCTTTCACCTTAGGGGTCAGGATGTGGGGGAGAATGGGGAAGGGCATTTAAACACTGCTGTGCTTTACCAAGTGCCCATTGCAGGCCAGATGCCACGCCTTTTCATAAGCGGCCTTCTTGAGGTGCACCGAGGGACTGCCATCCACTGACGTGGGCATTATCATCCCCTTTGTACACAGGGCAGAAGGGAGTCTTACAGGCGCTAAGTCTTGTCGCTGTTGCGATGTCTTGAAACCATTCCTTTATTTGTTTGAACGTGTAGTAAATACACCCAACACAAAGATCAAGAAAGTGGACAAGGATATCCATTAGATGGTGAATTTTCCTTCCCATCTGCGTCTCCCCTTCCTGGCTCTTCTCCCCAGAGACAAGCGCTGGTCCACCTTCGTCACTCGCCGATTTCCGTGTTTGCGAATTTGCCCGCTCCCTGAGATGTATTTTAACCCCCACGTCAACACCCACTGGGTTCTCAGTCACTCGTGGACATGGCAGAGTCACGAAAAGTGGAGGAATGTCTGTGACCCTTCCCGGCTGAGGCTGCACCAGGCGACCACGCTGCTTTCTTGCGTTGGCTCAGGTGCCCTAAACGGGGTCCCCTGCGCAGCCCCATTAGTGCCCGCCACGGGCCCTGGGGACCATGGATGTGCGCGGCCGACGCGGTATGCGATCATGATCTTTGCTCTGCCTGACTGCCGAGGGGAAAATGGTACCCTGAGATTTGCTCTGGGGTTTCTTTCCCCGCGGCCGATGTTGACCCTTTTCTCACATGGAGAAAAGCCACTCCTGCTTCTCTTCTAGGGACAGTTGGTATTGACGTTTGCTTGAAGGGTTATCCACCGGCCATTTGAATTAGACCCTGGGGGGAGAAGGGCTGGCCTCTGGAAGGGTGCCTGGCGCAGGGTGGCGGCCGGGACGGACCTCATAGCCGGTGTACGGCCGGCGCTGCTGGAAATCAGAGCCACTCCGCTGGTCCCCGGGTGGCTGCCTTTGATAAGGCGAACGCACTGCCACGCGAGGCCCTGCTAGGTGGTCCCTAGCCGGCATCCCTTCCAGCTGTCACTGCCTCTGCCCGGACCTTCTTCCCCCTCTCGTCAGTGACGAGACCGTGGCTCCGAGGGTAACGAGGAGTATCAGCCTCGATACCGCGTGACTCCTGAGTGGAGGGACATGGGTTTGAGCAAAGGATGGGCGGGCTGGAAAGTTGGTGCAAATCAAGACAGAAAGGTTTGATTTTTAACACATGGCTCAGTTTCCAGAGGCAAATCAGCTCACCGGCCTACCATGGGATTTCTCCCTCTGGGCTGCGAGGCCAGGTTTGATTCCAAGAAATATATACATCGTGGTGTAATTAAGCCAGGGAACGATGTTTTTGGAGCCGGGGTGCCATGTGGTCAGTATTTGGGAGACATCTACTTCCTGACGGTAAACAGATTGAAATGCACCATCTGTTTTGTAGTTATTTCCCTGGACCTGCTTTTAGTCAGTTTCTCTAATTTTCAGGTTCTGACAACCTTGTTTTCTTTCTCTTTCCTTCTTAGAAAATGACATAAAGCAGTATTTGCTTTTATTTTTTCATGTGCCAGGTTTGATTATTTTGAGTTAATTTACATGCCTTCATTGGTTCCCTTAAAGTAAAAAGCAAACCTTTTTTTTTCTGTTTGTTTTGTCATCAGTCACAGTGAATAAGAACTTAGAAAATAGTATTTGGTTTTGTCCTTCCAACTGGCGAAGGGTACCTTTTTTTTTTTTTTTTAGCTAGATAGACAAGGAAAAGAAAATTGACAAGAGATGTGTAAAGTGTGATACTTTTTTCTTAAAATTCTGTTAACTTTGGATCATCCCATTTCTGTTCTTCTTTGAACATCAGAATATCCCTCTGGGCAGATTCTTACAAGAGGGCCACGGACTCCAGGGTCTGCTGTGCGAGTTTGCAGTTCCTCACCACCGTTTGAGGCTTTAGGGCAGAGATAAGGCGGCCTTGGAAATCTCTTCTTGTTTGTACTGTGAGCTCGGGTGTGTGCTAACAAATTCCAAACGAGGATGGAATAAATTAGCTCAGTCTTGGGAGACCATTCAAAGCGGCTTTATAAAACTTGAAAAGTTGATTTTTAAAAACTGTTTCTCTTTTTTGTTGTTGTCGTTTTTATTTTTAATTATAAAGGTATTAGGTATTTTTTTAGCAAGGAAAATTAGTTTCCCTTCAATGTTCCAAGTCGGAGTTAAGAGACCGGCTATGTGTTCTTCGACATCTTTCTTTTTCCGCATCTTTAGCTGTCTTGTGGCTTGGTGTGGTATTTCTAATTATTTACTTAAAACTTGTCCTAATCCTCTCTGCCTGACCTGTTTTTAATTTTGCACAGCCCTTGCTGATCTCTACCCAGCGGCTGTCAGGGTACACGCAGTTTGAGCAGCCTGGGTCTTTTAGAGGTATGATGGGCAGGTTTCCACCAACCTCTTTCCTTTATGCCACCAATCAGTTTTTGCTCCATGTCTACTATGTTTCAGACCAGTGTCTCCCAAATTTCTGGAAGATGACATCCCCCGAATGTCAGTCCTGACCTGTCAAATCAGTTCCATCCTCGGTCACTCGGTTGGAAATTTCTGTGGGGTGGATCGGATCACAGCCCACACTGGCATCCGATATCTGGTAAAACCCCAACCAAAACTTTAACACCCCTTTTGGGGAAACCACTGCCTCCCCACAGTAACCGACTCAGGTCTATTTGCTGCGAGCCACTTCTCCAAATGATCGCATTTTTAAAACTTCCCAATTTGCTGTTTTACCCTAAGGTTTTTCTCAGAAAATCAGTTTGACACATTTCACTTATTGGAATCAATTTCCCTTAAAACACATTTTTGGGCATTTACTATTGCAGTTCTGGTGTTGAGATTAAAACAGTAAGAAAGCAGAAGGTCTCGTCCTTGTGGAGCTTTCAGCCGAGTGGAGGAAACAGGCAAGAAGCATACAAATAAACATATAATACATTAGCAGTCATACAAACGTGTAGTTAGAGGGAGGGGGAAAAGGCAGACAAATAATATAACCTAATATTATAAAATATAACATAATGTGACATAATATGTGATACAGTCTATAATAACATGTAATAAAATAGTATAAAACACAGTATGTAACGTGACATAATATGTAATATAACAATATGTTATACACGATGGCTATATGTGATGTAACAATATGTAACATGTGCAGTGTAAGACATGATCTGACATAGTACATTACATGTGAGAACATACCATAACACAGCGTGTAATCGTACAATGTCAGTGCACCGCGATACACGTACACATGATACGACGCCCAAGGTCACGCACAGTGCGCAGCGTATGACGACAGTGTCATGCTGAAACACGTCAGAGAGCGAGGCCCCCAGAGCAGGCCGCGGGGAGACTGGGAGAGCTGCTCGTGTGCACAGTCAGGGCGCCTCCTGTAAGGACGCGAGACTTGGGACCTGACGGAGGGCAGCACGTGGGGCAAGGGTGAAGCTGGAGGCGGGGACAGCCAGCGTGTTCTAGAAACGGAGGGCGGCGGGAGCGGCAGGCGGTGGGGGAGGCGCGCGGGTCGGGGACCCGCAGCCGCTCCCATGCGAGCTCGTGGGCACCTGTGAGGAGTCTGGGTTTTCGGCGGAGCACAGAGACGTTCTGAGCACGGCCAGGAGCCCAGGGATGGTTCTGTTCGGCCTGGTGACATCCTACTCGCGTTTTGGAAAGGCAGCTCTGGCCAGGGTGTGGGGACTCACCTGCGGGGGAGAACGGAAGCAGGGAGAGCAGCCCGGGAGCTTGGGGGGCGGCCTGGGTGAGAGACGTGGGACCTTGAGCGAGGAGGACGGCTCCTCCTTGGAGGAGGTGAGCGCTGGTTGGAGCCTTGATGTATTTAAACGGAAAAGTCAACATGATGGGCTATGGATTGCCCTTGGGAGTGTGAGGGAAAGAAGTCAAGGAGGACTTCCGGGCCGGTGACCCCACAACCACCGGATGCATGAGGTTGCTGTTTACTAAGGTGGGAAGACTGGGGCGGGATGGGGGAGGGGTCAGAGCGTCTTATCCCCGGAGCTGCTGGAACAAAATACCACCAACTGCGTCCCTCAACAACAGGCATTTATTTCTCCCTGCTCTAGAGGCTGCAAGGCCCCGATCCGGGAGCCAGCAGACTTGGTTCCTGGGAGAGCTCTCCGCCTGGCTTTCGGAAGGCCCCCTTCTTGCCGTGTCCACACGTGGCGGACAGAGGGAGCAAGAACTCGTCTCTCTTCCTCTTCTCGTGAGGGCGCTAACCCCATCACGGGGACCCCACTCTCATAAGCTCATCTCAACCCAAGCAGCCCCCACAGGCCCAGCTCCCGGCCCCAACACACTGGGGATTAGGGCTCCCACATCGGAATTTTGTGGGGACACAAACATTCAGTCCGCGACACAGGGCCCGAAGGACGTCAGGAGCCCCATGGTAGTGATATCGATTTCGAGGTGCCTGTGTGATACCCAAGCGGACATGATAAGTCATGATAAGTGGCTCATGTGAGTAGAGCTCAGCCGAGAATTGGATAAAGAGGCCAGTTTGTTAGTATATGAGTTTTCTAGGGCTGCTGTAACAAATTACCAGCTCTTGATGTCTTAAAACAGCAGAAATGAATCGTCGCCCGGTCCTGGAGTCTTGAAGCCCAAAATGGAGGTGCTGGCAGGTGCTGGTTCCTTCTGGAGGCTCCGTCTCGTGCTTCTCTCCCAGCTTCCGCTGTTGCCCATCGATCCGTGGCTCGCGGCTACTCTGCTCCAGCCTCTGCCTCAGTTGTCGCAAGGCATTCATCCCCGGGTGTCTCTGGGTGTCCTCTCCGTTTCCTGTAAGGGCACCGGTGCTTGGATTCCAGGGCCCGCTCTGATCCAGCACATCTCCTCTTAGTGAGCTACACCTGCAGGAACCATAGTTCCAGCTAAGTCACATTCTGAGGTTCTGAGGGGACTTGAATTTGGGGCACTGTTCAACCTGGAGCCGTGGGTCATTGGCCCAGGCGTCATACTGAACACAGTGAGGCTGGACATGCCAGGGAGTGCGTACGGGTAGGGACGTGGCCGAGGGTCGAGGATGAGCTCCACACTGTCCGGCGGGTCGCGTGGTGACGAGAACGAGGTGCTCACTGCCGTGGGAGGAAAACCCGGATCGTGCAGGGTGTGGAAACCGAGTGAAGGAAGGGCTGCAGAGGGCAGGGCTCCATATATCCATGCCGTCCAGGGACTGGATCAGAGGGACGCTGAGAACCAACGCTGGTTTGGGCACGTGGGGGATCCTGGAGAACCAGACAGGAGTGGGTCAGTGTGGTCGGGGCAGGAGCCCGATTCCAGTGGGTTCAGGAGAGAATATGCACGGGAGGAACCGGGACGGGCGTGAAAAGATGCTCTGGGTATGCGCCGCCTACAAAGGGGCAGTGAGACGGGGCAGCAGCCAGAGGGACTCGGAGTCGAGAAAGCACCTGCTTCCTAAGACGGGAGCTGTCACAGTGCCGGGGAACAGTTGGCGATTGGTACAGGAAACAGAAGATGTCCGATCAGCATCGCTGAGCAGGCGGCTGGTGATGGAGCCAACATTCCGGGGTAGGGGTGGGGGGCTGGAAAGTCAGTCTGCCAAAAAGGCAGTTTACCGAATTACCGATTCACTGTAAACTAATTTCTGTTAAACATTTGCAGGCGTGACACCAGATCCTGCCATGTGGCGGGGTGTTATTGAACTTCAAGGGTAATTTTTATCTTAAGATTTTATTTATTTATTTGTCAGAGGGAAAGAGAGAAAGAGCACAAGCAGGGGGAGCAGCAGGCAGAGGGAGAAGCAGACTCCCTGCTGAGCAGAGAGCCCGATGCGGGGCTGGAGTCCAGGACCCTGGAATCATGCATGACCTGAGTTGAAGGCAGAGGCTTTAACCCACTGAGCCACTCAGGCGCCCCAAGGGTATTTTTTTTTTTTTTTTTTTTACGTTTTGGTTTCGTTTCAGTTGAAACTAATTTTGGTTTTGTTTTAGCTTTTGTTTCCCGTGGGGCAGGTTTATCTCAGCTTTGTAGCCTGGTTTGCAAATCCAGCCCGATCGCACGTCAGATTGGGTGTGATTCTCATCTTAGGCACGGAACATCTCTTACACGTTTAAAACATGTCAGAATAGTTACGTGATCATGGTGGGTAACATAATGTGTCAGTCAAGAGAATTTCAAAAGGCAAAACACAATCACGAAAAGGGGTTCTTGGTAGAAATCTGTCCTGGCGTTTGTAACGTCCCTGACTTTCCAGACTGATAGAATACTCTGCTGCAACCCCCAGAAATTCTCACTTTAATACATAAAAATCCTCAGAACACACCAAACTTCAGGTTGGCCACAACGAAACAGCTGCAGCCAAACGTGGGTCCAAATTAAGGGTAACCTGCCCTAAACCGGAACTAAAACCTCAAAGCACAATCGTTCGAATGTCCCAGATGCCTCCAGAAGCCGTCTGCCGAGTGGGATTGCTGTAACTGTCCGAAAAAGTTAAAACTAACACATTTTTTGTTGTGGTGGTGATTAACTGGATGAATCTGGTAAATCTGGCCGTTTAGGGAATCAACCAGGCAGCAAAAATGGTCATTTGGAAACTGGTTTTCAGTGAATCGGCTTGGAGCTGGTATTGCCTGACAGTCACAGGTCCCGTGACCGGGTGTGGGTTTTCAAATTCTCTTTAAAATGTTCAGATGCGTTCTTCTCCACGGGCGACTTATTTCACTGTACGATAAGGACGGACATTCCAAGGAACGGAGACTAGATTTGAATGCAGTTGTTTGGAAAGACGTGATAAGCACTGAAACAAGGTCCAGGCGCCAGCGGCTGTCCCAGCACATCTCCCGGCCGAGGCGTCTTGCGTGGGATGGAAGCAAGCTGCCCCGCCGCCAGCACGCGCTCGGGAGCGGTGGTCCTGAACCCTCAGCCTCGCGCCTGTGCTCACGGGTCCCCTTTTGTCTCGCAGCAGACGCGCTTGCCTCCACTATCCGTTGGCACACCCTATCCGGGCAACCTTCTCTTTCTTTCAGTTTTTTTGCTTTGCAGTTTTCACATTCCGACAAACTTACCCCTTCCTTCTTTCTTTAAGAAAGACAACAGCACCACAAAACACAGGAACCTGCATTTGTTATTTCTTCAGGAGCTACCTTCAGTGGTTCTCAGATTCATTCATGAACATTCATGTGTTCCTTTAAAATAAAAAGCATCATCTTTTGGTTCTTGTGGTTACAGCCACAGAGGTTAAGATCTTTCTAGATAGAATTTGACTTTATTCTTTGATAAGGAGATGTCTCGTCTTGTTCCCCAGTGTTTCAGGTGGATGGACCCAGACAAGAGAGCTAGTGCGCTGAAGTCGGTAGAATTTGATTATTTATCCTTAAAATCTGACAAATGGAAAACCATCTGATAACTCCATTCGTTCCCTGTTTAGAACTTCTGACCGTATGCATTCCCTTGAGTTTTTTATTTTATTTTTATTTTTTTTTTAAGATTTTATTTATTTTTTTTTTTTTTAAGATTTTATTTATTTATTTTTCGGAGAGAGTGAGAGAGAGCACAAGCAGGCAGAATGGCAGGCAGAGGCAGAGGGAGAAGCAGGCTCCCTGCCGAGCAAGGAGCCCGATGTGGGACTCGATCCCAGGACCCTGGGATCATGACCTGAGCTGAAGGCAGCCGCTTAACCAACTGAGCCACCCAAGCGTCCCAAGATTTTATTTCTTTATTTGAGAGAAAGAGCACAAGCAGGGGGAGAGGCAGAGAGAGAAGCAGGCTCCCTGCAAAGCAAGGAGCCCTCCCTGGGGCTTGATCCCAGGACCCTGGGATCATGACCTGAGCCGAAGGCAGACGCTTAACGACTGAGCCACCCAGGCAGCCCTTCTCTTGAGTTTTTAGCTTTCATCAGCATTCAGATATGTTGGGACCCAAGTATTAGGGAAGAGACAAGACTTTCAGGGGTCTTCATGCCTGTGCTGTGGGGCCCCTTGCAAATTCTGCTAACTCCAAATGAAGCTGTGCGGAAAACACCAGAAGAAATAGTTCCGCGTTTTTATTCAGAACCTCTTGGCTCTATGCATCGATGTATTTATTCAGAACTTTCTCCGATTTTAGTTCAGAATCAGTATGTGTTTGTTGTAACAGAACGACCGAAACAGAGATCTCTAAGGACGGCGATGCAGCCTTGCCTCCTCTACACCGCGCCCATGTGACACTCCGGAGAGTTCTCTGGGTGCGCGTCCCCTTTCTGGAGAATCTCACATCAGCCTCATTTCTGATCAGTTTTTTTTTTTTCTCTAATTCGTTGCTTTTTTCACTTACACTTGATTTTATAGCAATTAAAACTCGTAAGAATTTGGGGGGTATAAATAATCACTATCAGCCCAGCATGCAAGTTTCCATTATGAAGTTTCCATTGTGCGCTAAGTGCTAACAGACCTTCTATTTCTCGATCCGAGGAGAGGAGGTAGATAGATCTCCCTCTCCTTTCCTAGATGAGGAAGGTGAACTTCGGGGCCGTGACTCGACTTACCTTGTGCCCCACAGAGCAGGGACTCAAACCCTGGTTTGCATATAGGAGCATAAAACTCAGTGTTTCGCCAGGTCGTTGACGTTTGTCGAGATTTTTGTTTTGCTTCGTGAGACCTCGTCATCTGGGCAGCTGGCTGGCTCAGCCTGCGTAGCCTGCGACGCTGAATCTCAGGCTCATAAATTCGAGCCCCACGTTGGGCGTAGTAGAGATTACTTGAAAAGACAAAAAAAAAACACCTTCTGAGCATGTTTCCAGTTTTTACTAATTAATTTCTTCATTAAAAAATATCGATCACCGGACTACCGTGTGTGAGATATGGGGTCTGCTCACTACTATAGGGGTGTGGCCACGAGGGGGACTAGAACAGCCCCCCCCCAAAATATACGTCTGGGGCACATGGATTCTTCTGAGCTAAAGGCCGTTGGACCTGGCAGGTTCAGGAAAATCTCTAACATCAGGGCACGAGTTTATGGTCTCCCTCTTACTAGAATTCTCAAGAGAGAAGGCATTGACCAAAATGAGCACAGCAGACCTCACTAAACCACCCCCGTTTGCCATACGTCTGCTGATTTCCTTTCTGTAACTTGCCTCCCCAGCCCAGAAGCCACAGACCCTTATTCTTCGTTAATATTTTCTTAAAGATTTTACTTATTTATTTGAGAGAGAGAAGAAGTAGAGGGAAGAGGTAGAGGGAGAAGCAGGCAGGGAGCCTGACGCGGGACTTGATCCCAGGACCCTGGGATCAGGACCTGAGCTGAAGGCAGACGCTTAACCGACTGAGCCACCCAGGCGCCTCTTCTTTGTTAATATTTAAACCCAAGTTCTAATCAGCCCTCGGAGCTCCTCAATCATCACGGGACGCTTCCACGTATGCATACGTGCGAGACGCACAGTTCATAAACTTGGTGTGTTTTTCTCTTGTGACCCTGTCTTTGGCCGGTGTCATTTGTGAGGCCCCAGGTAGACAACCTAAGATGGGTAGATAAAGGGATTTCTCTCCTCGCCTTCACTACAGGTGGCCCCTGAGCCTTTGAAATGTGGTTTATCAGACTCAAAATGGGCTCAACTATGAGGATAAAGTGCAGCCCAGATTTCAGACTGAGAATGACAAAATTAATGTAAAATACATCAGCGATATCTTTTATATGGAGGACATACTGATATGAGACTACTTTGGAGACACTGGGTTCCATAATACAACATTAAAAATTAATCTGACCTGTTTCTTTGAATTCCTTTATTTTTATTTTTTTAAATTTTATTTATTTATTTGAGGAAGAGAGAGAGAGAGCTCACAGAGGGAGAAGCAGACTCCACGCTGAGCAGGGAGCCTGAGGTGGGGCTCCATCCCAGGACCCTGGGATCATGACCTGAGCCAAAGGCAGACGCTTAACCGACAGCCACCCAGGCGTGCCTCTTTTTACACTTGTTAATGTAACTACTGGAAAATTTTAAATTACGTACGTAGCTCGCATTAAATTTCTCACGTGCGGCTCTCGAAAGCGGGTGCAGGAATGCGTGCGTGATTCTGACTGCAGATTGCGGCTCGTGGTCTTCCACGAGGAGAGATTTTACTCGCCCAGAGGACAGACGGCAGTGCTGGGGAGGTTTTGATCCTCACGGCTGGGGAGGGGAGCACACGGAGCATCTAGAGGGTAGAGGCCGGGAGGGCCCAGACATTGTGCGGCGTGAGCACAGGCAGCTGCCCCCACAGAGAGCGACACAACCTGGCCGTCAGCGCCCACGGCCCTGACGCGGAGACACTCTGGTCCCTGTAAAGGGTTATGCTCCATTTTGTCCCGTTAAATATACCTTGACACTACATGTTCTTCAAAACACGACATTTATTTTTATTTTTTTTTTAAGATTTCATTTATTTGAGAGAGAATGAGAATGAAGGAGAGAGAGCATGCTCACAGAGGGAGGGGAGAGGGAGCCCGCTGAGCAGGGAGCCCGATCCGGGGGTCGATCCCAGGACCCTAGGATCATGACCTGAGCCGAAGGCAGACGCTTCCCCGACCGAGCCACCCAGGCGCCCCCACAGCATTTATTTTTAAGGGAAGACTCTGCCTTTTCCAGACAGCGAGCCCACCTCATCTTCACCCTCAGTGTCTGCACTGAATACTCCCCAACCCTCACCCCTGCCCCAGTTTTCTTGAGCGCCCATCGCAGGGGTGCCCGGGGACCTGTGTTCCTGCAGACCAGAAGCGGGCCTGTGTGTGTTCGGTTCTGCTTTCCCTCCGGTGGCTGGTGCGCTGTGCTCTCCGGAAGAGCTGTGCCCTCTGCCCCGCCGCCCCCCACGAGCCTGGGGCAGCACCCTGCCCTCCGCATCGCTCACAGCCCTCCATAGTACTGCTCTCCTCGTCGTTCTCAGTCTGATGGGAGCAACAACCTCTCGTTTTGGTTTTCACGTCCGTTTTTTGGATCCCAAATGAGGTGCTTTTCAACATTCAAGTTTTCCCCTCTCCTCTCTTCTCTCTCTCGCTCTCTCTGAATGCATATCCTTGTTCTGCATTTTTATTTTGCGGGTTTTTTTCCCCTTTTTTTCACTTGTTGCCATTCTGCAGACCTAGTGCTTAAGTATATATGTTTTGACTGTACGTTTTGTGATATTTTGACTCAGTCTTACTCATGATGGTCTTTTCCCTGCACCTAATTTTTCAGTGTCTGGGGAGACAGATTTATTAATGTTTTCTTTCATATCCACTGGCTTCTTTGTTAAGTTGAATGGGACACTTCCCATTCGCACGATTATAAAAGTGTTCACTGTGCTGTCTTGTGGTGAGATGAGCAAAGGAGCTCTCTACCTGCTCCGGACGCTCCCTCCCATCCTCAGCTCGGACATATGCCGGCCGTCCTTCAGCAAACAGCCCCTAAATGCACGATCTGGACCAAAAACTGCACACAAAGGAGGGTTTTGTTGGAGGTGATTATTTCTGAGGGAAAAACCAAACCATCTCTGAAAACTAACCGTTAGGATGTCAGCTTGGCCCCAGTTGCCAAATAAAACCGTAGGGCAGTCACCTACCATGGGCTCTGCCCTGATGGATGGCCCCCGAGTGCCAGGCACGAGTCCAAGCTCTATAGACGCTGACATCCGACTCAGGAAGGGAACGGTTTTCCCAGAAACAGCACAACCTGGCCAGTATTCTGGGGACATCCATTTCTAAACCATAACACGACTGCATACCAGCCATCTGTGTAGAGATAATACCCCTGGGTTGTGTTCGTGGCTCTGGTGTTCTGGGGGGAAATCCTGTGGCCCCATTTTGAGAAGAGTTGAGTGCTTGTTCCAAATGCCCATCACGGCCCGTGGTCCAGCTTCCCTTATGTACGAAGGGTTTAAATATTGGCACATCAAGGCAATCTACCTCTAGGCGTGTTGGTTGAGCTAAGTACACAAACGCTGGAATATAACTCAAATAGTGAGTGTATTTTCACTCTTACTCCTCTGTAGCTAACTCTCTAAGTCCCTAAATACGTGCATTCAAGGGAGTGCAGGCTTCTTCCCAATAACCGCCTCGTGTGGTGGGATATGATTGCACAATCACAGCTTCAAGGCAAGTCCCATAAGCCTCCCGGCCTCCTGCCAGATTGTCCCTGTCAAGGCCCTTCTCTGTGGAAATTCTGGAGTCCATCTGCTTGTAGATCCTCATAAAGCACTTGGTATGTATCTAAAAAGCAATGTAGGGGTGCCCGGGTGGCTCAGTTGGTTGGGCGTCTGCCTCCGGCTCGGGTCATGGTCCCAGGGTCCTGGGATCGAGCCCCATATCGGGCTCTCTGCTCAGCGGGGAGCCTGCTTCTCCCTTTCCCTCTGCTGCTCCCCCTGCTTGTTCTCTCTTTCTCTGTCTGTCAAATAAATAAATCTTTAAAAATAAATAAATAAATAAAATAAAAATAAAAAGCAATGTAATCTGCTGACCAGATTTCCCTTTGCTAAATCTACCCTGACACTTGTCAGGAAAATTAACTGAAGACCAGAGATGATACAGAGGAGACCAATGAAGAAATGGCCGCCGGACACGGGAGAGAGAGGATGGAGAGGTGGTTGAGATGCGGAAGTCAGGGGGACAGAGAGATGTGTCCATAAATAAAGTTTTATTGGAACGCGGCCACGCTCATCCGTTACCGCGGCCTACATTTGCTCTCGCGCTTCGGCGGCAGAGTCGAATAGCTGAGTCAAAGACTGCATGGCCCACGAAGCCCGAAAGATTTACTCTCTGGCTCTTTACAGAGAAAGGCCCACTCTGGGCATAGAGTCCAAAGGTTCAGGACTTTGTGTGGACCTGGCTTCGAGGACAGTTCCACATTGACCCTCCCAACGTAGCTGGCTCTCCCACATTCCTCTACAAAGAAAAGCTGGGGTCACTGTGGTGCTTCATAGGCTGTCATGAGGAGGTGGGATTTTTTCTAAGACCAACAGGGATTACAGGAGAAGGGATCCGCAGGAGGTGGCTTGAGCATGTTTTCCTTTGAGAAGGAAGAATACCCAGGGTCGTTTTCGCGGCGATCTGAAGGACAGATCGATAGGGCAGGCGGACAGAAAACCTGTTTCTGAGGCAGAATCAACAAGACGTGGGGATCGATGGCCCGATGGCCTGGCGGGATCTGGAGACGGGAAGTTCGCACTGATGTTCATGTTTTATCCAAGACAGAGGCAGGGCAGCTTTCAGCCATGGTGAGTGAAATAAGATACATTGTGTTGTTCGGTTTAATTGTAACTCTTTCTTTGTTTGCTGGAAAATTTCCTGTTTATTGGAAAGTTTTAAGTTATATACGTGAGTTGGACTATATTTCCATTGGGCAGCGCTGGTCTAAAGAGAATCATGAGCCAACATTCTGAGTGACTAGGTTTCTTGTAAATGATGGGACTGAATTCGAAATGTGTTGAATTCAAAGCGGTTTTTGTTTTTTAAATAATGTTATGGAGGTGAAATTCAGATACTGTAAAATTAGGTATTTTAAAAGAATGATGCAGTGGCATTTAGGGTCACAGTGTTGGGCGGCCATCACCTCCACGTAGTTGCAAAGTCTTTTCATCACCCCGAAAGGAAACCCGCCAAACTGACTAAGCAGCCCCTCCCCATTGCCCCTTCGTGGCATTCGAGTGCGTGAGGAGCTTAGAAGCCGGTCTGAGGTGGCGAGAGACACGAGAGGAGGCAGACGTGAGTGTGGCAAGGAGAGTGGGGAGAGGGGGTATCTCGGGTTCAATGGGGAGAGAATATCCGGACACCTGGGGCTACACGGGAGGGTCCTTCCTGTCTGAGGGGAAATAATGGGGAAAACATTGTCAACCCTGATAAGGCCTTAATCGGGTTAATCAGCCGTGCAGCCCAGTGGTTCTGACGCTGGGCAGGCCCCAGACACACCTGGAGGGGTCTCGAAAGTCAAAGTTCCCAGTGCTGCTGCTGCTGGACTCGGGGGCCGTGTTATGCACCGCTGTATGCAGTGCCGGCTGGCCCAGGGCCGCTCAGCCTCCCCACGTTCTCCTTCCTCTCCATCCCTCCATCCCCCGGGGGATTAGATTCTCCAAATCATGCTTTGTCACGGGGGTACGGTTTTCAATCACCAGAAGCTGCTCTGAAATGAGGAGCCACAGTCGGGGGGTGGGGGGAGCATCCATCCTGCTGAAATCCTCCCCAGCCCCCACCAGGCAATTTTATTACCAGCAGCTCGGCTTTGTTCACGCTGGTACCTGCGGGCTTACCCGTTGCCATGGAAACTGCTGCCTGGCGTGGGAGGGGAGGGAGCCCTGGAACTGACTGGAATTTTCCAGGCTGTAGAGGTAAACAGGTATGGGTTAAAAAAAAAAAAATCCCAACATGTAGTTGTCATGTCTGTATGCTTCTTGAAAGAGAGAACAGCAAATCTAATCATACCGGTTCACATAGTCATCACCGTTCACCGAGGAGCAGGAATCCAGGGGGTGGGCATTTGGTTCCCACGGACCTCCACTCATGTAGCTGCTCTCGTTACCGGACTTACGGACGGTAAACGTCAAAACAGGACCTAAGACTGTAAACAAGCAAAGGAAGAAGATCGTTTCAAACAGGTGCCAAGCCGACCCTGCCTCGGGGAGAGGCGCTGGGCAGCTTGGGGTGTGGGGCACCTGGCACCCTGCCGTGCCTTCCCGCCACCACGCAGCAGTCGGCCGCGTCCCCGAGACGCGCTCGCGCTGGAACTGGGGCCTGGGCTCTTCCCTCACATGGCTACGCAGCGCGCTGGGGCTTGCACGCCCTCTGTTTCGCGCATCCGTTCTCTCGCGGGGGGGAGCCGGCTCCCGCGGCCCCACCACAGGTGTGTGCTCTCACAGAGCGACATTAGGGACGTTGGCACCCAGCGAGTACTTGCCACATCATCCCAGTTGCTGTGTCCATTCTGGCATCTGCCTCCTTGCCCACAGATGGGGAGTTTCTCCAGGGTATTTGTCCGGGAACGGAATTCATCCTTTCAAACTATCTGTGTATTTCTAAGTCACTTTCCGGGCGGGTAGTTGGTTTCCTGGGTCTCCCGTTAGAAGGAAGCCCCACGAGGGCAGAGACGTGTCCTATCTTTGGTCCCCAAAGCCTTCAGGGTGTCTAGCAGATAGAAAATGCTCAATACAGTTTATAGATAAATAGTCAGTATATAAATAATGAATGAGTGGATTATTTTTACCAAAAAAAGTGGGTTCGTGTCCCATATGTGAGTTTTTCTCCCTTTTCATGTAACATGCTCTCATGACATTAAATAATCTTTTAAAAACAGCATTTGTTTTTAAAGAATTGACTCCAGACATCCTTGGGGCTACGTTTCATGAACTTTGGTTTCTTGCATTCGTAGACAGTGCTCTCATAACCCCCGTGTAGGTGAGCGGCTGCTGTGTGGGTTCAAACGGGCAGGGGCGGATTCCCCAGACGTGAAATTGTTGGATCAAAGTTGCATTTTAAACTTTTGCAATCATTGCCAAAATGTTGGCCACAAAGGATGAACCACCGTGTTCTCCCACAGCCAGCTGTGAAGATGTCCATTCTGTCACCCTCTTGTCAACCTTGGGTGGTAGCAATTCTTACGTCTTCGACTGTCTGCTGAGAGAAATGACTTCTCATTTCAGTTTCAAAGTCTGGGTTTTGGAACACACAGGGGTTATTTAACATTGGACTAGGAGTAGGTCCAGGTTTTGTGGAGCCTGAAGCTTTACAGTTTGGGGGATCCTCTTTGAGGAAAAGGCTACAAAAATGACAAACATGAACACTCGGTACAGATGTGATCATTGATTTAGAATCTACAGAAACCACAACAAATCCCTCACATCGCCACCTTAAGTCGCCCAAATACTATAATGTATCACAAAATTTTAAAAAATGACTTAAAATGTTTTCTTAATTAGCTGATTGATATATATCTCTGTGATACTTTTTCTTCTACGTGGGTTTTATTTTATTTTGACTGCACACTCATCTGTTACTTCCTATGTTTTTTTTTATTTTATTTTGACGGCACACTCATGTTACTTCCTCTTCTGAAAATAATTTTGTTAACAGAATTTTTCTCAGAAAAATGTAGCCTTTGGTCTAGGATGGTTATACAAAAAGACTTTTGTGAGGTACCTAAGGTCATCAGATGCAGAGACAGAGAGTAAAATGGTCGTGACCTTGGGGCGGAGGCCGAGGGGAATGGGGAGTTAGTGCTTAAAGGGGTTGAGGTTTTAGTTTTGCAGGATGAGGAAGTTCTGGAGGTGGGTCGCAACAGTGTGAATGCACTTACTACTGACATGTACACTAAAAAGTGATTACAATGGTGAATTTTATATTATCTGTATTGCACCAGTTATTTATTTATTTTTTTTAAATGATACGAACCTAAAGAGGGAACGTGTCACTGTTGCAAAAGGCGGAGGCGGGGGTCAGCGCCCTCAGAGCAGAAGCAGCCGCTCCCTCTCCGCTGAGATGAAGGGAACGAGCATGGTACATTCCTGCCCCTTTATCGGTGTTTGTGAAGATAGTTGTCCAAGTTTCACAACAGCTGCACTGTCGTGCACTGACCAAGAATGTTGTTCATGGTGCATTACAGTCACTTAGAATTTGTTTCACTCTGTGGAATAACATCTCAGATAGATGGTTTTCAAGACCCAGAAAAGTCCCCCCGCCGACCCCCCAAAATCTCTCATGGATTTTTACATTATGACGAACCAAGTAAATCCCCCTCTCATCCGTTGCTGCCACATTCCGGCAGACCCTGAAGCTGGAGTTACACTTGGCATCCAGCTTAGAGCGGTGGATTTGCCGCTTCCTTCTGCGAGCTGTTCCCGCATTATTTTAATGCCTTCTTTACATACGGTTTTGTTTAAATTAAGGCATATTTGTTTTCTCGCTTTGACTTTTTCCCCCCTAAGTGCGCATGATGAGTATAGTAATAACTCCCATGAAATTTTGGTTAGCTGGAGAATAAATATTCCTCCTCATCGGGTCTGGTGCATCTTTATTTGAATAATGTATCATCTGAGCAAACACAGCCTGCTGTGCTCGATGCAAAACCTCCATCATCTGTATGTATTTACCCAGTTTGGAGACCTATTCGATGCAAGCGATGCTACCCCAGTTGAAAATCTTTTACAAACAAAACAGCAATAGGAAAACTGTAGTGCTCAAAAGGACTAGGTTGTATTGTCATCACACGTTCGGTGGCGTCTTTGCAAATACCGCTGAGCTCATGCTTTGGGGGAGAAACACACAAAAACCAGTTTTTCTGCAGTGTTGAATATTGCTTATCGCCACAGAGCACCACGAAAGCTCACGGTCCTTATTAAACGCAGCTAATGAAACGAAGCTAGTGCATACCTCCTTGCAGGTTTTTGGGGTTTCTTTTTGGTGACCTGAAAGTTGTGTTTTTTTATTTCCTATTGTTTCCATGTTTCTTTCTGCTTTTAATTTCCTATTTGGAAGAGGCCTGGTTCTTCTAAGGAGAAAAAAAAAATGCCTTGTGCAGTTGTTTTCACAATCTACATCTTCTTGGCTGTCATGGTTCTTTTTCTTATCATTACGATTCTATCTAACAGCGTTTTTAGTTACTTTACTATTTCGAAGTCCATGCCAGCCTTCTTTCTTTCAGACCGAAATTTGGCGTCCACCAGCATAGTTCCTTTCCTGGCACATTGGAAATCTGATGTGATCGATAAGGAAACATCTACAAGTTTGATCTGGAATTCAGTCATACACAAGAGCAGCCGCCACGCTTTTTGAAATTGCCCATACGTTGTATCGTAGGCGGTGGGCAGCCGTGCAGAGAAGCGTGTCGCTGTCGCGACTGTTGGGCTGACGGGCCAGTGAATGTGGGCGGGGATCCTGTCATTGAGGTATCTGCTGCTTCGGGTCCCTTCTCGGTACCGGACGGAATGTGATGTGACACTTTGCCTGGAGTCACAGACTCCCTCCGGACCAGATGCCCCAGACCCACATCTACGCGTCTTTACAACCGGCCTCCCGTGCTGTTTGTCCTTCCCGAGTACCCTGGAGATTCTGCTAAAACCACGCTTGTCCAAGACATCCTAACGTAAACACTGCCCCCGATGAGTTCATTGCTGACGGAGAAGAATGTGTGTCTTGACCAGGCATTAGTGATAAGGGGTCCTCCACTTACAAGTTGTATACTTCTCGTGTTTAGAAACATTTTCCAGGCCATCTTCTGCTTTGAACATTTCAACCCTTATCTCTTCCCCCAGGGTTCTCGTAATTCTGGTCCCTGCACCACGAGACATGTTCATAGTGTGATAAGCACCTTCGTGATCGATATGGGGTTAGCGCAGCATGGTACTTCTGGACTGATTCTTACCCCAGCGTAGCTACTAAAAATTTTATAGTTATTGATAGATGTGTATGTATTATTTTACATAATACTGTAAATATAACTGTGTGTACTTACATAGATATAACCTTATAATAACTAATAACACAGAAATGGGGTTGCCAGATAAAATTTGAATTTCACATAAACAGTGCCCACCTTTTCAGTATAGGGATATACTATACTATATGTCTTAAATATTCCATGGGACAGATTTATACTACAAGTTATTTATGGTTTATCTGAAATCCAAATTTAACCGGGTATCCTATATTTCTACTTGCTAAATCTTGCAACCCTATACGTGCATATATTTCACAAAATCTGCCCCTCTCTCAACTTGCCTTTAGCTGGGTCCTGAAAATGCCCATCACCACATCAGTGTGGTCAAACGTAAGGTTTTGTTTTTGTTGTTTCAAGGAAGGAGATGTCAAAGTAGAAACAGATGGTGATTTCAACCAATTACATTTAAAATAGCTCACTTTTGGGGCTCCTGGGTGACTCAGATGGTTGCAGATCTGCCTTCAGCTCAGGCCATGATCTCTAGGTCCAGAGATCAGCCCTGCATCCCCGCTCAGCACGGAGCCTGCTTCTCCCCCTGCTTGTACTCTCTCTCTCTCTCTCTCTCAAATGAATTAATAAAATCCTAAAATAAAGTAAAATAAAATATCTCACTTTTACAAACTTTACAGAAACACCTCGCTAGAATGTTGAAAGGGACAAGCAAGGAAGCTCGAAGGTTAACCTTCACAGGAAATCTACAACCTCGAACAGACATTTTGAGTCCCCCCCACACACACACTTTTTTTTTTCTATTTTGGTTTTTGTAGTGAGTTGAATAATGGCCCCCCCAACTCACATCCACCCAGAACCTCAGAATGTGACCTTTTTGGAAGCAGGGTCTTTCCAGATGTCATTAACTAAGTATCTTGAGATGAAATGATCCTGGATTTAGGGTGGGTCCTGAATCCAAAGACTGGCGCCCTCAGAAGAGAAAGCTTTAGACACACGGAGACACAGAGGAGATGACGTGACGACAGGTCAGAGACCGGAGTGGCTGGTGCGTCTGCCAGAAAGGCATCCGGGAGCCCCCCAAAGCCAGAGAGGCAGGAAGGGTCTCCCCGAGGGTCTTCGGACGGAGCCCCGTCCTGCTCACGCCTTGGTCTTGGACTCCTGACCTCAGGACAATGAGCGAATCAGCCTCTGTGACTCTGAGTAACCCAGTCTGTGTTCGTTGGTTATAGCAGCCCCGGAAGGCCAAGGCAGGGTGCCGCTATTTCTTGTAAATATGTGAGAGGAGCTGCCGTAAGTAGTGAGGAGGGAGAGGGATTGGACCGCCGTACGCGCTGGAAGGAGTTTCTCCCAGCACTCAGACGCTGGAGTTTCACCCGGTCTCGCCCAGCACTCGGACGGGTCCCGTGGTGGGCGCGTCTGGGTGCCGGGGCCGCCGTAGCACCGCGGACGGGCAGCTGAAACAAGGGAAACAGATCCCCCTCACTTCTGGGGGCTGCAAGTCTCAGGTCAGGATGTCGGCAGGGTTGGTGCCTCCTAAGGACGGTGGGGGAAGGGTCTGTGCCAGGCCCCTCCCCTCGGCTTGTGGGTGACCGCCGTCCCCTCCTGTGACCACCGTCCTGCGCGGTTTGTGGTCTTCGTCCCGTACCTGTGCGTGTGCAGACTGCCCTCTTCTTACAAGGACACCAGACGGGACAGGCTAGGATCCACCCTGAGGACCTCGATTTAACTGATTTACCTCTGTAAAGGCCCGGTCCCCACACACGGCCGCATTCTGAGGTACTGGAGGTTTGGATTTTGACCTGAATGTTTTGGTCGGTGGAGGGAGTGGCAGGAGGGGACACAATATAACCCATAACAGCGGGATTTTCAGTTGTATGTTTTCAGATTAAATACAGGTTTTTCATGTCTGTTGGCTTTTCCACTGGGTTTAGTGAGGTCTCCTCCATCCTGTGGGTTTTTTTTTTTTTTAAGATTGTATTTATTTACTTGACACAGAGAGAGAGAGCACAAGCAGTGAGAGCTGCAGAGGGAGAGGGAGAAGCAGGCTCTCCGCCAAGCAGGGAGCCCAATGCGGGGCTCGATCCCAAGACCCCAGAATCGTGACCTGAGCCGAAGCAGATGCTTAGCCGACCGAGCCACCCAGACGCCCCCTCCTCCATCCCATGCGTATAAAACCATTTACCCATGCTTTCTCGTGCTGTGTTCCCCAAACATTGCCTTCCCTCCCCTTGTTCCACCCTGCAGAGCTCCGAGCCCCAGGAGCTAAAGGCGGGGGTCGGGGGCAGGGCTCACGGCCCTGATGGGCGACGAGGCTCAGATGGGAAAGGAAGCCGCCATGCTGAGAAGAAGCCCTTCCGAAGTCCGCCCTTGGCCCAGGTACCGCATCAAATCACCCACCCTGGGCTCTGCCCCCATCCCTGAGCCACATGCTGGACGGGAGTCCAACAGTATACACGTGCCCGTCCGAGTCAGGCGGGGGCTGGGGTTCTCCCATGCAACTCAGCCTCTATTCTGAACCCCATCAGGTTTAACCCCAGGCATCCCCGAGCAGGTTAGATCTCTGCGCCCTCTTGGCCATGGTGGTTTGAGTGGGTCGTGGGGCCTGGCCTGCCCCAACTCCTTGGGCGTGCACATTTTAGGTCTTCATGTCGCATGATAACCTATTCACGATAAGCGTGTTGGACCAACCCTGGTAACGCTCTAAAATCAACATTGAGAATTCTACCTTCATTATACTTTTAAATGTGTAAGCGTACACACATATATATTCAGATTTCTCTGGTGTTTGGTTTGGTTCGGGTTTTGCCCTCGGCCAGGTAAGGATTTCCTTGCCGTGCTGAGGTAGATCTGCAGGTGGGAGATGGAGAATCCTGGGGGGCAGGGGGCCAGGGCGGGATCGTTTCACTCCCAGGGCAGCAGTGGCCGGTTGAGGCAGGCTCAGGGGTGGTGATGGCTGTGCCCTCACCCGGCGCTGCCACACTCGAGAGTGGAGGTCTTGTCACTCATGTACAGGAAAGCAAACACATCCTTCCGGTTTCCCCAGGCACAAAAGGCCAGTCAGAGAGGGTAACGTTTATTGAGCACTTACTGTGCACTAATCATTTTGCATGCCCTCAGTGACTCAGTAAGCCTCACCCTAACAAGAAAGGTGTGATGCGAGTGTCCCCAACCCAGAGCCAGCACACGGTAGTTCCGCAATTAATGTGAATCATACTGGCAATCTTAATACTTTTCTCTCTTAAGTAATAGACTCCAGAGCCAGGACTCTGACCTGCAGCCCGCTGCCTTGCATCCTCTCCATTCTCAGTTCTGGTCTTTACTCTGACGCTGACTTCCTGCCAGCTGACTTGCCCTTGAAACATGCTCCTGCCTCAGGGCCTTTGCACCCGCTGTGTGCTCTCATGGCTTCCTCCTCTTGTCCATATCTCCCCTTGGTTCTGCCACCCTGCAGGTATTCCCTGATTTCCTCGTCTAAAACAGCACCCCTCGTGTCACTGTCTCTCCCATGACCCCCAGTTTAGTGTTCATCTTAGGGACTCATCATCCCACCATCATTTTACATTTCTTTTTACAGCCCACCTTCTCCGCCAGAATGTCCACTCCAAGAGATCCAAGACTTCTCTTGGTGGATTCAGCAAATTACGTGAGAGAGGCTCTGGGGAAACTCATGGAGCAAATAAGGAAGGAAATGAAACTTTCTGAATGAAACCATGTCTCTCCAGGGCTGAGGCTCTGCCTGTTTTGGATGTTTTTGGAATTCCTGCCCTTAGCACTGAGTCTGGCAATTAAGAGGGGCTCAATCCCTTTTTATCACATGAGTAAATGCATGAATGTATGAAATGTGGAGTAGATCATTCATGTCACTGGAGCTTCGGGGAGACTTAGGATTTCTTTTTGTTGTTGTTGTTTTAACATTTTTATTTAAATTCCAGCTAGTTAGCACGCAGTGTAATATTAGTTCCGGGCGTGCAGTATAGTGATTCCGCACGTACATACATCACCCAGTGCTCATCACAAGGGAGACTTGTGGTTTCACCACCCCAGGAAAGCCAATTTTGTTTTCTTTTGCAGAGACCCTGTCTGATGATGCCGTTTTTCGTGCACAAATGCTGTGCGGGAGGCATCCAGGGGGGCTTGTCTGCTGGCCTTCCCCTAGTCGGCCCCATCCCCAGCCAGGCTGTTTTGTTTTCCTTGCTTTGCTCTGTTCCTCCTGGAGCATTGATGCCTCACTGCGGGGCTGGCTCCTGCTGTTGCCGTGGAAACCGTAGCCCGCGTGGGCAGGGGAGCCAGGCTGCGGGGATGCAGAAAGAGTCTGGAATTTTCCAAGCTCCAAAGGTGAACGCATGTGGCTTCAGAAACATCGCAGCACGCTCGAGACCCGGCCTGTCCCGACACGGTAGCCACTAGCGGGTCCACATCGAGATGTGCTGTCGTTGCAAGATACACGCCAGATTTCCAGGAGTTAGTGCAAAAAAAAAAAAAATTTTTTTTTACATACCTCATTAAAATTTTCTGTATTGATTAATTTCACTTATTTTATTATTTTTGCTTTTTAAAAATAAAAGTGGTAAAAAGCAAAAGCGCTTACTAGAAAATGTAGTTACATATGTGGCTCGAATATCTCTGTTTCTATTGGATAATGCTCTTCTAGGACATGTGTAAGTGAACGAATGAATGAATGATCTCTAGTCAAAACTGGGATTATTACTTATAGACCATTTTCTATACTGCTTTCCTTCTCAATGTATTTCTTAAATCTTTAGTTAAATATCCTAGTTGAAGGGTGTATAGACATAATCTTCAGTAGTGAATTAAACTGGGAATTCAGTACAAGTCGTCAGCCCAGGCATTCAAATACCATTTATGTGTTTTAAAAGGAGCCACCTTTTCCCGAGAGTAAAATGCTGGGTCCTTCCTGCAGGTGACGCCTTTGTGTGTGTCTTCTGCGTACGGGTTTCTCGTATCCGGCTCTTTTCCCCAATGTCGCCGTGGCCCCCGTGGAGACAGGCCACCCTTCCTGATTTCCACACCGAGCAGCGTCCCAGGAAACGCAGCCACGCTTGTCGCTCTCATAGCTCTTGCTGGAGTAGTTCCGCGGA
>CM052888.1:48448978-48469978 GCA_028534135.1 Potos flavus
TTCAGGCCCAGGACAGCACTTTGGGTTTTATTAGTTAGCCTTTGTAAGTATAAATATACATAATATTGTTTATCAGCTTTGACGGGGCTTATAAGAAAAATGGGGCTTTACGAACACGTGACTCACAGGTGGGTCCGAGATTCTGAGATTGAACTCCACGTGCACGTTTATGGTTCGCATACAGTAGGTGCTCAGTAAACACAAATGACACATTTTCAGTAGGAGGAGGAGGAAGACTTTCCTTTCCTTCCTAAAGATTGGAGAATGAGTAGGCAGGCCATGGGGCTTCATGTAGAGTTGTGCAGGCTGTCCACTGCACAAGGGTGATCATCGAGGGGGCAGCTAAAAGGGTTGACATCCACACCGTCCTGCCCCACCAAGCTGGGCGTGGAGGTGGGAGGCTGCACCCTTCCAGAGAAGGGGCATCCTTTGCAACTTCATGCAGAGGCAAGATCTGGGCAAGTCGTCCCCACAGTGGGACTTCTGGATACCAGCTCAAGGAGATGCTGCTGTAACGCTGGCACTCTTGGCAGTAAGCAACACAAGCCAACGTGCCTTCAGCCGTGGAGAGAGGCATTGGGGGGGTGGCAGGGAGATCTCCAGGGAGGCAGGAAGGCTGCAGGTCCCTGCGGAGGTTCTGGGGGCAGACTCGTAGCGGCCGGCCACAGGCGGCTCTGGGGAGGACACAGACACTGCTGCCCCCGGACTCGAGGGTCCACTGCGGCCTCTGGGAATGAACTTCCACGCCCAGAAGGCGTTCTCTGCCATCCCACTAACCAGCGTGCCTCGACAGTAAATAAGGGGGTCCTTACTCGTAGCAAGAGTGGCAAGAGGAGGAGGTGGAGGAAAGGAATAAGCCGGGACTCTTTTTTGATCCGTTTCTGTTCGTGGATTTACAAACACGTCCACAGAGAGGTCACAGAACCCCAAAGACTTCTCGCTTAGTACATCCCGAGCACTGTGCACGCACAACTCTGTTGTTACAATCCCTCCCGTCGACCTTTACTTTAATTCAATGTAACCCCAGATTTTAGAAGTGGGCGCGAAACGCTCGGTGCCCACGGGGTCCCCGGAAAGTGGCTCGGCACAGGAACCGAAGCCGGGAGAAAACTAGAGTCAGGATTTTCACGCCGGAAAAGTGGAGAGAAGTTCCTTTGCAGTTGGCCCCCGGGGACGGCATCTGCAGAGAGGACGACTAGTCTCGAACACGTTGGGGAATGAAGGTCTCAGAATACTGGCTACGCTTTCCTGTTTCCGAGAAAGCCATTCCCTTCCCGAGGGAGAAGGCAGCACAGAGAGAGCTTGGACTCCAGTCCGGCACTCAGTTCATTCATCAGGGGAGATTCTGAGGTCGGTTGATTTCTCTGGCACGCGGACTGAATGTTGACATTCTTGGAGCCCCGTCCAGAGGGCCCTGAGCCTCCGGACAAAGTGCTCTCCCATCTGAACCGTCTTTTCAGTCTGATTCTGGCTGGGGCTCCTCGGTGAGCAGCCGGCGCCAGCACCTCGTGGCGGGACCCGGTTTCCCTCGGGCGCGGAGTACACTGTGGCCTCCTTTCCCCTGCTCAGTATGAGAGTCGACGCGCCGCGTTCTCACACCTCGGAGAGGCGAGGATGCACGAGCGGCTCACAAAAGCACAAAAGCACAGAAACCGGACCACCTAAAACCACTGAGATGCCGCCTCACCCACTGGGATGTTACTGTTTTAAAAAAAAGCAAAAACCAGAAAACCCAGCAGATATCAAGTGTCGGGGAGGGTGTGGGGAAGCAGGAACCCTTGTGCGCTGTCGGTGGGCGTGCAACCCGAGGCAGCCACTGTGGGAAACGGCGAGGAGGGGCCTCAAAAAGGTACAGACAGAGCTGCCTGTGGCCCAGCGATCCCGGCTGTGGGCACATGCCCAGAAGAACCGGAAACAGGGCCGTACAGAGGGGTCTGGACACCCGCATTCAAAGCCGCGTTCTTCACAGGAACCAAAACATGCCCGCAACCCAGGCATCCGTCCGCGAACGAGCAGATAGACAAGACGCGGTGTCTCTGCACAAGGGAATACTGTGCAGCTTAACAAGAAAGGAGGGGCGCCTGGGCGGCTCAGTCAGTTAGGCGTCTGCCTCTTGATTTCGGTTCAGGTCATGATCTCAGGGTCCTGGGATCAAGCCCCGGACGGGGCTCTGTGCTCATCATAGAGTCTGCTTGAGAGTCTCTCCGTCTCCGTCTCTGTCTCTCCCTCTGCCCCCTCCCAATAAATAAACCTTAGAAAGAAAAGGAAGGAAGGGAGGAAATCCTGACGCGGGCCACGACACGCATGGAGCTGGAGGACGTTTTGCCAGGTGCCATAGGCCAGTAACAAAAGGACAGTGTTCTGATTCCGTTTATATGAGGTATTTAGAATAGTCAGATTCCCAGAACAGAAGGTCAATGGTGGTGCCAGGGGCTGGGGGAGGGGGGTGGGGAGTTGTCGTTTCGTGGGGACAGAGTCTCGGTTTCACAAGATGGAAAGTTCTGGAGATGGATGGATGGTGGGGATGGTTGCACAACAATGTGAATGAACCTTAACTGGACCATATCCTTAAAAATGGTTAAGATGCGGGGGGAAATGGTTAAGGTGGTACATTTTATGTTATTATGTGTATTTTAGCATAATTCTTTTAGAAAGTGTGTATGTATATGTACTGGGGAAAACCACACGTTGAGAACGAAAACCCAGCTGGTTAGCGTCCTCACGGCAGATGTGAGAGTCAAGGGGACGTGTGTCACTTACGTATACGAATTGTGTTGCAGGCCTGTAAGAAACTGTCAGACACACAGCATGGAAACCCCGGACAAAGGATCCGAGAAGCCGTCCGCAGAGCCAGACCCCCAGCGTGCGAGCACAAGAACAGAGTCTCCTCTCGCGCGTGAGCCACAAACGGGATGCCAGGCCGAGCCAGAGCATGGTGTCCGCCGCCTCAGGTAGGCAGAGATGACACCGCGCCGCGGGTGGGGGCGGGGGAAGCAGGCCCGTTCCTAGAGCGGGCGGTGGGCACCCGGGGGACGCAGCCTCTCTGTCCGGTGTTTTTGGGGAAGTTTAAGCCACGTCCGCCCTCTGACCCAGCAGTGCTGCTCCCGGAATTCACGAGCGCACGATGCCCGCCTCGTGGTCATGGTGGCGGCGTTTGTGAGCCGATGAATTAAGATGGGCCATGTAGTGCTTGCGGCAAAAACAGGAAGGTGCTTTCTTATAGAGCAACCTGCATCTCTGAAGGGTACTTAACACCATGGGTGTCAGGGTCCCCAGGGCGCCTCGCAGGCTCCACGATTCACCAGAAGGACCCTCAGGACGTGGCACGAACTTGTCCTCACACCTGGGTCCACAGCGCCGGCACATTTTCGTCGTGCCCACGTGCCTGGCATCATTTCCTTCCTCTACTTAATGATTAAGCACTTGGTTATTTATTTGAGTTCGGCTCCCCAAAATTCACTTAGCAGTCAGGACTGGGCAAGTGCAGTTCTCCTGGGAGTCAAATACAGATCCCTTCCGTTTTTCCCTTGCAAGGAGGAAACGTTTCTCACGTCACAGATAGAGCAGATAGTGTGCGTGTTTGGGCGGGGGGCGGGGAGGGGATGAGACAAGCGAATTTTGTTCTTTCCACAAACTCCTGTCGTGTGGCATGTGTGCGAGGACGTCCTCAAGCTCACATTTGCCTCTAGAGCCTGGATGTTTCCGTGCCCTGAGCCCCCCCCCTTCTCTCTGTGTCCCGGCAATTCTGCAGGCCCCTTCCCTCCCCTCTCCCCTCACCCCCTGCTGCGGTTCCCATGGCAACAGGCAAGAGTGGCCTTTGTCCTGCAAAGGTCTGCAGGGAGAGCAGCAAACAGCAGTGGACAACAAAACTAACCGGCGTGGGGAGGGCTCAAACCGGTGGGTCGGTGGGTCGTCCGCCGGAGGCCCCGGCATGTTCTTTCCTGGACTTAAAATGCGCCGTTGGGTGTTTGTAGAACGTCGCCTCATCGGCCTTGCTGCCTTCGACAAGGCAAGTCTCCCACGAGCGCCGTGCGGCAAGCATTGTCTGCTACAATTATTCATTCGTAAACTATGGATTTCACGCCAACAGTAATGGCAGATCCAGTTCTAGGATTCGGGGATAGAACAGTGCTTTTCAGCGGTGGGCAATTTTGGCTCCCCAAGGAGGCATCCGGGAATATTCTGGTTGCCACATCAAAGGGGGCGGGTGCTGTGAGCATCTTGCACAGAGGCGGGGACGCTGCCGAACATCATGCAGCATACAGGACATCTGCCCCCGACAACAGGGACTGACCCCGCCCCGAACACCAGTAGGGCCACGGTCGAGAGAGCCCGGGCCACAGTGATGTGGAAGAACCTGCCCTGAAAACTCTCGTGGTGCTTACTTCCTGAGGGAGGAGACAGACCACAAACTAAATACGATTTGTGTGCTCTGGTAAAGAGCGAGAGGGTTGGTGGACGAGAGGGTGACTGGCATCAAAGTGATGGCGTGGTCAAAGGCGGCCTTTCTCAGCTTGTGATAAAGAGAGAGAGAGATGAGTAAAGCCAGGCGGCAAGTCATGGGAAAAGAACATTCCAGGGAGCGGGTACAGTATGTGCAAAGGCCCTGGGGTAGAAGCACATTGAACACATTCAGGGAAGGGCAATGAGACCACAGTGGTTGAAGTGCTATTAGGCAGGGTGAGGAAGAGGAGGGGGTGGGGTGCATCAGGAAGGCCTTGTTGATGGTAAGAACGGTGGGATTTGCAGTTTAGTTATTAGAAATTTTAACACTGTTAGCATCATCAATATTAATTGAACATTTACTGTACATCGGGCTTTCTCCGGGACACTGGAGATCACCAGGGCATGGAGCAGGTGATCACTGCCTTCTTGGGGCTCCACGGCCGCTGGGAGAAAGAGATCAAACAGTCACACAGAAGTAAATGGCAAGAAGAACAAATATGTATTCAGTGACTTCTCTGGGCTGGGCGGCTGCTGGGCCGGGGGCTGGGCCCACAAATGACGGGGGGCCTCCATTAGCGAGGTGGCCAGGAGACAGGAAGAAATGCATGTCTTAGATGGTGGGGCGAGTCACTGAGATGAAGAATCCTGGTGTTTTTAGAATCGAGCAGCTTCAGATCTGGCTGGGGCCCCTGATTGCTGGCCTATCACCCGCGTCGTCACCACGATTACTGTCATTATTAGCCGATAACTGACGTGTGTTACACTCACTGTGTGCCCGGCGCGCCGTGACGAGCCTTGAGTCGTACGCCCAGGGCACAGCTGCCAGGTGAGTGACGGGGCTGTCCCTTCACCGACGGCTCGCGGGCACAGCGGAGAGCAGGGTGGTCCCAGCCGGTTCTAACTGCCGAGTCAGGCCGCCCTGGATGGGGCCGGTCCCACCGCAGCCCCCCGCCCCCTCTGAGCCGTCCGAAGGAAGGAGCCCTTGCCTCTGAGGGATCACGCGAGTGTGACACTGACAGAGGCATGGCCGCCGCTCAGCAGATGCCGTCGGTGACAGCGCACAGCACTCCGTCCTCAAGGTGAACAGCTAAGGCCATATTTAAAAACCATTAGTGACAACCCCTCATGATGAACCAATTATTAACAGTTTATTTATTTATTAAAGGGGGTTTAGTTTATTTCTTTAATTTTCTTAAAAGTAACCTCTACACCCAACATGGGCCTTGAACTCACGACCCCAAGATCAAGAGTCACACACTCTACCAACTTAGCCAGCTGGGTACCCCGCCTTTATGTATTCTTAATATATTTTTTTAATTTCCTCACGGTATCTGTCACTTCTTCCCCCCCCCCAATATTTTATTTATTTGAGAGGGAGAGAGAGAGAACACGAGCAGAGGGGAGAGGCAGAGGGAGAGAGGGAGAGAGAAGCAGGCTCTCAGCTCAGGGACGTGAGACTCCATCCCAGGACCCCGGGATCCTGACCCGAGCCAAAGGCAGACGCTTAACCAACTCAGCTACCCAAGTGCCCCTTAAATGTATTTTTAATGGGTAATTTTTTTTTCCAAAGATAGATTTTAAGTATATTATTGATGAATTTGCTTCCATTAACTCCAGGAAAGTAAAATTATACTACTTCTGGGGTTTTTCTTTTCTTTTGGATAACTAAGCTATTTAAACCTCAGGTAGTGCCGTAAGTTTTAATATAGTTAGTTTCAGTTTTTCAATATTTTTTCAATGAGTTCAATGTTCTAGGGAAAAAGATCGATCATTAAAATTTTACATAAAAACACATATATGGGGTGCCCGGGTGGCTCAGTGGGTTAAAGCCTCTGCCTTCGGCTCAGGTCATGATCTCAGGGTCCTGGGATCGAGCCCCGCATCGGGCTCTCTGCTCAGCCGGGAGCCTGCTTCCCCCTCTCTCTCTGCCTGCCGCTCCCCCTGCTTGTGCTCTCTCTCTGGCAAATAAATAAGTAAAATCTTTAAAAGTAAATAAATAAATCTTAAAAAACAACAACAACAACAACAACAACCCACGTGTATGGGAACTCACCTTTTTTCCTTAGCCCCGAGCTTCATTATGGCTCAGCACACACTGGACTTTATTTAAATTTTTGACATTCCATCCTTCCATCGTGGCTTTTTATTTCTGGCATTCATTTTGGTTTTTAGCTTAAGACTCCAGTTTAACGTTCATGGAGAGATGTCACGGAGGCAGGAATTCAAATCGAAAATCAGGGCTGGCGGCGGTTTTGTCAACATGGCTCTGGGCGAGGGCAGCTCCCAGGGAGTAGAAAGGATGCAGAAGCCAACCGCCGAAGGGGGCCCTGGTGACCCATCGTCCTGGTCCTCGAGCCTCAGTGCGGTCCCCTCCCGCAGAGGACGCAGCCGGCTGACCTGCGTGACCAGCAGGATGTCCCAGAACCGTCTGCGTGTGGTGTCCAAGGCGGGGTTATAAGGGCATGGCGGCTTCCAGTGTGCCCTCTCCTGGCTCCCTTGCTTTGAGAGAAACCACGTTGTGTGGGCACTGAGGCGGTCGGCCCCCTGGAAGCTACGCTAGGCCAGGATCTGAGGCTTCCTGTCCCCAGGCCGCACAACTTGCCAGGACTGTGAGGAAGCCACCTTGACCATCCAGCCCCAGTCGGGCCTTCAGCCGAGTGCAGCCCCACTCAGCGTCATGGCAACCCCAGGAGGGACCCGGAGCGGGAACCACTCCGCGAAGCCGCTCCCACTTCCCAGCATCATAGGCAATGCCGCTTGTGGTCCCGAATGTGGGGGTAACTTGTTAGCAACAGTAGTGACCAGCGCAGACCGGAAAGATGGGTCTGGACCCCGGCCGGAGCCTCCGCTGCTTGGAGGAGCCCCTGGGGAAGGAAGACAAAGAGCACAGGGAGGTTAGTGTCCCCGGGAGATGGTCCAGGCTGTGAGCCGAGGCACAGGGAGGGACGGAGCCTTCGGATTTAGGAATGTGGAGACGGCTGACCACCCCCCCCCGCCCCCACCCCCGGGCCGGAGCAGCTTCTCGCCCTGTGCTGGGCGGCCGGCCGGGCTGGGCGGAGAGGGAGCGGGGAAGGAGGGGTGAGGCGGGGCCCGCCATGAGGGTGGGGGTCTCCGCAGCGAGCGCACACGCTGGGCACACACGCACACAGCCCCAGGCCACAGGCACAGCGTCCAGTCCTCCTTGCTTCGTTCCGGGCACAGAGGGGACATGTTCGGGGACTGCTGTTGGACAGGAACTCTCCAAGCGCCGACTGGGGCTGTCCTGTGAGCGCGAGGGGAGGCCGCAGGCTCCCGTCCCAAGCACAAGACTTGGCTGTTCGCAGGTTCAGGGCAGGAAGGAAGGAGAGGGCCGAGCGGCGGGAGGCTGGGCGCCCTGCACCCCACCCTTTCACACAGCAGAAAGGGAGGCTTTCTTCTGTGTCTCCGCTCACAGACGCCCCTTCACACACACACGCGGCCGTTCCAGGAACTGCCGGGCTGTCCGCGGGCCAGAGAGGGCCTTGAACTCCCAAATCAACAAACTTTGAAAGTATGAACTGAAAACAGACCCTCGCAGAGAGGCCGTGTGCACATCTGGAAACAAGCGCTCACAGTGTTCCTGTCTTGATGAGACCGAGCGTGGCATCGAAGAGCTGGAAGGGGGGAAGGCGGCTCAGGGACGTGTTTGTTCGGGGAGAGTCACTTCACTGTGGGACGTGAGGTCTGGGGGGTCGCGAGGGGTGGGCTCCCCGTCGGCGGGTGCGTCGGAGACGGGTGTGTCCGTGCGGCACGGCTTCCCGGGCACGCGGCGTCGGGGCAGAGCACAGCGGCGTGCACACGCACACGGTAATGGTTCTCGGTGTGCTAGTGACTTGGAGCCGGCGGCGCTGCGGAAGGCTTGAGGTGCGGGTTCGAGGCGCGGCCCTAGCCCTGCCTGCGGCGAGCTCACCTCCCAGGCCGGAATTCAGCATTTGTTCACCCTGCTAGCCGTGGGAATTCCTCAAGGGACAGTCCTAGCAAGAGCACAGGCCGTCCTGGGACCACCCAAAAAGCGGTGGCAACATTCAGAGCCCAGCGACGAGGTGGTGGCCGGGTCGTCAGGGACCCAGGTCAGCTCCGCGGGTGTTCGTGAGCCTGTCTTGTCAGGACCCCGGACGGGAGTGTGGGGAGCGTGGGAGGGAAAGCCGAGGCGGAGGCCGTGGGCCTGAGACAGGTGTCCTGGCCTCCTGCTCACGTGTGGGCATGCGCACCCCGCGTGTGCTCCGGGGGCCGGGGCATGGTTCCCGCGCCCCGCGCTGTACACAGGGTCGTCTGGTCTTTGCTGTCCCCTGCGGGGGCGGAGCCTGTGTCGTGCCCATTTCACAGACGAGGAAACTCACGTCCAGACAAGTAGAGCCCCACGACAGCGGAGGCCGGGTCTGTTCTCGGGCCTCGTGTGCCTTCCAGCGCCTAGCAGCTTGTAGACGCTCAGTGGAGAGTGCCGAAGGAGCGAGCGCGCGCACAAACAATTGAGCCAGTGAACCCTGGGGGCGCCTGGCTGGCTCAGTCAGTGCAGCAGGCAGCGCTCCATCTCGAGTCGTGAGTTCGAGCCCCACGTTGGGCGTGGAGATGCCTTAAAACAAACAAACTTACAAAAATAAACGTATGAAGACCGGATGGTAGGAGGTGGTGTTTACACCACCGGCACCGGCGACCGCTACTCGGCTAAACGCCTGCAATGACAGAGTCGGCGGGAGCTCGCGCCCGTCTGCAGAGGCTCCCACCAAGAGAAGGACGCCCGGTCGCTGGCGGGAAAGGGCCGGCCAGCAGCCGCCGGGGAGAACGGCGTGCAGGGCCTCGAACCGCGAAGCATAGAATTGCCGTGAGACCCAGCGATTCCACTGGGTCTGCATCCCCAAGAGTTCGAGATGTCTGCACACCCGTGTTCACAGTGGCCAAAACGTGGAAACAGCCGCGTGTCCACTGAGGGGTGAAGGGATGAACAAACGTGGCACATCCGTGCGCCATTCCATGATTCAGCCTTGAGAGGGAAGAGCCCCCTGTCACTCGCTACAGCCTAGGGCTGTGGAATTCGGAGGCAGGAGGTAGGGTGGTGGCTGTGAGGGCTGGGGGAGGAGGGGGAGCTGTGGGCTCATGGGGACGGTTTCGGTTTGGGGATGGTGCACGACAGTGTGAACGCGCTCAGTCCCATAGACCCATGTGCCTAAAAAACAGTGGAAAGGGTAAATTTTATCACACGTATGCTTTACCACCATAAAACATTTTTTAAATGTGCATCGACTGTTGGCGAGATGTCTGCACCTTTAAGGGTCTCCTCGCTCAAGGCGCCCTGGCTGGTGGGGCGTCAGCAGCTCGCTTCCTGGGGAGCCTTCACCACCTCTGCATCAGGAGCTGGCCCTGTTGCCATGGAAACCGCAGCACAGGGAGGGAGGGGCTGCCGAGGAGCAGAGCGAGCCTGGGAGCCTGGAATTTTCCAGGCTCTGAAATGGCAATAAACAAATCAATAAAACTATGGGTCTTTGTCCCCAGGAAGACCGCTGCCCCTGCTTCCTCACTAGGGGTGGACACGGTGCCGCCCGGGGCCAGATCCGGTCCAGGCAGGTGTCCCCGTGGGTCCTCCTCAGCTTGCCATTGGCGAAGGGAGCGTCCCAAGTACACGCTCGTTTTCAGGCAGACTCTCTCCAGTTACCTTTCCTGAAGTAACAGTCTTTGGAAAGACAGAAAGTCCTATCGGCCCCCCTCTTTCGCGTGTTGACTTGGGAAGACGGGTCTCGCGCTCCTGGAATCTGAGTCAGGCCCGGTGTCAGGCCGCCGTGTCAGTTAGTTTCCTTGACGGGGAGCCCGACGGTCCTGTGTTACCTGCGCTTCCAGGAGGGGACGGGGGTCTCGCAGGCTGGGCCGTGTCCCCTTCGGGGTCTCGAGGTCCTTTTCCGACACCGTGCACTTGTTGGTAGAATTTGGTTCCCTGAGGCCGAAGGCTGCAGTCCCCGCTTGCCCCCAGCGTCCTGCCGTTTTCTGCGGCGTGGCCGTGTCACGTGAATGGTGGCTTCCTTCTTCACGTGCAGTTCCCTGCCTTGGTGGACATCCTCTGAGGCTCAGGATGAAGCTGCCTTTTCGTCTGCATTCCGCTTCATATTTGCATTGACAGGTGGGGCAACTCCCAAACGAAGTGCGGGACTGGGTTCTCCCGGTCCCCCCAAGGGACCCGTATGGGCTGAATGGCATCCCCCCAAAACTCATGTTGAAACCCTAACCCCCCGAGTGTGCAGGTACTGGGGTGAGTAGGTTTAGAGAGCTCACGAGGGCGGGATTAGTGGTGTTCGGAAGAAGAGGGGAGACCCAGAGCATTCTCTCCTGCCCGAGTGAGGACACGGCTGGAAGGCGAATCTGGGCACGCCAGGAAGAGGGTCCTCACCTGGACCTCCAGCCTCCCCTGCTCTCATTTCACAGCTCAGACACGGCTTCGGCGGGGTCCTCCCTCCTCCTCTCTGCTCCCCCCACGCCCTTCCCTGTTCCCACCCTCCGCCTTTACTCTATTCCTGACGTTTTCCACGCCTGACTCTTCCCGTGTCTCCCGCTAGATGAAGTCTGGGAGGGCGTGGCCTCTGTCCCACCCCACACGGCCGACCCCCATGTGCGGCACAGCACCCGGCCCGCAGCGGATGCCCCAGGTCCCCAGATCCGTGTCGCAGGAGGAAATGAATGAATGATTCTTCTGACTGCCCAAGGCCTAGGAAAGTCAAATCGGTACTCGTCGTTACTTCCCTTTCTAGTCCAGAAGCCTCGGACGGTGCCCAGCACACCACTGGACTTGGTATTTGTTGACTGCCTCAGTGAGCAAATGAGGACAGGTAACCTTCGTGCATCCCTAGAGCTTGGGGCAGATGAGTGGTTCCTCAGTAGGGTCTGCAGAGCCCGTGTGGCCGATCGTCCCTCCCCCGTCATCCCACAGCACCCCGCTACATTGTGATGGGTGGGCTCCCGAGTTTATGATGATTCTCCCGTCCCCGTCCCCGGGGACCCTGGCTGGAAGTCGGCAAGCCAGCCTCTTCTTCTTCAGTGGCGATTGGCCGAGGCCGTTGCCATGAAAACGGCTGCAGTTGGGAGGAGGGGACGGAGAAGGAATCCGGAGAACCTGGAATGTTCCAGAATGTGGCTAAAGATTGTGTGTGATCTAGTAATCGTGGCCCAGCATACAGCAGGAACTTAGTAGATGTTTGGGATGAAGGAATACCTGGGCCTCAAGGAATCACCCTGTGCTGGGGGAGGGGGGTCACATACCTCATTTCCACTTGTAATTTTCTTCTCAATTTGGGGGCGGAAATCTATAGAGTTGGCATTCGATCTCATCCATCTGTCCACTTACCCACCCGCCTGCTTGCCCGCTGACGCATCAGTCCACCTGCATTAACTATGGTTTTCACCTTTCGGTGTCTTAGGATGCTTTGGTGTCTCCGGGGGCTGGGGCGGGGGTGGGACTTACAGGAGAGACGGCCGTCCAAGCACCCAGGTTCCCAGGGAGAATAACAACCCGCTGGAGGCAGACCGACTGACTCCACTCACCTCCTCCCCCCGACGCTCCGAGCCCCCATCGCTCCCGAAGTCACCCTGGGGCACACACGATGCTCGGGGGCCCACCCCTCCAGCCCTAGACAGAGGGCTCGTCGCAGTCCGCCTGTGAGTGGTCGGAGGATGCCGCTTCTATCAGAGGCTTTTTTTTTTTTTGGACAGTGGGGATTTCTTTAGGAGTGCACAGAGCCCCAGACAGTCCGATTCTGACCCTGCCCCCGAATGCATTTCTTTTTTTTAAATCAACTTCTTGGTGTGTAATTTACATCCGACGAAAGGCACCTGTTGTAAGCTAATGGGTTTTGACAAGTGCGCACCAGGGTCGCCAACACCGCAGTCAAGCTGTGGAACCTTCCAGGGGAGCTTTGTAATAAGAACTAAGGTCTGTGCGGCTCTGCTGAGGCACCGGCTCCCTGGCCAGGGCTGACCCCGGCCCACAGCTGTCATCTCCAGGGAGGCCCGCCTTTCTCCCTGCTCCTGCTCCCACAGGCTAGCCCAGGGCGCACCTACAGCGGACAGCGGACAGCGCTAGGATAAGGTTCCGAATGGAAGCATCGCCAAGCAGGCTCGTGTAGAAAACCAAACAAATGAAACAAACTCTGCAGGGGAGGAAAGAGCATCTTCTCCCTGCCCTTGTGTGCTCCTGGCTGGGATCCCGGTAACGGAGGGCAGGTTAGCAAGTGTAACAAGAGCTATTAACAGGTACACGTCACCTACACCTGGGGGAGTTCCAGGCAAACAGGAACTCCCGGACGTGGCCTGGGACGCAGGCTCGCATACTGTCCCGCTGGGGAGAGGAACGGGGACGGGGGCCTTTCTGGGGAGAGTGAGTGACTTTTAGGAAAGGAGGTGTGAGGGTTTGTGCCGGTCTGTCTGGGGGTGGCATCCGCTTCTGGTCAGCCCTCCTGTGATAAGAGCCGGTCTTTCCCGGGGGTTAAACTCCCCAGAGGGACCGATGACGTCGAGCTCCTGTCCCGACGTGGGGACCTGTATGGCAGATGGGGAGGGGCTCAGAGAAAGCCCCTCCCTGCGTTTGCTCTTCTCCAAGGGCCTGCAGCGCAGAGTAACCCACATCCCGATGTGGCGCGTTTGGGGGCAGCGCGTTCTGATATCCGTCAACGTCATACCTGTGTCTTCCTTGTCATGGTGGTCCCCGGGTCCGGCACATTGACTCATCAGAGCGGGCTCTCAGTGCGTGTTTGTTGAGTGAATAAGGAAAAGGAGGGAGGAGACTATGGTGAGGACACTGACTGTGTATATCACCGGCCACTTCTGGTGCGAAGATGTGGGGCTTGCTAGACCCCGGGAGCTCAGAGCCAACTTCGTGCCCTCGCGCAGAGACACTGTGGTAGGACAAGCACAGAGGATGTGCATGAGCCGCAGGTGAGGGCCCCCCAGGCTCCCCATCCCTCACCCAGCCTGGCCGCACTCAGCCTGTCCCTCCTCGGGGCCCTTCGGTTCCTTAGCAACCCAGACGAACTCGGTCTGTTACCATGGAAACTGCTGCTGGGCGGAGGCCGAGGACTTGTCAGTCGCTGCAAGTCTGCAGCGAGAACTTCAGAGGAGGGAATATTCTGGAATCTTGTATTAAGCCGAGTGTATGTTTAAAATCCCTGCCCGGACTTCGCTAGTTTCTCATTCATTATTTGCAAATAACTAAAACTATGGGTCCTTCCCCCATGCACGGCCGGTGGGAATACAAAACGGTGCAGCTGTGGCGGAAAACGCCCAAGCACGGAATTACCGTAGGATCCGGCAGTTTTGGTTCTAGGTGCATTGCCCAGAGGGTGGAAAGCGGGGTCTCGAGGACGTGCCTGTTCACCGACGTTCACGCAGCGTCATTCACAGGTCGAAGCAGCCCGAAGTCCGTCGACAGACGGTGGACGAGCAGAACGGGGGCGTGCACCCCGCGGAATATCGTTCACCCTCAAAAAGGAGGGAAGTTCCAGCACGTCCCACAGTGTGCGTGAGCCTGAGGACTCGACGTGTGAAATAAAAAGTCACAGAAAGCCCAGCACCGTGTGAGCCCCCTTCTCCGAGCTCCTTGGCGGCCAGCAGGATGGGGGTGCCCTGGGCTGGGGGAGCGGCGACCAGGACACAGCTTCAGTTTCGCCGGATGAAGGGAGTTCTACGGACGGAGGGGTGATGGGTGCCTCGCCACAGAACGCGCTTAACTCTTCTGAACTGGACAATAGGTTTTATGTCGTGTGCATTTCACCCCGATTGAGAAAATAAATATGAAAAACTGTAGGTCTTGGGCAGGTGTTTCCATCTCTCTGAGACTTGGCAGGTTGAACTCCTTTTGTGTAAAATCGGAATATTAATCGGTCCTACCTCGTAAGACAATAGTAACAGCATGGAACACATGGTCCAGCATCTTATAAACTAGAATTTGACAAAAGGTGGTTGGTGGACTGGCCAGTGGGCTTCCTTTGGAGAATCTTCCCTAAAGACGAAGCTTCCACTCATCACAGACTGCTTAACTTTCCACACCGGGGATCCCTTCCCCCCCGTTGCTTTCTTTAGCGATGGCGCCCCCACCATGTTAGCACGTCCTCTTCCGCACTGGGGTTGGGCCAGCTGTCCGTGGACATGCCCTGTCTACACCAGTTTCTGGTTTGGGACTAGAACATGGGTGCAAGGAGCACCCCTACTAGGTGAAATCTTGGTCTCTGGAAGCTCATGGCTTCCATTCCAACCCCAGCTCTGCTGCTGGCTAGCGGCAGAATGTCCCAGAGATTGTCCAACCACTCTGTGCCTCCAGGCCCTCATGTCTTAATTTGGGGTAATAATAATATCATCCACCTTGTCCGCGGGCGCCCAGCACAAGGAGACACCACAAGCCGAGCAAACGCACTAAATACGAACGTGATATTCTTGAAAGGCGTCTGTTTTTGGACGACCTGATGAATCTCAGGATCCCCGAATAACTGAGCTCCGCCAAGGCGGGGAACGTGTCTGATTTGACGCATCCGTGTAACCCCAGCTCCTGGCCCTGGGTCTGACTCACAGGAGAAACCCCATCAGCAGCACTAGGATCAGTATTAATAATTCATTAGCAAAACCCCATGTTTTATGAAGCCTTGCACGGTGTGGTTACCTTGGACTCCCTTGCACACAACCCGCCCGGCATGTTTTTGCCGCAGGACCTTTGGACCTGCTTGTTCCCTCTACCTAGATTTCTCTTCCCCGGGGAGTCTCGTGTTTACCCATCAGCCTTCTGCTCAGAGAGCGCCGCGGCCTTGGCACGCGCCCAAGACAGTCCTTGCCTTCATGTTAGCACCTTCCAGTTCTCTGCTTTATTTTCCTTCTCAGGCCCGGTGCACTTCTGAGGTTGTGTTAGCCCTGTTGTCGGTCGTCTCTCTCCCTTGCACCAGGGCAGGGAGGCTCATCGTGTTCCCTGCCGTTACCCCGAGGTCTGGCATGACCCCGCCTTCTAGAAGGTACTCAGCATCTTTCTTAAGGCAAGGGCCAAACTTTCAGAACCGACGAATGTGTCTCGCTCTGGAACAAAGCACGGGGTTGCCCAACATTAGTTCTCTGCCCCTAGACAGGAGCCTGGCGCAGGGAAAAGCCCCAGTCCATATCTGCCAGACAGACGGCCTGACGGATCCTGAGGACGGACGATGCTGTTAGAACCCGAGGCTGCAGGAGGTGCGTGATTTCTACCTGACTCTCGGAGCCCCCCGCGTGTGGGTCTTTGTTCTTGTGCAGACCCCGTTCAGAGGCACCCAGAGACGTGCCTGGACGGTTGCGGGGGTGCAGAGCCGAGCCCCTTCTGAGTCCCCGTGCCCAGCCCTCCCGTGCCCACCGCCGCGTCTCAGCCTGCTCCCCCTCCAGATTGCTCCCGGCCCTTAGCGACAGAGGGAGGCTCAGGCCGTCGCCATGGAAACTGCAGCTGAGTGGAGAAGGGAGGGTGGGGAAGGGGCCCAGAGAGCCCCGGAACCTGGAACAGTCCCGTCTGGAGCCCCGCGCTGACGCACAGTAGGCCTTCCTTACGGGGTTACTGGCAGAATGCAAGAGGCCCAAGGCAGCCTCGCCCCCGCCACTCATTTTTATCTCCAGTGGAAGAAGAAGCCCCTTTGCTGGGCAGATTCTCTTCAGTTCGCTTTTCATCTGTAGTGAAATCCAAAACCCTCACTGCTAAGTGTTCATGTCTCCGGAGCACTGACCCGGACCTGGGAACTTTCTAGGGGCTGCGCGCTTGTGCCCCCCCGCCCAGTGTGACCGTACTCGGGGGTGAGACCTTTGGGGGGTGACGAGCGTGCAGCCCTCCCAGTGGGATCATGCCCTCCTAAGAAGAGACAGGAGAGATGATCTCTCTCCCTGCCACGAGAGGACACAGGCAGAGGGGAGCAAACTAGAGTCCTCACCAGAACCAGCCTGTCCCAGCACCCGACCTGGGACTTTGCAGCCCCCAGAACTGTGGGGAGTGCACCCCTGCTGGGGAAGCCCCCCGGTCCCGGTCCCGGGTGCCTCGGGAGGGCAGCCCGCACTCCGCTGGGCAGAAGGGCCGCGGGGGCTGCTTCCCGCAATCCCCCCCCCCCGCCCGCACAGCCCGTCCACGCTGTTGCCCTGTCGCCGAGGAAGAGAATGGTTGCCATGGACACAGCGCGCGGTCAGGGTCCGGGGACCCATCCATTTGCAAACCGTACACTATTTCAATGCTAGCCATCTGTTTCGCAAATTATTTCCTGGGATGGCATCTTGCTCCAGAGTGTCCCGAGCTTTCTTCCCAAACGTTGCATCCTCTGTGGGGCTCCCCCCATCAGCCGTTCAAAGCGGGTCTTTTGGGGGGACTCTTTATTTCTGCCTCCTTTCACCACAAAGAAACCTAATCTAAAGTGCCCCGGCTGTTCTCCCCCCAACAGTAAGAGATCTGTTTGAATGAGTTGAATGCATATGTTAACTATCTCGCTAATCTGTTGTTTTTATCTTGGTGAGGCTGTGGATTTTAAGGGGCAAATTATTTCAGGCACCGTTGTAAAGCAAAAATGCGATCTCCTCAATTACGGCAGAAATGCTAAAATCTGAAAAATGTCTCAAATTAATGAGATTCTTTTTTTTTGCGGACTTTTTACTACTCTGTTCTTGTCTAGGATTTCACCATGATTTTCGCTGTCACTGTGTGCTTTGGGGGCGCTTTACGCTGGTTTTTGTCTGTCAGCCTCTCAGAGCTGCCGCAGTGCCTGACACGCAGCAGGAAATCAGCAGCTTCAATGGATGAAGGAATGAATTTTGCTTTTGAAAAACGAGAGTCGTGATGTTTTATATTGTTTGGCTTTCTGTCTCTGTCTCTCTTTTTTTAAAACTTCAATTATAACCTAAACGCGTCGCAGATCATTAGCCGGCCTGGTACATTGCTAAGATGAACGCAGAGATGATGCAGAACTTTAAAAAATCAAAATGTACACAAGGATTTTGTCAAAGGGCCGGTGCCTAAAATCACAGTGATGTCCTTTCGTTTATTCTAAAACATCTTTTTTTTTTTTTCTGTTTTTGGATTTTAACATCTTTGCCATAATTGAGGAGATGGTAGGTTTCTTTTACAAGGGTGCCTAGAATAATTTACGACTTAAAAATCCGTGGCCTCAAGCAAACGAAACAACGAGGGAATTAGCTTTTGCAGTCCCTGCAAAAGCACAGAAACTTGTTTTCAGTGTGTAGGAATACACAGTTTAAGGATGAAAGCTCTATTCCCAGATGCAAATGTATCGAGCAATTTTCTTTTACAGACTAATGACATTTAAAAAGCGTATATCATTTCTTAAAGAAAGATTGGCCCAAATGGGACCTCAATTATGATAATTAGATAATTCTGTAACAAATTAATGCATAAATATTTTCTGAAGACAGAGGGCTGGTTTTTTCAGTCACAGCAACTTTTTTTTAAGTATAAAAGAATTTCCTTACATTTCCCCATCAATGACAATTAATACTTTGTAATGAGCTCATTAAAACAAAAAAAAAAAAAAACCACAATGTATCAGTAATGAATCAAGTCTGAGTGATTGAGAAAGAAATCCGAAAACTTGTATTCTTTTTTTACTTTTATAATTTTGTTACGGGGAAAACCTTCCGGTGTTGTGTCACAGACGTCCTGCACATTCATATTAAAAAATAAACACAAAATATCAATCACAGCATTTCCAAAACACAGAGAGTAATGTTACATATTACCAAAAACAGGAAATGGAATGAGCAAAGCCAGCCCACCTTTTTCAGACCCCAAGCGATCAGAGCAAGAGCTTTTAGCTTCAGAATAACGAAAGACGCGTGTTGCTCTCCTAAAACGTCAGATAGCTACGGAGGGCTTTTTTTTTTTTTTTTTTTTTTAAATAAACGCGCTGCAATATTTCAAAATTTACATTTTAAGGTTTGGAGTTTATTAAATATAACAGCACATCTGGCACCAAATTGTAGAAATTGACACCTCACAGCTGGAAACACTTAGGAAAAATTACGTTTGCTTGTTTTTAGTTGAAAGTGTTACGATTAACAGGGATGGGTACATTAAATGAGTCCGGAGGTTGGCATGCCCCAAGATGTGTCTTTATAAGCAAGTCTTGACGATTCAAAAAAGATGTTCCTTTAGGAAATGAGGTCCATTATTTTTTTCTGATTAAAAATGCTACACCCTCTATAAATGTGCATATGCACTTCTGCAGAGAAGCAGCCGCTGTCCGCTGTCCGAACCCCAGTGCAGCTCCGTCCCCATCAGCCCCTCCTCCTACTCTGCAAAATTCCCCTGCATACGAATGAGGATCTCAGGCCCTCCTGGGCTGGGAGACCTTCAGGCTGGATGTGTCCCCATCACCCTCCCCTGATCCTTAGACCTACCGCAGGAACGACCTTGCCCCCTCCCCTCGAAGAGGTTTCCTGCTGCCTGAGGAAGGGGGAGAGGAAGCCTCAGGACACCCGGAGTTGGCGCAGGGCACCCCAAGCTTCGGGGAGAGGACTTTCGGCCACAGCTGCCCCTCCCGCGTGAGAGTGCAGTGTAGGGAAGGGGCAAGAAGGGGCTGGTCGAGTTTTCCCTGATTGATAGCAACCCCAGAGTTTCCCCGACAGTGAGTCTAGGGGACCCTGCCTGTGACCACCAGGGCCTCACAGAGTGCTCTGGGAAGCTCTCACTTCATTCGTTCATTCATTCATTCATCCATGCAACTGATAGTCACCGTGTTCAGCACTGGGAATACAGTGGTGGACAAGACAGGAAAAAGTCCTGCTTTCACGGGGTTCGGACTCCGATAGATGAGAAGCGGATCAGCAGAGAAACAAGTAAGAGTAACTTCTAATAGTGGTCCCCGCCATGGCGAAAGGACAGCAAGTGGCGGTGATTTTGTCTAGAGGGGCTACTTTAGCTAAGATGAGGGGGTGGGCGGCGATTTCTCCCGCAAACACCGTGGAGAAGAATCCAGCCACAGGAGGCTCCAGGCAGAGTGAGACCCGGGGAAGCACTGAGCACAAGGTCTCCGGGGAAGGGAAGGGGTTTGCACGTCTAAAGGGCAGTGAGAAAGGCCGGTGCACGCGCAGAGCAAAGTTGACCTGGGGAGTGTCGCAAGCAGGGCTGGAGAAATCGCCTGGAACAGAGCCAGCACTCTGTACATCTATTAGATACGTGAGTTTAAAAAAACATGAAGATCTCTCCTGTAAGACAGATACAAGGGCCGTAATAATTTCCTAGGGTTGCCGTAACAAATCACCGCAGATGGGAGGCTTAAACAGTAGGAAATTTCTTCTCTCCCCGTCCCGGAGGCTGGAAGTCCCAGATCAAGTGTTGCCGGGGCTGGCCGCTCCCGAGGCCTCTGTTCTCCACTTGCAGATGCCGTCCTCCCCCCGAGTCCTCTCATGGTCTTCCCTCTGCGTGGCTCTGTGTCCGCATCTCCTCTCCGTGGAAGGACACATGCCGACTGGATTAGGTCCCACCCATGTGGCCTTGTTTTAACCTGATCACCTTTTTGAAAGTCTTGTCTCCTAAGGGGCTGGGGGTTAGGGTTGCAACATAGGAATTCCGAGGGGACACCATTCAGCCATAACCAGGGCCAAGCTGACTGGCCTGGGACGGTCGTGGGGTCGCTCAGACCTCGAGTGCGTCCTGGCAGCACAGGCCAGACCCCCAGTCTGTGTGTGGGATGCGAGGGTGAGTGAGGAGAGCAGGCAGGGCCGCTGCCAGGGCCTTGGAGGGGGCGTGATTTCTGACCACCGGCAGAGAGAAGCTCCGTGCCCTTCTCCAGCGCTCGGGTCCTTGGGCTGCTTCCTGGGGCCCCCGCGGCCCTCCCCTGCCCCGCCTCCACCCTGGCTGGACCGCGGCGTGAGGAAGGAGGGCACTGCGGAGTGAACACAGCGAGCCCCCGGGACCGGGCCTTTCCAGAATCAGGCACACGGGCGACCCTGAATCCATGCAGCTGAACCAGGACACGCGCCTCTGTAGGTGTTTCCACCCTGAGCGCATCGGAGCCCAGACGCAGGCCCCTTCCCCGGGGAGCGCAGACGCGAGCAGGCGGGTTTGCTCGTGTCTTCTCCGTTCGCTGGCATTTGTTGGCCAAGCTGGGACTTGAGATCTCAGAAGGAAGCCGTTTCGACATTGGCTGGGGGCCGGGCAGCTGGTTAGGACCATGTGGAAGGTTCTCCCAGCAGCCATGGGTACGTCGGGGAGGATGGCGGGGAAGCTTCTGGAAGCTAAGCGGGGCGCGGCCGGATATGGGAGAGCTGCCGCACAGCAGACAGCACCGGCCGTCCTCCGTGCACATACACAGCGACGACAACAACGATGACGACCGGGGCAGGGGGAGCTCCGCCAGGCGATGGAGACATTTAGGGCCGGGATGGTGACGAGCGTTTCCACACGGGCACGCTTATCCCAAACTCATCCCGCTGTGTGCACGAGATATGTGGATTTTTACATGTCAAGAAGGGCAGGGAGAAGGTGACAGAAGCAGGCTAGCGTCCTCCGCACCCCTCACCGGCCACCTGCTCCCACGTGACCGCACCCTCTGAGCTGGTTCC
>CM052888.1:48470478-48544774 GCA_028534135.1 Potos flavus
GGGGCCGGAGAAGGGGCACGGAGGGTCCGGCGAGGGGCCGGAGAAGGGGCACGGAGGGGCCGGCGAGGGGCCGGAGAAGGGGCACGGAGGGGCCGGCGAGGGGCCGGAGAAGGGGCACGGAGGGGCCGGAGAAGGGGCACGGAGGGGCCGGCGAGGGGCCGGAGAAGGGGCACGGAGGGGCCGGCGAGGGGCCGGAGAAGGGGCACGGAGGGGCCGGCGAGGGGCCGCAGAAGGGGCACGGAGGGTCCGGCGAGGGGCCGGAGAAGGGGCACGGAGGGTCCGGCGAGGGGCCGGAGAAGGGGCACGGAGGGTCCGGCGAGGGGCCGGAGAAGGGGCACGGAGGGTCCGATGAGGCTCGAACCCAGCCCGGCGCGCAGCAGCACGCCCTCAGCACATGCTGGGAAGCCAAAGTCGTGTGTCCCTAAAGCGCAGGGAGTCCATTCATCGAGGGGAGCCTGCTCTTCCTAGGCATTTCCTGCCGCCGTTTATGTCCCGAGTCCTGGATCTTGGGATGGCTGATTTCTTCTCTGCAGCAATCTGTACTGGGACCAAAGTAGGTCCGAGAGCAAACCTGAGCTCTATGCTGACCCACGACAGCGCAACAGTGACCAGAGGCTCTTACCACCTGCGGGGCTGGGGGGGACCCCAGGCCCAGGGGTCAGCAGTGCAGCCGAGCTCTCAGGAGGGCAGGAGGCAGTCACGCACGACCCCCGTGAGCCTGTTCCCGCCAGAGGGAACAGCAGGTGTGAAGCAGAGCAAGTCAGCGAAGGCCAGAGGCCTCCGGAGCAGAGGCTGGGGGGACAGGGACGGCAGGCGGCTGAAACCCGGGGGGAGCAGGGCCTCCCAGGGGGTCCCTGGGCTGGGGGTTGAGTGCTCTGAGGTCACCATCATGAAAGTCTTCATTTTACCTTTGAGGTTTGGTCCTGCACGTGGAGTCCACGGGGCAGGGAGCATGGCTTGGAGAATCACCTCCCGGGGATAGTTTCTGGGCCCCCGACCCCCTGCCGCCCTCGGAGTGTGGATCCTGGCTGGGGGGCCAGCCCAGGCCACACGGTGTGAGACCCCCTGTGGGCCCCGCAGGGCAGAGTGCGGACCCCCTGGCCCACGAACCGCGGTCAGGGACCTGGAGGTGCCCGTTCCTAAACCATGTTTGCGTTTCAGACACCGCTGGTCGGGGCGGCCGTCCAAGGCAGGTACAAAGCGGGGATGCGACGTCTGCAAGCTGCGTATGGCGTGTACCCCAAGTGCTTCTTGGATCCGCGGGGAGAGTCCCCCTGTGGCCACGGGCCCTCCTGCTCTGTGCGCTTCAGGGCACAGCTCGTGACACACCACAGGTTCCAGACCTGGGAGCCTGGTCAGCTCTGAGCGAGGGGTCTGGGTGGAAGACATGGCGGGCAGAGAGAGCAGGGAGCGCAAAGGCCCTGGGGCAGGAGCCAAGCCTGGGCATTCAAGAATCAAAGGAAGAGGGCCGCCCAGGCGGCGGCGAGGCTGGGGAAGCCGCGGCTGGCCGGTCATGCAAAGCCGGCCTCCGTGGGGAGATGCCGTTCGTCGCAAGAGCGGAAGGGACTCCAGGATCGCGTGTGTTTCTTCTTTTATTTTTGCCCCAGGTGCCCGGAGGGAGGGCCGTCTCCAGCCCGAGTCCGGCCAGCGCCTGGGGATGAGCGCCAGAGGGCCCTGCAGGCGGCGGCAGGACCGGAGGCCCCCGGGCTCTTAGTTTCTTTTTAAAACAAACATGCAGCACGGCTCGGCTTCTCCAAGGGTGTCGTTCCGAGTTCTCATGCAGCCGCAGACTCCGTAGCCAGCGGTACGAGCTCCTCCAAACTCCCCAGCGGTGCCCCTTGCGGTCACAGCTCCCCAACCTGACCCCCAGCCGCCACCAGTCTGTTCTCTGTTCTCTTGTCTTTTGGAGGATTCTCGTGAATGGGAGGCGCCCGGGTGGCGCAGTCAGTTGAGCGTCCCACTCTTGATGTCGGCTCAGGTCACGATCTCCAGGTCCCAGGATTGAGCCCCGCATCATCGGGCTCTGTGCTCAGTGGGGAGTCTGCTTGAGGTTCCCGCTCTCCCTCTGCCCCTCCGCCACCCTCTCTCCCTCTCCAAAATACATACAGAAATAAAAAGAATTCACGTAAATGGAATCAGGCAGCGTGTAACCTTTCGGGTCTGGCTTCTTACACTCAGCATAATACCCAGGAGATGATTCCAAGAATCCGCTCTTTTTTGTTGCCAAGTAGTATTCCATTGATAAACTAAAGTTTTTTGGTCAACTTACTCGTTAAAGGGCATTTTGGGTTGTTTCCAGGTTGGGGCTATAGAGCTGCTGCAAGACACTCATGGGTAGGTTTTAAAATTTACTCGAATACTATTCTTTATATAAGCCACTGTGTATGAAGTCCTATCCTTTCACTATCTCATCAACATACAAAATTATGAGTGAGACAGGCAACCTTATTTTTTTAATTAAAAATTTTCTGGTGTGGTAAAACGTACGTTCGTCCCAAACTTTGCCGTCTTGGCCGTTTTTAGGTGGGCAGCGCAGCAGCCTCGGTAACTCAGGACTTGGGCCCACGCCGCTGCTCTCCACTGTCAGGTTTCGCATCATCGCAGGCAGAAGCACGGACTCCCCCGTTTCCCCCTCCCTGACCCCGGGAAACGACCGCTCTTCTCAGCCTCCGTGGACCGACCTGCCCCCGGACCAGAGGGAAGTGCGGTTATGCCCGCTTCTCATCTCATGCCTGGCTCGTTGGGTCCCGTCACGTTCCCAGGGCTCCAGCTGGCGCGTAGGAGCGCGGCGGGATGACCTCCGTCATCTGAACGGGTCCCGTTTGGTGTGGGGCACGATTGTTGACAGTAATGCTGACCCTGAGCCCCTGCGGCGCCCAGCACTGTGCCCGACACACAGTCGGGGCCCAGTCACATCCCTCTGACGGGGACTAGGCTGTGTCACCCTAGCACATGCCGCGGCGGACCCCAGGTATCTTGAGCTGAAGGCCTCGGAGTTCCTGAAGTCCCTTATCTGCCCAGAAGCAGAGCCTCGCGGAGGGACTCGGTGTCATGATCCCCCCGGGATCAGCACACTCTCTGGTGGGAGGAGGGAGGCGCCCCCCATCTGCACAGGCACCGGGATGATCATCCTGCAGCTGTCTCACCCCCATCCCTTCTCCGAAGGGCCTGTTTATCTCCCCAAACACCAGTGCTGTTCTGACGGTGCCTTTTCTCCCTCCCCCGCCCCTACCACGTCAGGTGCGGGGACCCCGAATTCTGACAGCTTTGAGTCACTGCCCTGCTTTCTCCCGTGTGTCACACAGGCCCGTGCACGTGTGACTAGACTAGGACACGGGGGCCGGTGAGGGATGAGCACTGGGCTCTTCAGGGCAGGGGACCAGCAAGGGCAGGGACTGGAGCCGGCAGGAGAGGGGACTGCAGGGGACGTGGAGTCTGAGAAATCGCAGAGCCCTCCGTCTCTGCCGAGAGCTTTGGGTTTTGTTATTTTGTCAGAATAAATGGCTAATACTGATAATGCTTAAAACACAGAGGAGGAAAGAATCTCTTCCTCCCACGCCTCGGGTTCTCGGGGGTGTGGGGAGGGAGACCAGGGCCCAGCCCGTGGGAGGCCCCTCGTAAATGCCGACCTCAGGCCTGGGCCTCCAGGAAGGACCCTGAGGAATGTCTGTCACCCCAACTGTTATCAGAACGTGATGGAGAGACTCTGCCCCAGCCTGGGGGGCAGAAGACTGTCAGGACTTTCATCTCCGTCCCAGAATGCAAACATCTCCGTTTCTGTTTCTTAGAAGAATCCGATAGCGTCAAGTCAGATAGCACCCAAATGTTGTTTGAGCAGTACCGTAAACCAGGATTATAGACTTGGGTGAGTTTTCCAGGCATATCTCAGTGAATCCCCAAGGAGCCATGATTCTCCTTTGCTAATGAGCACACTTGGGCCTCGGAGAGCTTAGGACACATCTGTGCTGCATCGAGCCGGCCGTGGGAAGATGCTCAGAGGAGACCCAGGAAGGGGGAGCAGCAGTACCAAGGCCCTGGGGCAGGCTGATTTTGTTCTCTGTGGGGAGCGGGAGAGGGGCAGGAACACAGGAAAGGAGTGCGAGTGGGCATCAGGACGGTGGGGGGGGGGGTTTGTGAGCAGGAGCATAAGGAGGGTTTTCATCCTGCTCTAGCACTTTCGAAGGACCTACTGCGTCCTGAGCCCTGGCCTCAACCCCTCCGCCCCCCTTTCCTTTCCTGTACTCCAGCTGCAGGCTCCAAGGTCAGCCCCGCAGCCAAGGGTCGCCCCCGGGGAGGATGGGGCTGCGGGACCAGCTTCAGACCGCCCGGCCAGGGAGGGCGGCGCTCCCCTGGGCTAGCTCTGCGAGGCCCGTCCGGTGTGTTAAGTGTGTCACGGGCCGCGTGTCTGTGCTGACACAGACAAAGCTCGGGGTCTCCTCTAAGCACGTTTCTCATCCCCATTCGGTCCGACGGACCCGGGGAGGCCCTCCTGCGGCTGGAAGCTATTCCAGAGGCTCGGAGTACAATGAGTCCCCAAACCGGCCCCCTCTGTGCCCCTCCCGGGGTCGCGACTGACCCGAGGGGCGCCTTCCCCCTCACTCACTCATTCCGAAAGCCATTCACAGGCACACAATGGGACATTATTCCGCGCTGAAAAGAAGCGAGCTTCCAAGCCCTGAAAGGAGGAGGAGGGAACTTCCATGCACGTTACCAAGTGAAAGGAGTGAAAGGAGCTCGTCTGAAAGGCTGCAGGGGTAGGATTCCAACCCTGGGCGCTGGTGAGGCAGTAAGAAGAGGAGCAGTTGCCCGGGTCGGGGAGGAGGGAGGACTTCTAGGGAGTGACAGCACTCTCCGTGAGACCATAATGATGGGCTCGGGATTACTGCTCTGCATTTGTCCAAACCCACAGAACGTGGAACACCGAGGGGGACCCACGGCCGCCCAGACCCGCGGTGTCAGAACCGCAAACGTGGTTTAGAAACGGGCACCTCCAGGTCTGACTGTGGTTTGTGGTTTCCAAGAGAAGCATTGTCTTCGCCGGGCGGAGGCCCTGTCTGCGGAGGGGCCTGCGGGCCTGGCTGGGCTCTCCGCCTCGGGGCTCGGGGTCAGGGGCCAAGGGCGGATTCCACATCTGCTTCTCTTCAGGCAGCAAGGCAGGCCTCTGGCTTCTGCCTCTTCTTGAGCCTCTCTTTCCCCCGCCAGCTTCCTCCCTCGTCCTCCGCTAACAGGCCTGCTCTCTGCCACCCCCTGGTCCCAGCGCCTCCCGCCTGGCTGGGAGCCACAGCCTTGGGCGGGGAGGGCCCTGCCTGCCTCCCGTCCCTCCCTTCCCCCCCTGGGGAGCAAATATAAGGTTTTCCCGTGTCATTCTCCTGGGTACTTGATCACACCCCCCCCCCCCCCCGCCCCGCCGCCCGGGCTCTGCCCTGCGGGGCCCACAGGGGGTCTCACACCGTGTGGCCTGGGCTGGCCCCCCAGCCAGGATCCACACTCCGAGGGCAGCAGGGGGTCGGGGGCCCAGAAACTATCCCCGGGAGGTGATTCTCCAAGCCATGCTCCCTGCCCCGTGGACTCCACGTGCAGGACCAAACCTCAAAGGTAAAATGAAGACTTTCATGATGGTGACCTCAGAGCACTCAACCCCCAGCCCAGGGACCCCCTGGGAGGCCCCGCTCCCCCCGGGTTTCAGCCGCCTGCCGTCCCCGTCCCCCCAGCCTCTGCTCCGGAGGCCTCTGGCCTTCGCTGACTTGCTCTGCTTCACACCTGCTGTTCCCTCTGGCGGGAACAGGCTCACGGGGGTCGTGCGTGACTGCCTCCTGCCCTCCTGAGAGCTCGGCTGCACTGCTGACCCCTGGGCCTGGGGTCCCCCCCTCGATCACCAGGGTGAGATTAGAAAGGAATAGAAGTGAAATTCGTAGCATTGCCTACTTCGTGCACTGTGGCCTTGCTTCCCAGCCGAGGGTGATGCCCCCCAGCCAGGGGACACTTGGCAACGTCTGGGAATGTTTTCCCTTGTCACAGCTGGGGAGGGAGGACAGGCTGCTGACACCTGGGGGGGTCAGGGGGACCGGGGAGCCTGTAGAGCCCTGGGCGGCCTCCCCAGCAGAGGACGATCTGCCTTGCCGGGTCCGCAGCGCCGAGGTTGAGAAAACCCATGCTAAGTCGCATCTGGGAGTGGGTCTGCCTCACGGCAGGGAACATGAAACGCGCTGGGGCCAGCTGTGTGCTGAACCCCCTCCCAGGCACGTAGGACAGGAATCCGTCCTGTCAGGCCCTGAGGAGAAAAGACAGCCGGCCCCAGGAAATTAGAGGGGAACTGGCCGTCCACAGCCCCTGGGGACCTAATCTGCGCGCGGCCAGCTGCAATTTGCCGTTGGCGGCTTTGAGAGCAGACAGCCCAGCCTTGCGGGCCGTGCCGCATTGTTCCCGAGAAGCTCCTCTCTGCCGGAGGTCTGCAGATATGCGCACATTTCCTGGGCCTCTTGGGGGCCGAGCGCGACCCTGGGAAAATTCCACCGGGGTTGTCGAGCCGAGCCCGTGTCCGGCAACTGGTCCACGTCTCAGATTCCAAGTGCGTCTTCGGGGCGCCCGTCAGAATGTTCCCTCCGTCGGCATCCCCCCCTCCGTTCAGGGCCGGACTGAGCCTTCCTTTGAGGTGCGTGGGACGGTTAGGGTCGGGGTGCCGAAGGGCTCCGGCTTCTTTGACGGACCAGACCCTGGGGACCCCCAGGCCCCACCTCCTGGTGTTCACCTCCCTCCCCACGACCCGACACCCTCACTCCCGCCATCACGGAACGTTACATAAGATGCGATCGTGCCAGCAGACTCACTCGGGATGCCTCTGCGGATTTACAGAGTGTCCCCACGGGGAGAGCACGGCGACAAGCAAAGGCGGGTGGCCACCAGGAGAGGAGAGGGGCATCCAGCGGAGGCCGGGTCCTGGGCTCCACGGCCACAGAAAACAAACTCTGCCAACAGCCCTCGCGGGTTTGGCATCGGATCCTCCCCAGTCTTCCCAGGCCTCCAGGGAGGCTACGAGGCCTCCACGCAGCCCTGTGGCCACCTCGACCTCAGCCTCGTAAGACCCGGAGCGGGGGGCCCAGTTCAGCCGCGCCCCCGACCCCGAGAAGTGGTGGTGGTTTGAAGCCAGGTTTGTGGAGAGTGTGGCACAGCATTGGAAAACTCCAGTACTGCCGAAAAACACGGGTGGGCGGCTTTCTAATCTTGTAAAGGATGCAAGAGGCCTCATGAGCCATGACCCCAAAACCGTCAGGACAAAAAATAATAGATTAACGAATCTGACCACATATACTTTGAAGATGTAGGTACCCGGGACGGGTGGGGGGTGGGGCGGTGAGGCCAGGGAGGGACCCACCATCATCAAGGTTGCCAACGAGCTGTTCTGGGCAGGGGGGGACTGTCTGACCATGTGATCACCCAGCACAAACCCCCAGTGGGTTCCCAATGTTCTCCTAGCAAAGAGGAAGAGCGGGTCCAACGGGCCGTGGGGGCTGCGGAATTTCCTTGGTGGGGGAGCGTGGGGGAGGCGACATTTTGCAAGAAGTGGGGAGTTAGTATCGGGAAGCTTCCTTTGCTTTACCTTCTTGACTCATGCCGCATCGCTGCGAAAAAAAAAGAAAACAAATGGATGATATTATTACTGTGTGTGCATGTAAATATGCACGATACTTTTCACTTCAGTAGGGGCTGTTTTTCAGGAGCTCGCAGCAAGGAACACTCGTGGCTGGCTAGTTACGTGTGGGACATTGCCATCAGCATCCAGGATGCTAGCTATTGCATTCCAAATGGAAGGGCAGATTTTCCAGCCTCTGAAAAACCCGGGAATGATTACAGCCAGCGGTACCCATGGAAACAATCCGCAGACCGATCTCAATGGATTTGGACGCCTTTCGTCTTCTTTTTTCTTTTTCACCACATGGAAAGACACACCTGGCGCATGCAGAGATGGCCGCGCTGCACCTGAGGCCCCGCCTTGCTTTCCTGTGCGTCGAGGAGCAAGCACGTACTTGTACAAACCGGACCCCCATCGCGCACTGATCGTGAGTTTGGGGAGCATTTTGTGTCACCGCCTGGGCCACGGTCCCCTGTGCGCACGCTGGGCCAGGGGCAGTGTTGTACTCAGGAAGGAATTGCAGCCCGGAAAGTCTGGCCTATATGGAACCTTTGCCACCTCCGGTATTGTCACAGAAAGGTGCCACAGTTTGGCACCAAACTGGATAGACTATCATTTTGTATAATGTGCAACTATGAGAGTATAACTATACGTAACAACATATGCATGGTCATCTATGTAAGACTGAGCTCCAGGGTGAGACACGAGAAATTGGTGTTACGGGAATCACACAGGAGAGGCAGAGGTGAGAGGTGGGCGAGCGATTGCTTTTCTTCCCATTGGTTTAGTGCTTTTGTCCTTCCTTCAAAATGGATTATCCACAGCAAGCGTAACTACAGACAACTGACGATTTCTGTTTTATAAGCTGGGCCAGAGGTTAACATTTATATGATGTGTTCAGTCCTTTCCAAGTAAGGGTCAGGAAAGAAAAAACAAAAAAAGATTAACAAATATGATAAAATTACTTACAGTTTTACGTCATGGGGAAAATGTAAACAACATCCAGACAGGGGATCATGAAAAAACAATTGGAAAGTGAAATTTTAAAAATACCACTTACGTTAATATCTGAAAAATATGCAATTCCTAGTGCAAATCTAGCAAAAGATATGAATGACCTCTACTCTAAAAAAAAAAAAAAAAAAACACGAATTGCTGCTGAGAGAAATTATATGAGACCCAAATAAACAGAGACCTAAGGCATTCTTAGATGTGATAATGTTAGGGCAGCCATTCTCCTGAAGTTGTTTTTACAATCCTGGTGCCCTTTTTTATGGGAGTGGACACATTGATTCTAAAGTTTGTATGGAATGACGAAGGACCAAAAATTACCCCCCCCAAAAAATCTTAAATAAAGACCAAAGGTGGGGGTTTTACTATCAGCTTTCAAGACATAATATAAACCTACAGTAACAGCAATAAAATGGTGTGGTCTCCGCATCCCGAGAAACATATAAATCAATGGAACAGAATAGAGAGGCCAGAAATACATCCACACGTATATGGTCAATCGATTTTTGACCAAAGCTCTAAGACAAGTCGACAGGAATGGACAGTCTTCCCAGGATGGAGCTAGAACACACGAAACTTACTTCAAGATGGATATTAGGCCTCAGCATGAAGCACTTCCGGAAGACATGTTAGAAGAATGTCTTCATAACAATGGAAGAGGCGAGAGTTTCTTAGGAGACAAAAGAGCTAACCGTAAAAATATTTTATAAATTGGACCACGTGAAAGTAAACATCTCTGCATCAAAACGCACAGTTAAGAAAATCAACACGCAAGCCGTACACGTATGTAATACGTAAATCTGCAAGGATACGGAAAGAATGCCTACAACTCAATAAAAACACAAGATACATGAATTTAAAAAAGAAGATGTGAGGGGCATCTGGTTGGCTCGGTCGGTGAGCGTGTAACTCTTGATCTCAGGGTGGTGGGTATAGAGAGCCCCACATTGGGTATAGAGATCACTGTAAAATAAAATCTTAAAAAAACTAATAAAAAAGATGGGTGAATGAACCATGAGTGAGTGCTTCAAAAAACACACAACTTAATTAGTTTGCATGAAATACAAATTGAACCCAAAACGAGATGTTTGAAATTGAAATGGAAAACCCTGAAAACACCAAATGTTGACAAGGACTTCGACCGATGGGAAATCTCACGGGTCACAAGGAAGAGTGTAAAACGGGGCAAGCATTTTGGAAAAAAAGTCTGACAGTTTCTCAGACTATCAACTATACACCGAACATTTAACCACTTTACTTGTATGTATTTCCCTCGATGGTTTGGAAACCTACTTCCACAGAAAGTTCTACAAAATCGTTTATAACAGCCTTATTCACAATAGCCCTAAACTGGAAACAACCCGAATGTCCATCAACAAGAGGAGTGATGAACAAATTTTGAAACATCCATACAATAGAAAATACTACTTAGCAAAAAAAAAAAATTACTGATATATGTCATAAAGGTCTCACTTCCAGTGTCACTGCCTGGAAAGGTCATTCCCAACCCACCCTGACTAACATAGTCCTTCCACTCTGGTCTTGGTCATCGTATTACTTTGTTTTATTTCCTCCATCATTTATCATTTTTGGAAAGTGTCATTTTTATTTTCACGCTCAGACACACGCACAAGAATTTAATCTGAATCAGGTCAGGTTTCTTATTGATCTTGTGAACTAGTCATCAAGTAGGCATTCAGTTAAAAACCAAACAAACAAAAAAGGCATGTTCTTGAAATGTAGGTATGTGTGGTTTCCTGATTAATAAATCACTAAGAAATGCTGTGATTTTAATCACATTAATTTTAGCCACATTTTAACCACATTAATAAATCATTAAGAAATGCTGTAATTTATTAATTCAAGATGGGGGTGTGATTTATTAATTCAAGCAAGGGGTGCCTGGCTGGCTCTGTCGGTGGAGCATGAGACTCTTGATCTGGAGGTTGTGAGTTCGAGTCCCACGTCGAATGCAGAGATTATGCTAAAAAAATAATAACATTTTTAAAAGAAGTCACAAGAAATGCTCAGTATTTTAATCCTGGTGTCTCCCAACAGTACCTGGTCCATATTAGGTGTTCTCTAAATATTTTTTGCATGAATAAATGAATATGTGAAGAGACGGAATATTATTATTAAACTTAAAGAAGCTGCTCATCCCAAAGCTGGGTTCTTTGGGAGTCTGAAGAGGTCCACACAGCCATTTCTTTGCTCTCTTGTAAGTAATGTATTCAAGTCTTGTCTTAACCAGGAATAACTATCTGTTCTATTGAGGACACGAGCCCCCCAGCTGGCTGGTGTGGCATTCCTCTTCCCCTGGGGCCCCAGCCCGCAGTGGGGACAAGGGTTGATCAGGCTGTCCCCACAGAGAGGGCAGCTGGAATGGGGCGGGAAGGACTGGGGACTGGGCAGAGAGAACCCGGTCACTGGAATTCTCTAGGCCCTGCTAGCTGGAGTTCCTCTTAAAATAAGGATATGAAATAACCTTTTATTTATTTATTTTTGATTTTATTTTTTCTAAAGATTTTTATTTATTTATTTGACAGAGAGAGAGATCACAAGTAGGCAGAGAGGCAGGCAGAGAGAGAGGGAGAAGCAGGCTCCCTGCTGAGCAGAGAGCCCGATGCGGGGCTCGATCCCAGAACCCTGAGATCATGACCTGAGCCAAAGGCAGCCGCTTAACCGACTGAGCCACCCAGGCACTCCCCTTTTATTTACTTATTTTTAATGTGATTTTTTTTTTTTTTTTAAAGATTTTAAAGTAATCTCTATCCCCAAGGTGGGGCTTGAACTCATGACCCCAAGAGTCTCATGCTCCACCGACTAAGCCAGCCAGGTGCCCATAAAGTCACCTTTTATTTATTTCTATTTTTAATTTGTTTTTTAAGTCACTTTTTAAAATAACATTGTTCACTGGGATAAAATAGGCACAAGGCTTAGTTAGTACCCCAAATGTACAGACTTCTTAATGATTATGAGACAGAAGACCAGCAACCCAGAAGAACAATGGGGAGAAGACACAAACAGATAATTCGCCAAGATATTTATGAAAATAATATAAAAATAAATAAAACCAAAGTTGAAAATAAAAATAACGAATAAGATAAAAATATTACAAAAATGAATGTAAAACGTTCACACTCACAATGAGAGACAAACAGACTGAAGTGATCCTGAGATACCAGTTCTCACCTATCGGACTAAGAAACCTTTAGAACATATGGACAAAACATAAATATACGGACAACAAAATACATAAACACATACGTGTGTGGTGAGGCGATGAAGAAACAGGTCCTCTTACCTGGTGGGAATGCAAAGTGGGACAATCCTTCAGGACAAAACTACAGCCCCGCTTTCCTTTCAGCTGGACCACTTCTGGAAATCTGCCCTAAAGGGACAGCCCCAACAGCAGGAACACACGTTGGCACACAGTAATTCATTGCAAGATTGTTCGCAATTGCAAACCATCAGAAACCCCTTAAACACCCGTCTGTGGTGGGGAAAAGTAACCCCCAAACTCAAAGGGGTTCCAACGATAAGTCAGAATTATCCATTCTGGCCCATGGCGAATTATCCCACAGCTCCTGGCTCTGGGGGTCACCTATAATCGCCCTCCTTGGCAGGGAAGAGAACTGCCATTCATTCAATCACTTGTGAGCTATTCATCTGTCTCCAGCTGTATGCCAGGCACCATTTAGTCCCCACACCCCCTGGACAAAAAGAGCCAATGGATTTTGCATTGTTTCATTCTTTAAAAAAAAAAAACAAAAACTTAATTTTTGAATAGTTAATACAACCACATGATAGGAAACTTGACTGATGTAAAAGGATAATTATTGTAGTTTCCTTCCGTCCTCCATCCCCCAACTACGGAGTCCCCTTTTTCGAGGCCGCCAGGTTACCAGATTCTTGGGGGATTCTTACAGAGATCCTATGTATGCCAAACAAACGTTTTCTGTTTGTTCCTTTCTTAACACAAAACATGATGTTATGTGGGTCAAGTTTTGTGTTTTACTTTTTTTTCCGCACACAATGGCGCATCTTAGTGCTGGGTCTACAGCGGCGAGTAGAAATTTGCTTCCTTCCTTTTCGTGGCTGTATAGTATTCCACTGCTGGCTGCACCACAATTTATTTAATTTATTCCCTCTGCCTGGACATTTAGGGTGTGCCCAATCTCTTGTTGCCACAAATTCTGCTGATGTGAATAAACTTGTTGGTGAAAGTGTAGGTCCGGGTACAGCTGTGCAGGGAGATGCTCACAGAGCATCTTACCCCCGGACTTACCCCTGGACAGTGTGGGTACCCGCCAGGGTCATCTCGGGAATGCCTGGGTGTGTCTGGATCTCTACTTTCTGTTTTCAGTCAATCTCTTAACTCTCCCTGAAGCTCCTTGTCTCCCTTTCAAGGTAATCTGATCTGCTCAGGGTTACAACATTTTAGAGCCAAAATCATTACCCCGATTCTGGACTAGCATGTATGTATTTATTTACTTACTTATTTGAAAAGATTTTATTTACTTATTTGAGAGAGAGAGAGAGTGCGTGAGCACAAGCAGGGGGAGCAGCAGGCAGAGGGAGAAGCAGACTCACTGCTGAGCAAGGACCCCAACATGGGGCTCGATCCCAGGACCCTGGGATCATGACCTGAGCAAAGGCAGACGCTTATCCGACTGAGCCATCCAGGCGAACCTGTACTGTTTCTTAAAATAAATGGAAGCCAGGGCATCTGGGTGGCTCAGCTGGTTAAGCAGACCACTCTTGATTTCAGCTCAGGTCATGATCTCAAGGTCCTGGGATGGAGCCTCGTGTCGGGCTCGGCGCTGGGTGGGGAGGGCCTCTGGTCCAGGATTCTCTCTCCCTCTGCCCCTCCCCCTGCTCGCTCTCTCTCTCTTCTCTCAAATAAATATCTTTAAAAATAAAACAGAAAATAAATGAAAGCCTCTTCCCTATATGGAGAAGAATCTGTATTTGATGAAGCACGCGTTTTCAACCTCGTGCGCTGTCCCATCAGCCTCTTCCAGGGTTTCCGAGGCGGCACATGTTCCTCTTCCCGGTAGTTGTTCCGCTTTGCCGTCCTCTCTAAGGGGCTGACACTTCCGTGATAAATGTCTGCGGCTCCGAATCCAGCCTCAGATTCCTCTGTGACACCTCAGAGGCCTCTGTGGAACTGCTAAGAGCCGCTTTCACTTGCAAATTTCCAGCCTGAGCCGCTGTCCCCGTGTCCGCATTCCTCACACGATTTGGAAAATGACTCATCCTTAGGGAGTCGTGATTCTCTGCAGGCCACCATCGCTTCAGTTTTGCTGCAAAACACAAGCTCTCCACATCTTTCCAACAAGGCAAATAGTCACCTTTTTTTTTTCTTTTGGGTATTAAGGGATTGTCTTTTCTTATAGCAAGGGATCACTCACTAATTTTTAGAAATGTCCACATCATTTTTCCTGGTGAGATACCCACTACAGAAAAAGGGTGCATCTAGCTCGTTTGTTCCGGTCCCCACGTGACGGCAGCTACTTCCCAGGCTGAAGGAGAGCCGGCTTCCCAGAAACCCACCCCCCTCCGGAGATAACCACCATCTTGCCTTTCATAATAATTTCTTTGCCGTTCTTGATCGTTTCACTGCCTGGCTAAACCATTGTTGTTATTTTTTTTTTTAAAGCGTAATCTTAATTGTTAAAATTTTGGTAATCTTTTTTTTTTTTCCTACTTTTCCACATCTCCCCCCTCCCTCCCGTTTGTCGCAAGTGGTTTGTTTTCCAGTCGGTTGTGGGGAGTCAAGTATCTCTTTCTATCTTTTTAAAATCTGAATGGTGGGAGAACACACATAACATGAAATTTACCCTCGCGTCCGTTTCAAGTGTACGTTCGGGGTCATTGAGGACTGCCCTGTTGTTCCACAGCCAGCCCCCCGTCCGTCCTCAGCTCTCTGCGTCTTCTCCACCTGGAGCTCTGCCCCCATTAAAAACCATCTCCCCATCCGCCCCCGCCCCGTCCCCTGGCACCACCGTCAACTTTCAGTCTCTATGCGTTTGAGAACTCTAGGGACCTCGCAGGAGCAGGATCATGTAGTATTTGTCCTTTCATGACTGGCTTACTTCGCTCAGCATAACGTCCCCAAGGTGCACCCATGTCGAAGCTCGTGTCCAGATTCCCTTCCTCTGTCAGGTTGGTAACATCCCGCTGCGTGTGTACACACAGCTCGATTATCCGGTCACCCGCTGATGGGCGCTGGGTTGTTTCTACCGTTTGGCTATTGGGAATAAGGGGCCACTCACGGTTGGTTCCTGGGACGCACAAGGGTGCAGAGCCCACAGGAAGACATCAGTCAATATTTGTATAACGACGGAAGGGATGAAGGGGTAAATCAGTGAAGAGGAGGACACAATTGTCGTGCCTCCCACACTCCCACAGCTGCTGGGTGTCTGTGACCCCCTCCCACTGCCCCCCGAGCCGGCCGAGGCCAGACTCACTTCGGGTTAGCTCTCTGTAAAGCTCTTGACCAAAGACAGGATTCGACACTCAGGAAATGCAGGCCCGAGCTAGCGATTAAAGTCCCAAGTCCATGCCTCTCCTCTGGACCCCTATCAGGCCACTACGAGGGTCCCCTTTTCCAGCACCCACATCACCTCCCCCAAGAGCTCTCACAGCTGTGGGTGGTAGAGGCTGGCTCAGGTGGTTGCCATGGAAACTAGCACCACAGAGAGCAGAAGAATGATCCCCGCTACATGTAAAAGCCAGCTCTTAAATAGTAGATATGATGATGCTATTATTTGCTGTAGAAAATACAAAGAAATGTGGTTAGAAACACACACACACACACACACACATACACACACTCAATAGCTCTGGAATGGCAAACGTGGAACGTTGTTAGTGGGGAGGAGTGGGCAGGAGGGGAGCAGAAGAAAGAGTGAGCAGGTAGGCGTGGGAGGTAGATTTGTTTCCACCCCTTCTCTCCTGTTAGCATGCAAATCGCCACCTTTCCCAAACACCAAAAATGACACAAGCAAGAGAGCAGAAAATTTTAGCTACTGACGTAAAGTCCAGTTAGAACCCAGGTTTAGCTTACACCAAAAGTACTCCCAAATGACTTAAAGGCAGACACTATGGTTAAAATAACAAACCAAACAAAAAAAACAATAAAGTTTTAATTCTTGAAAAAAATAAACCAAGGAGCAACTTAATCAACACACTCAAAATATCCACTATATGCCATGTAAGAAACAATTGATTGCCTTAATATATAAAGAACTCTTAAAAATCAATAAAGGAAATATCTCAAGAAAAAAAAAAAACCTATGGCAATCAGCAGGTGAATCATAAGAGAAATGCAAACACACGGGAACCCCAAAGAGCAATGGTCATAAGAACATCCCCCCTACACCCAAATTCATATGTGAGACTCTAAACCCCAAAGTGATGGGTTTGGGAGGTGGGATCTGTGGGAGGGAATTAGGTTTAGATGACCTCATTAGGGTGCGGCTGGAAGGTTCCAGGCTCCGGGGTCAGACAGGGTGCAGAGGGGTTCAGGGTGGGGACCAAGGCTGCAGGGCAGATGCAGGTGCACCGTGTGTGGCCTCTGACGTCCTTCACGGTGGCGTCTCAGATTAGAGGGACGATCTTTCCTAGCTCGTTGGGTTGTTGCAAGAACCCGATAATGTTGGCAAAGCATGTGGCCCTTTTCCGGGATTCTCTATGGCGACAGGTAGAAACACACAGTAGGAGAATCACTTGATGGGGGGAGGGCTGAATAAACATGCAGATCCCTGTGGCTTCGCTCAGTCCAGTGAGGAAGATCTCTTAGTTCGAAACTCACATGTCCCCTCCAGAAAGAACAGGGATCCCTCGGCCTCCTTCCTCCCTCCCTCCCTCCCTCCATCCCTTCCTTCCTTCTCTCCTTCTGTATGTCCATCTGTCCATCCATCTTTATCTATTTATCGTTCCATCCATCCATCCAGCTGTCTACCTAAATATAGAGAGGAATTTTTTCCCTAGTATTAGCTGAATTACCTTTCTTACTCTCCTGTTAACTCCATTCTCCATCTACTCCAGCATGCTCCTTGAAAGCAGAGGTCTTTCCATCGTCTACATTCCTTTACTTCATAGTTCACCGAAAATCGCTGCTAGAGGTTGAATTGTGTCTCCCCCAAATGCACATAGCAAAGCCCTAGCCCCCAGCCCCTCCTAATGTGAGCGTACTTGCAGACAGAGCCTTTCAAGAGGTCACGAAGGGTAAAGGGAGGTCACCGGGCCTCGTCCAGTGTGACGGGTGCCCTCATAAGGGGAGATCAGGACGCGCGCGCGCGCACACACACACAGGGAGGACCGCCTGAGGACACGGGGACGAGACGGCTGTCTGCAGGCCAAGGAGAGAGGCCTCGGGAGAAAGCCGCCCCGCCCACACCTGGGTCTCGGACTTCCGGCCTCCAGGACCACACCCAGGAGAAGGAATTTGCGAGCACCTAGAAAATTCACATGCACATTTCCCCTCTGGCCCAGAAGCGATTGATCAATACTTCACCCAAATTGCAAACACACACAACCTTGAATCTGCAATGACATCCCACGAGTTCATCCAGCAGTCACAGCAAGATTCAGATGGAATTACGTCCGCGTGATGAGACGGTTCACGGCAGCGGGGGCGTTGGTGCTCTTATGTGGCCACAGAAACACGAGAGAAACTCCCCGGGAAACTGGCCCGTGAAACTGTGGGGTTCCACACACGGAAGGTCCTACGGCCATGGGGACGAATACACGACGTCTTCGTGCGCTGATGGGACATGATCCCCGGGATCACGCCGGGATGCCCCCGTGTTTAGTGCAAAAGCCAAGCAGCAGAGAAAGCAGTGCAGGCTGCTCTTTGTGTCTGGAGAAGGCAAGGGAGCGAAGGGAGATGGGCCTCGGTGCCAGTCCAGGTGTTCAGGAGCTCTGCAAGAACACAACGGGATTGGCGACGGGGTTTGCCTCTGGAGAGGGGCGGGCAAACCTCTTCTCTACCCAGGCCTGCCGCCGGGAGGGCGAAAGCAGCTGCAGAGAATCCACGAGGGATGGGCATGGCTGTGTCCCAACAGAGCTTCATCTGAAAACACAGACGAGCCAGACGTGGCCTGTGGGGAGGACAGTTATGCGGGTCTCGAACTCACGACCCTGAGATCAAGAGTCGCGTGCTCCACCGACCAAGCCAGCCGGGCGCCCCAGGAGGACGGTTTTCTGATTCCTGGTCTAGAGCACGGATCTGGGGGATGGGGGTCAAGACTGAGAAGGAAACCTGTCATCCTGTCCTTCCGCAGAGTTCACTGAACTCTCGAACAACACCTACGTGAGAGCAAGGCTTTCATCCTCAACACACGGATTTGGAAACGTCTCTTAAGAAAATCGCACGGAGGCTAGCCGGGAAGCGGAAGGGCCAAGAAGCACACTCCCCCGGCTCGACCGACCCTGCCCACCTCATTCCTTTTACACCAGCGTCCTCCCGGGGATCGGGCAGGCACAGCTCGCTCTGCCCCCGTCAGCACCACCCTGAGATACGAAGAGGCCCCCGCGCCTGCAAGGGCCTCGCACCCTGACCTCCTCCTCTGTCCCTGTCCCCACGGCCTCTTGGCTCCGCTTCCGGAACACTCCAGATGCATCCACCCCCCCAGCCAGGCCTCGACGAGCACAGCAACCTCCGTGCCCCTATTCGCACCCCGACCAGCCTCTTCGCTATTTTCTTCCTTTTAAAAATTTACCCGAGGTTTTTATTTAACTCAAGAAATCCGAGGATTACCATGTCAAAGCCTCACCCACATCACAGAGACGACTGACAGAAGTTATGCCCTCTGCCTCCTCCTGGGCCTCGAGGCCCAGCGCGCATGTCTCTGCCACCGCACATCTCCGCGTGAAAGAGACGCGTGGTGTGCGGTCACGCATCTTGGGGTGTCCCTGCAACCCAGCCGGGTGTCCCCGTTCAGCGCTGAATTTGCACCGGCACCACGGCTCTGCTCTCCGCTCGCCCTGGCCCGGCCTCTCGATGCCCCGACAGCTGGGCTGTCTCTGGCCCTGGCGTGCCCACCGAGCAGCACGTCCTCCAGGCTCAACCGAGCTGCCTGAAATACGAGGGTCTCCTTTTGGGAGGCTGCATCGTATTCCGTGATATCTACAACCCACAGTTGCGGACAATTAGGTAGTTCGAGTCTCCGGCCTGTTTTCTGACTGTGTCGTTTGTCTTGACCCCCGGGTGTTTCCGTTCTTATCCCATCGGTGATTTTATAGGTAAGCAAGCCGAAGCACAGAGAGGTTAAGTGACTTCCCCAGGAATGCACAGCTAATGAGCGGAAGAGCCAGAAAACAGGAAGCCAGGCCATGTCAGTGGGGGAGAGGAAGCAGGGAGGCCCTCGCCCCTGCAGACAGATCTTAGGAGCACGCAGTCGCTCTGGGTTCTGAGAAGCGGCACTGGACCATGTCCTGGAATCTGATCTCTCGAGGAGCTCCAGCTGGCCTCTGGGCCTCCGCACCCGCTCTTCCCTCAGCCAGGACAGCCCTGCCCCGGGACGCTCTCCGGGTCGGCATTCGGGCGCTAGCGTCCCTGCCTCCGAGGCCCATTTCCTTTGGTTTGTTGGCCGGCTTGTTGTCCCTTCCTGCCGGGGGGATTGAAGCTCCGCGGGGTCCGGTGGCACACAGGTGGCTGTGTGTGCGGGGATGGGCGTCCGACCCCGGCCCCGTGTTTCCCCAGTCCTCTCTCCGGCCCCTGAGCGTTCGTCCCGTCTGCAAACATCCCGTGGGCTCCCAGCACGAGAAAAGAGGAGCACATGCTCTCTGAATGACATAATGAAAATAGCAAAAGTGGAAATCTGGAAATGGGCTGTTTTCTTAAAAATTGGCAACTAGCGGATTAGAATCATGGAAATTGTCTTCTCCTGAGAAAACAGGTGCTCTTTCTGTTCCAGTTCTCATTCTTCTCTGGCTCCTGGAGAAACTCTCTGTGCAATGTCAGGCTCAGTGAGAGAAGTTTCCCTGCACCCTGACAGTGAGGTGGGGTGCGGAGCCGGCCCCTGGGACAGTCCCCTGAGGCCCTGGCCGGCTGCCGGTCATGCCCTCGTAGTCCCCACATGGAAGAGGGCCGTGTGACCCGTCGAATGGCAGAAATGACCACGTGTGACTTCTTTCTGCCCTGCTCCCTCCCGGCTGCCTGCTTAGAGGGACTCTATCTGCCTCCTGCCCACGGCCAGCGGCCATTCACCAGCCACGTGCGTGCACCGTCCTGGAAGTGCGTCGTCCATTGCTGATCGAGCTTTCAGACAGTCCGGGTCCCAGCCAACATCTTGACCGCAGCCTAACGAGAGACTTCGGTTCCCAGCCCCTCTGTCCCACATCTTACTCTGTTCTTCGTCTTTGTTCCTCATCAGTCCCCGACCAGCACACACTGGTTTCTGTTTATGACCTCCCCTTGTTCTGATGAGCTACCTTCGGGCCTCGAGATGGCCTGTTTGCTTTACTGCTCTTGTCAACAGCCTCAACGGTGCCTGGTGTGCTGAAAGACCATTGGCCGCATGCTGTGGATAAAGAAGGGCCAACATTTGAAGTGGCCTCAGGACACCTTGCCGTTTCCTTTCCATTCTTTTAGGACGCTCAGGCCGCCGTGCTGTGAGGAGAACCAGGCCCCCAGGGAGAGTCAGCTCAGCTGCTAAACACACAGGGAAGACATCCGGGACCCCCTCGCCCAATGCCTCCTCCGGCCAGATGAGGTGGGCCCAGAACCGCTAGCCAGTGCGCGGAATCGTGAGACACGATGAGCTGCTGTTCCCGTACGAGTTTGGGAGCAGCTGGTTACACGGCAGTAGGTAACTGATACACTCGGCAAATAATCCAGCAGCCCTTCCTCCCTCCCCCCTGCACCCCTGCCGTCCCTCTCCCACAGCAGCCAGAGCCATGTCCTGGAAAACACACCTGCTAGTGTCACCTCTCCTCTCACTTCAAGCAATTCAAAGGCTCCCCGTTGCCTTGAGGATGAAGGGAAAAGGCCGGAGATGATGAGGCTTTGTAGGCTCTGGCCTCTCCCTTTGTGAGCAGCCTCATCGCCTTCCACCCCCCACTCCAGGCCAATCTGGACTGTAATTGGTTTACTAACGGCGCCCTATTCCCTCCCGCCATGGTGCGTTTGCCCATGCTCTTCCTCGGTCTAGAATGTTCTTCCCCATGCCCGCGCCTGGTACCATCCGTGCAACCTTGAGATAGCAGCTCCAGCATCACTTCCCCAGGAAAGCCCTCCTTGATTTCCCCGAGACAGACATTCTGCCGTAAGCTCTCCCAGCCCTTACCATGGGCTGTCATTTTTTCTGATACACATCTGCATTGATCAGGGTTCACCGGAGATACAAAATGATCGCACGATTACAGAGTCTGGCCGGCCCAGACCCTGCAGGGGTGGTGGGGGTGGGGGGCAGCAGGCTGAAGACCTAGGGTAGAGCTCATGCTGCGGTTCAGGTGTGATCATCGGGTCGCAGAATCCCCTCCTGCTTGGGGAGGTTAGACTTCGTTCTGTTCACGCCTTCGACAGATTGGATGAGGCCCACCCACACTGGGGAGGACAACACGTTTGACTCCGAGTCCACAAATTTAAGCACTCACCGCATACCGGAAAACACCGTGAGAGAAACAGTCAGAGTAGCGTTTGAGCCGGGGTCCGGGCCCCGTGGCCCAGCCGAGACGGAATTCCCATGGGGTCGGGACCAGACCCGTGCTCTCTCTCTGGGCCCCTGCCTGGCGGCTAGCACGGGGCCGACGCAGAGCCGGCTCTCACTCAACGCTTGTCCTGGGAAGCTGGACGCTGCAGCCGCGTCCCATGCCCAGGATCGCCGTGGCCGCCCCCTTTGGGGTGTCATGGCCGCCATATTCCTCTTTCCTAGTCCAGTCTTCGACGTGGTTTTCCAAAACATTAATGTCGACAACCGCTGGTCTGACCGTGGGCATCCTGCACTTAAATACTCACGGCAGATCCCACCGTCTCCCGAAGAAAGCTTAGCTTGGCCCGTGCATCGCTGGCATGCTGCGGCTCCGACGATGGTCCCCAAGGCTCACACTCGCTGTGTGCACACCCTGTGTAATCTCCTGGGTGTGGCCGTGAGGTCTTGCTACTGTGATTGTGTTGTTTCCTCGGCAGAAGGGCGAGCCCCCCCGAGTGGGCCTGACCTAATCAGGTGGGCTTTTAAAGGAAAAGCAGAGGACACCAAAAGGACACATGCCTGCTGGCCCGGAAGCAGCAGCGAGGGCTTATTTGTGAATTGCCTATGAGAAGCATGTGGGAGGGAACCTGGGGCGGCCTCGGAGCTGAGAGTGGACCACCCCCCTGAGAAAACGGGGTCTTGGCCGTCCAACAGCAAGGAAATGAATTCTGCCAACAACCTGTCTTGCTGCGTGTGCGTGTGCGTGCGTGTGAGTGTGAGTGTGCTTGGAAGCATGCCCTGAGCCCCAGGTAAGACCACGCCTTGATTTCGGCCTGGTGAGACCCCAAGCAGAAGGTGTGGCTAACCCCTGCCTGAATTCCTGACCCGAAAAACCATGAGATAACAAATCTGTGCTGCCCTAGGCCGTGGGACTGTGGTAATTTGTCACGGAGCAGACCATGAGCTCACCTTCCTCACCTTCCATCGAATGCTGGCACCGGCTGGGCGCGGGGGCCACAGCCCCAGGGAACTGGAGCCGGGAGGTCCCACGGTCGCGGCCACAGACCTCACCACGGTGGCAGGGCTTGAGCTGGAACACGCATTTTGGGGCCCTCCAGCAATGCAGTTGGTTATAGGGACGAGCTCGGTGTCACGAGGACCTGGTCCACAGCCTGGCTGGCGTCAGAACCTCTCTGATCCCAAGCTACTCAACTCTCGGGTAGGGGTGAGGACGGTGCCTTCCCTGTGAGGTTCTGGAATGAAAGGGTTGGATTCCTTCCTAAAGCACGGGGCCCGGAATCCTGCCGCGCGTGGACTGGCCAGGCTCCCGGACCTCCTCCTCGCCGAGCCCTTCATCCACGTGTCGGTAACCGTGGCGTGGGGCACACGCGTGTGCACACACACCCGGACACTCACACCGCGAGGCTCTCCCTGCTCCCGTACCTGTATTGGTGGAAATCGTTCCGTTAGCCCTTAATTGACGCCAGCTGGCTCCAAGACACCAGGAAGGGTCCCCGGGACAGCATGCGGCTTCCTTCAAAAAGAACGTTGCGAAATGAGCAGTTCTCAGATTGCAGAGGGAAAAACTGGTTCGAAAGAGAATGTGGTGATAACAGTTTGCCAAACAGATGGTTAGTATTACTCTTTTCCTCGTGTTTTTGGAAAGGGGTGGCCCCACTCTGCCGTCGGTGCCGAGCGGGGTCCCAGAGAGCCATTCCCGTCGTCGGTCCCGCGGGCGCACGGGCTGCCGGTGTCCGGCCTGGCCGTTAGCTCAGTGGCAGCTCCGTGGGGTTCTGGAGCACCGCGGGTCCGTCTGGGCCGCTCGGCCTCGTGCGGAACTTCTAACGGCTTCTCTCTCGCTGGAGTGTTTCTTGCGTCTGTCAGCCGGGCCGGGACTCGGGTGGGGCAGGGGAGGCTCTCAGCTCGGGTGCAAAATCGAAGCGTGAGTTTGAACAGGGCACAAACCTCTCAGTGACCCGGAGAAATAATATTTTAAGGCAACACGTAAAGTTTCAAAATTAATGCAAAAAAAAAAAATCAGCAGTGAACAAAATATCATTTAAACTGGAGAGGGTCTGACGGGATCGGGATCGGGGTGAGGTGAGGGAGGGCAGTCACGCAGTGTAGCATCAGATGCCGTCTTGAGCAAGAATTCAGGTTTTGGCTGCATCGTGGGTTATTTCTGCACAATTCTTTATCTACAACGGTATCGCATTCAAACGTTATCTTGACTCTCGCGCCGCCCGTCACTCGGCATCCTTCCTAAACGGCGACTAAATGGCTCTCGGGTGTTTCCTCCTTCCCCACCACCCTCGTCCTCTCTGCCATCACGGCGGCCCGAACGGCCACAGCAACCTCCCGACCATCCTGTCCACGCCCCAGCCTCGTCCAGCTCGTGAGATTCAGGGCTAACTCTTCCTTGGGGCCTTTTCTCGAAGGCCACGTCCACGGGTCCACGGGTCCCACTGATGCCGCCGTTGTCCCCACCGTCTAGAAGCCTCTAGCCACCGGTCCCTGCCCCCGTGCCCGCGCCGTCGGCTTTGGCGTGGGCGATCGCACCTGCCTCCGAACTACGCCCCCAGCTCTCTTCGGTTCCCCGCCCAGGGTTCCCGGAATGTGGGGCACACGCACCGTCGCGATGTCATTTCACGCCTCGGCTTTAAACACAGTTGAATCTCGCCGTGAAAACTCTATTTCCATTTCATTCCAGAGGAAGTTCCCGTGAGGTCTTCATCCCCTCCTTGGCACCTGCCGATCGCTGCCCAGACAAAGGAGAGCTTTGCGCAGAGCCTGGGCACGTGCGGCCCCGGCCCAGGGGTTCCCCGCTCAGCCCTGCGGCCCCCCGGCCGGGAGAACCGTTTGTGGCGGGGGCGTCCTGGGCAGGCTGCCCATCTCGACCCCCTGGATGCCAGTCGTGTGCCCTCCCCTATGTTGTGACAACCCAACCCGTCTCCGGGCAGCACCGCCCATCCCATAGTGGGCGAGGTCACCCCTGCTTGAGAACCGCTGGCTTAGCCACCCTTCCTCACACTGTTTGGTTTCCACTGTGTTTCCATTAAAAACCAGGAGCGCCCGGGGGTCTCAGTCAGTGAGGCACCTGCCTGCGCCTCAGGTCATGGTCCCGGGGTCCTGGGATCCAGCCCCACATTGGGACTCCTGGGGCTCAAACGGCTGAGCATCTGCCTTCGCCTCAGGTCACGATCCCGGGGTCCTGGACAGAGCCCCACGTCGGGCTCCCTGCTCAGCGGGGAGTCTGCTTCTCCCTCTCCCTCTGCTGCTCCCCCTGCTTGTGCTCTCTCTCTGTCAAATAAAATCTTTAAATATATATATATATATTTTTTTAAAAACTTCGTTTTTTAAGAGCAGTTTCGGGTTCACAGTAAAATTACGGGGAAGGTACAGAGATTTCCCGTGCACCCCCGCCCCCAGGCGGCCTCCCTGCCCCCCGCCCCCGTCCACGTCCCCCATCCAGGGTGTGTTGGTCACCTCTGGTGAGCCTGTGTCGACACCATCGCCGCCCAGAGTCCGTAGCGCACACTCGGGGTCACTCGTGGTGCTTCGTGCACACTGGGGTTGGGATGGCCCCCAAGTCAGCGAGTGTGAGTCTGTGCTGTCAAATTCCTTTTTTTTTTTTTTTTGAAGAGTTCATTTACTCATTTGAGAGAGAGACAGAGAGAGAGAGAGAGAGAGCACAAGCAGGGGGAGCGGCGGAGGGAGAGGGAGAAGCAGACTCCCCGCTGAGCAGGGAGCCCGACGTGGGGCTCTGTCCAGGACCCCGGGATCGTGACCGGAGCCGACGCAGACGCTCAGCTGTCTGAGCCCTCAGGCGTCCCCGTGCTGTGGAACTCCTCACGCGTGTTCCCGACACGGCACACGGACGTTCGGAGGTGGATGGGACAGGAAGGTGAATGGTGACCGGGGCGTAGGGGCCAGAAGGACCTGCAGAGGGAGCACATCTGCTCTTGGAGGCCCCACGAGCCACCGTCGGTGCCGGAGTCCTGCGGACTTGGTCTGGACCTTGTTTCTTTGGCTGTGTTTTGCTCAGACCCTTTCTGTTCTTCTGCTCTGCCCTTCCTGCCCTGCTGCGGCCTCATCCGGAGTCCTAGGCTTCGCTCTCGAGGAAAAGCCCCCTACACCCCATCCCCAATTGTGGGAGGTCCCAGGTGTGTGTTGTAAAACCGCCGAGGGGGGCGGGAAGGTTTGGTCCGGGGCAGGTTGGGGCCGGGGGCGCTCGGTGATGCCCCAGACTCCAGCCTTTCCACGGGGCGGCCTCTTGGACTCACGCGACAGGGGGACCTTCTGGGACAAATTTCCTAGCGCGAGGTTAGAAGCAGCAGCCGCCCGTCAGGCCGCCTCCACGGGGACCGCGTGCTGGACAGAGGCAGCTCACCGTGGCACGGGGGCCGGCGCAGCTGTCGGGGGATTAGCTGTAAGGAAAGACGAGCCTGTGACCAATGTGTCAGGTATGTCCCCCCTGGGCCGCGGGAGCGCCGGGGTCGCCTTGTAGAGCTGGTTGGCGCCAAAAGAAGGAGAACGGGTTTGTGTTCTGAGGCCCCCAAGGAGTCGGGACGTGGACATCGCCTAGTGGACCCAGAGAAAGACGACAAAGGGCACGTCCCACAGAGCTGCTGGCCGGGGCGTCTGTGGGCGGGGACCTTCTCTTTCTCGCTCCAAGTTCCCATCAGGGTGCTTTGTGGTGCAAGGACAGGAGGCAACGTGGGAAGTGCTCTGCTCGGGGAGGGAAACCTGAGGCCAGAGGGCCCAAGGGGCCATCGGAGGCCCTGGCGGAGTGTCACCGTCCCCCCCAGCAGCGCGGGCGTCCAGAGCCCTGGGTGTGGAGGAACTTAGGCAGGGTTGAGATGAGAGTTTATGAATCTGTGCAATGAAGGAGCCCCTCTTTCTGTTTTCAGGAGCGCAGCGGGGTTCGAAGCGGGAGAGGGGAGTGGTCAGGTTCAAGGTTCCCGAAGGTTCCTCCCGCTTTGAGTTCGAAAAGTGGCAGGTGGGGCCGAGTGTGTTGGAAAACCTGAGAACATGCAAAAATCGACAAAAGAGCATCATGAACCCTCTTAGACTCACGGTTTCGACGACGATCTGCCCACAACCCCCAGCCCCCCGCCTCCTTTGCATTCTTTTAAAGCACATCCCAGACACGATACCATTTCATCCATAAATATTTCTGTGCCTGTGTCCTCCTGAGAAAGACGCTTGTGTGAAGCTGGCTTTTGAACCCACGCAGGGCGATTTTCACGAAACAGGAAGAGTGGCAAATGCATTTCAGGGTTTGCATTTTTGTCAGGATTCTCCTGTTTTGGGCTTTCTTTTCTTTTTTTTTTTTTTTGAGTTTCTAATATGTTAAGTAATCAGTTGTTTTCATACCAATTATACAGCAGTGTTCCCAGAATGGAGTTTTACTTAAAAAAAAATTTTTTTTTTAATTTTTCGGTTTTTGGGGGCACCTGTGTGGCTCAGTGGGTTAAAGCCTCTGCCTTCGGCTCAGGTCATGATCTCAGGGTCCTGGGATCGAGCCCCGCATCGGGCTCTCTGCTCAGCGGGGAGCCTGCTTCCCCCTCTCTCTCTGCCTGCCTCTCTGCCTACTTGTGATCTCTCTCTCTCTCTGTCAAATAAATAAATAAAATCTTTTTAAAAAATAAAATAAATAAAATCTTAAAAAAGAGAGAGAGATCAGGGCACAGAAGGAAGACCATGTAAGGACACAGGGAGAAGGCGGCCACGTCCAAGCCAAGGAGAGAGGCTTCAGGGGAATCGTTAGGAGATCATTTCTGTCCTGGAAGCCTCCCAGGCTGCATGCTTCGTCCTACTCATACAGTCGCTCATTTGGGGAGGAAAAAAGTTACATTTAAAAAGCTAATTTACTTTTTTAAAGATTTATTTATTTGAGACGCAGCCGTGCCTCTCCTCCTCTCTGCTCCCCTTTCCCTCTACGGAGAAGGGATGCCTTCTACAGCCATAAGCCTTTTTCTTTCTCGGGCTCAGCCATTCTTTCCAGTTGCACGGTTTCAAAGTGAGTGGACGATATTCTCGGACGCCCTCTGCCGCCCGTTTTCGCGGCAGGTGATAGCGGCCTGTCCCTGCGGGGGGACTGCAGAGCCCTGGAGATGTGGCCAGAGCAGGGACTGGACCTCGCACTGGACCTCGAAGATTACGTGTGAGAAACAGAGGGTGAAATGTCTCGTTAACAATGTCTTCTACTGATTACATGGGGCCAAGCTACGGTCTTGGGGCTCCTGGGTGGCTCCGTCGGTTAAGCCTCTGCCTTCTGCCTTGTCTTGATCCCAGGGCCCCTGCTCATGGAGGAGTCTGCTTCTCCCTCTCCCGCTCCCCCTGCTTGTGCTCGCTTTCTCTCTGTGTCAAATGAAAAAATAAAATCTTTAAAAAAATAATAATAAGGAGGTGAAAGCCAGGATTATAACTTATACCTCTCCGAGAGGCCAGAAGAATCCAGAAAATATGCTCCAGCCCAATCCCCCCCCAGGAGACTCTGGTGCTGTAGGCCTCCTGTGTGCCACGTGCTCCCGAAGGTGGGGAGTCCCGAGGGAACCCAGACAGACAGGGCTCCACTCGCAGGGACGCGCTTCTGAACAGGAGAGAGGACAGCACACGGCAGGAGCAAATAAAAAATACCATGGCCGCTGAAGGTTATTTGGAGAAGAGCGGAGAGGAAAATGACCGGGGTGAGGTCAGTGGGAGATTCTAGAAAGTGTTTTTCTAAGGTGTGACGAACCTCCCCTGGGTGGTGAACCCGCAGGGGGAGGCTCAGGGTCCCCTGGGAAACAGCTGCCAGGACCTGCCAGGCTGGGGCCACCGGAACTAGTCTCCACGGGCCTCGGGCCCAAGGCCCCGCTGCAGGGTGCAAGGGGGTCTGCCGCAGACTTCCGAAGGTGGGGGTGGAGAAGCCACCTGCCTGCGGCCCCCCCTCAGGGATCCTGGATTACATGCTGGGATCTGAACGTGCTCAGGCCCCCGGGCTAATTCCTGAGCCTGGACCCCACCCAGCCCCCTCCTCCAGCGGTGGTCGCCAGGTGACAGCTCCTGCAGCCGGGAAGGTGGGGGCAAGGGCCTTAGCCTGTGGGGGCCGAGTCCCCATTAGCAGTCTGCTCGTGACTTCTATGCAGTTAAAATGCATCCTCAGACAGGGTCTTTGCAGAAGAGGAAAAACAGGTCTATGCGGGGTCTCTGCAGCCTGTGCTGGAAATCCCAAAGCCCCTGAAGGAGCCAGCAGCATAAACCTTCTCTGTCCTCCAGCTCATTGATTCATTGATTCGTTCATTCCTCCACTAATTTATTTCACAAAGAGTTATTCGGCTACATAGATGATGAGCATGGATGATGCTATTAATACACTAATTCTACACCTATTTTAAGCCGCAGGCTTCGTTCTAGGGATGAAGGGAAAAAAAACCCAGCGCCTCCTTTCCTGATGCTTTTTCCGTCTTAGATGTGGGGTCCCCCATGCAGAAGTAAGTCTATAATATGTCAGGCACCGGCAAGTCTCGGGAAGACAAAGCCATCAGTATTGTTTTCAATTTCATTTTCTTCCTCTTTTAACAGTAGGACATTTTAAGTGGTGGTTACTTTGTAACTCGGTGACTGTGATAGTCTTATGGGAAATGCCGTGCGGTGAAAAGCCCACTTCCTCCCCCGTCCCACGCCACCTTCCCGGAAGCCCCATCTGTTCCGCGTCCTTGCATGCGTCATTCCAAGCACGTGGCACTCTCAGCCCCCCCCGTTATTTTTTTTTTTTAACAGAATAGTGATTTGTCCTTTGACTTATTTAAGCCATCCCCCCTCGTGGATGCTGAGGTTGCATGCGATCCTTTGTTACAAGAAACGATGCCGCCATCGGATCCCGGGTACGTGTGCCATCTCACACGTGTGTGAGCGCATCCGGGCGAGATATCCCTCGAGGTGGCGTTTCGGGATCCCAGGGCTCAGGCATTCAGATTCGGCGTGGAGAACGGCTTGTGCCCGTCTGCACGCCCGCCCATGATGGATGAGCGCTGAAGAGATTTCAACCCCAAAATACGTTTTTCTGATTTCTCTCGAACATTTCAGAAGACATGAACGACACTGGGTCCGAGTTCACACACGGAAGCCAATCAGCAGAGTCTGGGTGCCCCTGCCCACCTCTGGAAAACGCTCTCTCTCCCCTTCACCGCACTCCCCACCCTGCCCTGCTGTCCTGGGGTCCAGACTCGAGCGGCGCCCGGTTTGTGTGGTCCTCGAGGCATGAGCTCCCCTTCCCAGGAGATGTTACTCTGCGTGCTCGAGAACACCGAGGCCAGGCCGACCGGGTCACTTATGTTAAGAAAATGCCAGCCCTTTCCCACAGTGGCTGTGCAGGTTTATGCTCCCACCAATGGTACGCGAGTGTTGCCCTCGCTTCCCATCCTCACGACACTTGCTGTCGTCAGTCTCTTGATTTTTCCCCATTCTGGCAAGCAGGCAGTGGGGGTCACGTGTTTTTAGTGAGTGGGGGGAGGGGAGGGATGCATCTTTGTGGAAAAGGAGTCTCCCAAATGGCTTAACTGTGCACCAGCCAGGTCTGTTTTCGTCCTTTCTGTGACCTATGCAACCCTCATGAGAATTTAAGGTAGGGGGCTCCGCCGCGGACTTCCGAAGTGTCTGCGAGCTCGGGAGGGAGCGACTTCTCCTGCTACTGATGTCCCATGGGTTGCTGTCCCCGCTCCACGGCTCCCTTCTCTTGATTCAGGGTCAGAGGTGCCCTCCTCCTTCCCGGATCCTGCATGCCAGCCTTGCCCACCTCACCCGGCCTGCCTTCCTTGATGGTGTTCCCTCCACCAAAGCACCCTTCCATTTCGTAAGTCATTCTGCCTTTCAGAAAGCTTCCGTCCCTCTGTCCAGGTCACCCGTGCTCCCTCAGGTTCATAACCTTTTACACACAAAGTGCCTACTGTGTGCCGAGCCCTAGGATGGGCAGAGGGGGCAAGGGGAGACCAAGAAAGGCAGAGTCGCCGTTCTCATGGACCCGAACTTACTGGGGAGTGAGGGAAAGATGACAAAAAAGAAACGAGGGTGCGGGAAATGGGGAGATGTTGGTCGAAGAGTGCGGTTCCGGCTGTGGGGGACGAATGAGTCATGGGGATCTAACGTACAGTGCGGTGACTCTAGTGGACCGTAGTGTGCTGTCGCCTTGACATTTGCTGCACACGCACATGCACACACACACACATCATCCCCGCGTGAGGCGATGGATGTGTGAATTCGCTCGCTTGTGGTAATCGTTTCCAAACACGCATCTAAATGACGTAAATGCGTATACCGTTTTTATGTGTCAATTAGACCTCACCCAAGCTGGGGCAAGAAAGAAACAAAGAAGCCGGTTTCAGGTGCCGAGAGGGCGTGCATAAAACAAAGCCAGAGGGAGGAGAGCAGAGGGCAGCGAGCAGTGAGGGTTCTTCTGCTTTTGCTGGTCGGGAGGGTGGCCCAGGACCCTGCGTTTTTAATCATCCCTCTGTCCCCTCCACACACACACATACTCCGATGCCGGAGAAGTCTGCGACACGCTTTAGAACAATCCTGGCCGCGCGGCGACAGGCGTGGTGCTGCATGATTTACCAGCAGCGCCTATTAAAACCCTCACCACGATCCGGGGCTCCAGGGGAGACATTCCCCGCTTTTAGAAGCGAAAACTGAGTCCCAGAAAGGGGAAGTCACTTTCCCACGACCCTGTATTTTCGTCCAATCCCCACACAAATATTTACTGAGAACTGGTAGTGTGGCTGGGATTCTAACCCACACCGAGTCCAGAAAGTTCCATTCTGTGAGCGTCTCCCAGCCACCTCCCCATCGCCCACCCCACCGGCTGCAGTTTCCATGGCGACGGGCAGAGCCTCCCTGCCTCCTTGAAGCCTGGCGAATTCTCTTAAGGACCAGGGCAGAGTAAGGGATGCCAGAAAAGTTGAGCTAGGGCTGGGGGATGTCCGGGCGGGGCTAGGGGAGGCACAGGACTGAGGTACCCTCCTCTGGGATTTGGGGCACGTCTTTTGGGCACATCACAATTTAAAATGGGCACATTTAAGATGGTTTCTCAGCAGAATGGGGGAAAAAACGCTGCCTTCCTGTGCCTTTGCAGACACGAGTGGAAATCACGGGTTTCTGTTCCGTGGCAGCCACCGGCACCGATGATGGAAACAGCCTTTGTTCTTAGCAATACTAACTAGTTACTTGGCTGATTCATTCACTCAACAAGTATTTATCCCTAGTTTTTCCAAAGTTAACAGATTGGCGGCAATCCAGGTTTGGCTGAAAGAATGGCATCCGTGAATGACGGAAGAAAAGAGGCTTATGTTGGAGGCTACCCCTTCCCAGCTGATCAATGACTGAGAGTTTTCCATGTCTCTCTTTCAAGCATCTGTCCTCTTGCCAAATATCTACTTACTATCTCAAGCAGTCATTAAGCAAATATATGTTGGGGGCTAGTCCTAAGTTCTGGAAATACAGGATAAACAAGATAGATGAGGTCTTTACTTTCCTGGAATGTTCACCACCATGCAGGGGTGCAGAAAGCAAACGACTGAGAAATAAATTAGCAATATTATTTCTCCCTCAAATGCACACCATGCCTGTAATTTTAGATTTTCCAGGAGCCATACTTAAAAAGGTAAAAGGACATCAATGGAATTAATCTTTTTTTTTCAAGATTTTATTTGACAGAGAGTGAGCACACAGGAGCAGGGGCATCGGCAGGCAGAGAGAGAGGGAGAGGGAGAAGCAGGCTTCTCTCCAAGCAGGCAGCCCAATGTGGGACTCGATCTCAGGACCCTGCTATCATGACCTGAGCCAAAGGCAGACGCTTAACGGGCTGAGCCACTCAGACACCCCAGTGGAATTAATCTTAACAGGTTTTACTAATCTTAATAGGTTTTATTTAACCCAATATATGCAAAATATTACCATTTAGACCAACGATACCAATGCAATAGAGTGATTGAAGAGATAGCAATTTTTTCCACTAGATTTTCAAAATCTGGTGTTTATTTCACAAGTATGACATCTCTCCATTGGGACGAGTGACATTTCAAGCACTCAGTAGCCACAAGCTTGCGGCTACCATATTGGAAGACAGATCTGAAGACCACTGTAAGGAAAACTATTGGGTAAAGAGAGGGATTTGAAGGTGGGTGGATACTTTGGACAAGATCTTTTGCTTCAGGAAGTCTGGAGAGGAGCCCAGGAATTGGCATTTCTATAAACCTTCACCTGCCAAGTGATTCTGAGCCAGGGGATCCCCACGGCACCCACAGTAGTAAGGCCTGGCAAGCAGGGAGTGATTTAACCCCCACCGCCAGTCCTAGTAGCTAAGAAAGATGATTATGCCCATTTGCAAAGGGCAAACTGAGCCTTCAGAGAGGTCACCTCCCTTCCCAAAGACCCTGTATTTTCATTCGTTCACAAATAATAAACACGGGTATTTACGGACCACCCACTCTGTGCCGAGACTGGGATTTTGCATCTGTACCTTGTGTGTCTTGCGGGCCTGGAAAATTCCAGTCTCCTAGCCCCGCACTGCAGCTTGCTCTCCCCTGCCTGCCTCCCCTCCAGCAGCGGTTTCCGTGGCAACAGTCTCTGCCCAAGCACAGCTAAGCACCCGTGAGCGGAGCTAGGAACCAAACCCTTGATGTCAGACCTGCTTGGGCTGGGGATGGTGTGGCTGGGGGCGGTTGATCCCTACCCCACCCCGCATTACCAGTCACTCGAGCCTTTAGTACTCAGTAAGAGGTCTCTTTGGAAGAAAAGAAAAAAAGTCTCTTTGGATGGGGTTTTTGCAGAATAGAAAAAAATAAATAAATAATTGGCCAAGGGAATTGCTGCTGGTTCTTAAAGAAACCGCAGGTTTGCTGCGAAGCCGTCATTGCCGGTGCCGAGGACAGACCCACGACCTGTTCTCACCACTCAGCAGCACCTCGTTGTCCCTTCCACACAAGTTGATGGAGTGCTTGGAGCACGGAGGGCACTTGAAAATAATTGCAAAACAGCAACAACAACAAAAACCCTGTTATAAGGAGGGAAAAATAGGGCTGCAAAAGCTTCAAGGACCTTTCTCCCCAAGAAACAACAAGCGTGAGGGTTCCATTTACCCTCGTTTCAAAAGATGTCGGGCACCTGTTTCCCAGCACCCATTCGCATCCAACCACTCCAAGAAACTAACAGTAACTTGAACAAAACCAAAGAATCAGCCACAACTCAGAGCCCAAATTCCGTTACTTTTGAGATCCGTGGAGGGGGCGGGAGCAGGGGGGCGGGGGTGGGGGCTGCAAATGGAGATTGTTTTTGACGGCGCATTCAGAAATGGATTGCTATTAATTTCGAGACGCTGCTGTTCTTAATCACCGTTCAAATTCTTGGGGCAGGTGCTTCGCGGGGGAACTTTGGATGCCTGGGGGAATTCTCAATAAATTGGTGCCTCGAGAAGGGAAGCAGATGGCATGAGGGACAAAGCCTTGAACATCTGCTGGAGCAAATGTGTGCTTGTTTTTGTCCACGGTGCTGTAGAAACTGCTAGTGTTTTCCTCTAATGGTTACGGGCGTTTTCACCAGGGGTTTTTGTTGTTGTTGTTGTTGTTGTTGTCTTTTCCAGAAGCCCGGCCATAGGGCTCTAGAATACCATGGTCCTAAGTAAACGACGGTAGTTTCAAGGGAAGAATAAACTTAAAGTGTTTATCTCCGTGATCTTAAGCAGAATGGACAGAGGGTGAAGAATTGGGAGATTGTGGCAAACATCCCTGCAGAGAGAGACTCTGAAACACACAGGGTACGAGGGGGTCCGAGGCAGCCAGGGACGCGGAAGCTCGTTAATTATTCCTGCTGGCCTCCCTCTGCTTGGTCGGACGCAACCTTCACTTTTTACCGACTGCAGTCTTTATGGTCCCATAGCTTGTAATAACACGCGACTGGAAACAAACGCGATATTCTTCAAGAAGGGACTGGCTGAATCCCAAAGAACGCGTTCAGTGGAATTCGGTGCAGCTGTGTAGAATTCTAAGGCCGTGCTTTCGGGACCGGAAGAGCCAAATGCACAGTGGAGCGAAAGCCAGTTGTATAATAATGAAGGGCGGCTACGATTGTGGAAGAAAGGGGGAAAGGAGCATATATTAAAATGTCTCTATATAATGCAATACAATGTATTATATTGCAATACATGAAATATATGTAATAAATAATGTAGAAAGCATGTGTAATAGGATAACATATACAAAGACACATAGGTGTAGGCCATCTCTCTCACAGCGCGGGGGAGGCGCCGGGTGGCTGGCGGACACGGGTGACGGCCTGGGTTGTTGAGACAGACTGAATGCTGTATCCTTCCCAAATTCATACGTCGAAAGCCAGTCCCCAGTGTGATGGTCTTTGGGGGTGGGGCATTTGGAGGGTGATTCGGTTGTGAGGAGCCCTCGTGAATGGGGTCGGTGCCCTGATGAGAGGCCCCGCACGGTGACTATAGTTAATAATACCACACTGCACGTTTGAAAGTTGCTTTTAGCAACTAGATTTTTTTAAAAAGATTTTATTTATTTATTTGACAGAGAGAGAGAGAGAGATCACGAGTAGGCAGAGGCAGGCAGAGAGAGAGGGGGAAGCAGGCTCCCCGCTGAGCAGAGAGCCCAACACGGGGCTCGATCCCAGGACCCTGAGATCATGACCTGAGCCGAAGGCAGAAGCTTTAATCCACTGAGCCACCCAGGCACCCTGAGCATGTGACTCTTGATCTTGGGGTCATGAGTTCGAGCCCCATGTTGAGCGTAGAGGTTACTAAAAATAAATACATAAATAAACTTTAAACAAGCTAACTAAGAAATGAAAAATACAACCTAGCGAAATTTGTGGGATAGAGCAAAGCAGTGCTTAGCAGGAAATTTATAACACAGAATACATATATTTTTTAAAGATTTTATTTATTTATTTATTCGACAGAGAGAAAGAGATCACAAGTAGGCAGAGAGGCAGGCAGAGAGAGAGGGGAAGCAGGCTCCCCGCTGAGCAGAGAGCCCAATGCGGGGCTCGATCCCAGGACTCTGAGATCATGACCCGAGCCGAAGGCAGACGCTTAACTGACTGAGCCCCCCAGGCGCCCCAGCCCGGTTTATTGAGCGATAGCAAAGCAATAGCACAAAGCTCCCGAGGAGGGAGGGGACTCACCCCAAGAGTAGATCTTAAACGTTCTCATCACGAGAAAAAAAACCCCGTGAGTGTGTGGTGACGGATGTTAGCCAGACGTATTGTGGCGATCATTTCACAATACACAAAAACGTCAAACCCTTACGTCGTGCGTCTGAAAGTAATACAACGCTCTCTGTCCGTTATACCGCAGTGGAAACACCAGAGCTCTCCCCGGGAGCCTCCTTGTGCCCTGCTTTCCTGCGAGGCTCGCGAGAACGTTGCCGTCTGGGAAGCAGCCTGCGGGCTCTCACCAGGCACCAGATCCGCCGGCGCCTCGACCCTGGAGCTGCGGGCTGTGTGTGTGATTCCGAGAGAGGGTGACGGGTGTGTCAAACTCCTTTTCCTTCTTTTCATTTCTGAGAAGTCAGCCAGGTCCTGATGTGTTATCCTTTTATATATTGTTGGGTATCGTGTGGCAGAATTTGAGACCTTCCACGTGTCTATGCGTGATGAGATAGGCCTGCCGTTTTCTACTCTAAGGACACCTCTCACAGGGCAAAAATAGAGATTTCTGTTTCCATGGCGATAGGACGATGCCCAAATGAATGATCTCGAAGGGACCAAAAAAAAACAATAATGCCAAGGCGGCCCAGTTGGGAGGCCCGAAGCAAGGCGCCAGCCTGGTTCCCAGCCCTGAGTTGCTGGCGATCGGGGTCCAGGGCCAAGAAACACACACGCTGCGCGTTGGAGAAGTTGGCGAGCATTGGGGGACGGCGACGCTGACTCAGTGGGCCTTGCAGTGGGTTGGCCGCAGGGACCCCAGAGAAGGGAGCGAATGGAGGATTTCTTCTGGGGCTTCATCCTGCGGAACTTGGTGGATCGCCTCTTGCCGAGGCGGAGGGATGGAGGCGGCTACTCTCGTCATCGGAGGGCGTGGGGACACTGGGGGCAGCGGGGCTGGGGAGAGAGTTGGAGGGACCTCAGTGAGAGGCAGGAGAGGCAACGTGAGAAGCATAAAAGCCCCAAGAGCCCTCATGCTCAGGGAGAAAAGGCAGCGAGGAGCTGACCGTCTCCCCCACCACCAGATGACATCATCACTAGAATTTTCCACTGAGCTAAAGGCCAGGCCGGACTCCAAGAATTGTATGCATCCGTGTAATCAAGGATGGGGAAGGTTCTCTTAGACACAAAGCTTCTCGGAGACATCTGTCTAAAATCTCACGGAGCCCAATACCCACTCGCTGAGCAAATTACCCCTGCATTCGATTCGCCACCAGTCTTCATCCAAATTTTAGGAACTGACAACACCAAATTTTATAATCTGCGGGCTTTATTTATTTAAAAGTGTTTACCGTGGTGTCGGGCCCAAGGAAGTGCTCCGTGGACCTCTTCTGGAATCGATTTCCCCAACACAGAATGGAACGTTTCGTGTTAGCCTAATGCATACCCTCTTTTTTAAAATGTGGACATAGATTTTCTATTTTCCTAAGTACGTGTCTTCGTGTGCATAGGTAAAGGCATATCCATAAGGCTTGATAAGTTCAGGTGGAAGTTAATTTCCAGGGTCTGGGGTCTACACCCGACGCGATGACAAGTGCTTTATCCAAATCAACTCACTTCCCCTCCCAAGGAGCCCCAGGGGCGGGCATGTGGGAGCCTGATCTCCACTTCAACAGACGAGGAAACTGAGGTGTGGAGAGACGAAGCAGCCCCAGAGTGTGAGTGCCACCAACCATTTTGCCCCCAAAGCGAAGACCCCCCCCCCAACACTTCGCCAGCTGTGTCTCCACCTCCCGCCCGACACCATGCCCCCTCATCACGCTCACTCCCCCGGTGATTTCATGCGGGCGCTGGCTTTTCTCACCAATGTGCTGCCGGCTGCTGGAACCCGTGTCTGCTCAGAGAGCCCGGAGCGGGGCTGCCAGAGATGGCAAAGAAAATCCTGGACGCCCGGGTCGTATGACTTTCAGACAAACAAGTAATTTTTAATAACTTTTGTTTTAGAAAAGATGGCGATTTGGAGAAACGCTGCAGAAATACACAGAGCTCTCCCCTAGACCCTGCCCCTGGTGTCCTCCATCACTAGCCACTTACGTGAGCGTGGTTTGCCACCATTCAGGAGCTACTAGCAAGACGTTGTTTAACTGAAGCCCGTACTTTTTACTCCGATTTCCTTCATTTTTACCTAATCTGGGATCCCAGCCAGGACACCACATCGCATTTTTAAAGTGTTTTATTTTTATGTATTCATTTTTTAAAGATCTATCCATCTTTTTTTTTTAAGATTTTATTTATTTATTTGACAGAGAGAGAGAGATCACAAGTAGGCAGAGAGGCAGGCAGAGAGAGAGGGGAAAGCAGGCTCCCTGCTGAGCAAGGAGCCTGATGCGGGGCTCGATCCTACGACCCTGAGATCATGACCTGAGCCGACCAAGAGTTGGACGCCCAACGCCACCCAGGCACCTCACCACATTCCTAATTCTCATGTCTCTTCAGGCTCCCTTTGCCTGCGTGTGGGAGCTTCTTCAACTTTCCCTGTATTTGATGACCTTGACAGTTTTGGGGACGGGAAAGGTATTTCGTCGAATGTCCCTCAACTGGGGCTGATATGTTTCTCATGATTGGACTAGGGTTACGGGTTATGGGGAAGAAGACCCCAGGGGGAGAAGTGCCATTTTTTATCACAGCAGACCAAGAGTACATACTGTTGGTGTGGCTCGTGGCTTGACCACGCGGTTGGTGTTTGTCAGCTTTCTTCCCCATAAAGTCACTCTTTTCCCTCCCTTTGCACACTTCCTCTTTAGAAGGAAGTTACCAGGCACAGTCCACACCTAAAGAGTAAAGAGTTAGGCTCCACCTACTTGAGGGCAGACAATCGACATCAATTATTTGGGATTTTTTCTGTACAGGAAATTTCTCTGTTCCCCCTACAAAACTAATAATTTTATTTTATTTATTTATTTATTAAGCTCTGGGCCCAACATGGGGCTTGAACTCAAGACCCCAAGATCAAGAGTCACAGGCTCTACCGACTGAGCCAGCCAGGCGCCCCACTGATAATTGTTTTCAAGTGTAAGTCTGTCTATGCAATCTTTGAGACACACATGAAAAAGTTACTTGTTGCTTCTCTGAAATTCAAGGTTAAGTGGGCATCCTGCATTGCATATGGCGACCTTATCGCAGACTCACGTATCCGCGTGCATTCGTGACGTCCCACTGTTGGATGTCCAAAAGGCATCTCGAAAAGACGAATCCGGTCTAAGCCGCTGACATCCAGCCTCACCCACCCGGCCGGCTGCTCCTGCAAGGTCCCCGTGACGGCATCTCATTCCTCCAGTTGCCCGGGCCCCAGAACCTGGGAGGATCCTTGACTCCCCTCGTATGTCATTGCCAATCGGAAGATCAGGGCTGATCCTCATTCAAAAATATATTCAAAAATTCAGCAACGTGGCACCATGCCCAGTGTCACTGCCCTGGTTCCGCCACCGACAGCTCTTGACCAAATGATTGCAAGAGCCCACCACGTGCAATCCATTCTCCCGACCTCTGTCCTTGCCCCTGAGTCTAGTCTCAACACGGCCTCAAAATCCTAATTGTCCTCCATGGAAATTGAGGCTGTCCTTCCCGTTTAAAGCCTCCCCATGGATCCCATCTTGCTCAGAGTAGAGGTTGTGCCGAAGGCTGAGACCTCCGTGCTCTTTGCTTTCCCACCTCAGCTGTCTCTGCTCTGGCCTCTCTCCAGTCTCACCGACCTCCGGCGGGACAGACGTGACTCCGCGCCTCTGCCGTCCTGTCTCCAGGACACCCTGTCCCTGTCTCCACTCACCTCCTCAGGACGTCTTCTCTAGACCCCCTGCGGGAAGTGTCACCCCCCTGCGTCCCATGGCCCCCTTCCCTGCTTTGCATTCATTGCTCCTGAGGACGAGAAGGCGCCGGCCTGGCCGGGCATGAGAACGGGCGGCCCTCAGCGATCGTCCTCCAGGACGTCGCCCGTGGAAGGGGCCGCTCTGTCATCAGACGGAGGAGGACAAACACACGCGCCCCGTAATCATGTCTGAGCACAGACGTGGACATTGTCCTAGACGAACGCGCAGGCAGGCGTCTCTCCCGGGCAACGCTCGGGAGCGCGGCTTGTCAGCCAGTCACGCGTTAGCCCTGCTCCGGTCGCGCTCAGTCCTTCCCCCGAGGACTGACTGAGGCGCTCAGTCAGAGCGTCGCCCTCCACTGCTGACCGCATCCCCGTGCAGAGCAAAGCCTCGCTTCCTCCGACTCTTGCACAGAATCCCCTGAAGCGAACCCAAATTCTAGGGTAGGGGGTTCCCAGCCCCCTCTTACTGCTACTGTGCCTTCTCCTGCATTTCAAAACTGAGCCCTCGGTTCAGCCCCGGGTGTCTCCTGCGAGGCTCCTTGGCATTCGACGCTGACATCCTCGCCATCGTGGTTCTCCTGTCGCCCCATTTCAACGTACGCTCTCTGAGGACAGGAATTCTGCCTGGCGGTGACTGGCTTGACAAATAGTTGTTTTGTTTTTGTTTTTTTAAAGATTTTATTTATTTATTTGACAGAGAGAGAGAGATCACACGTAGGCAGAGAGGCAGGCAGAGAGAGGGGGGGAAGCAGGCGGGCTGGCTTCGCACCCCCCACTTGGGCGTTGGTGGCATTCGCCCTCCCGCCTTCCGCTTCTCGAAAGTCCCCTGTTGCCCCTCTGGGGAGGTCGTTCCCCTCTCTGGAAAACAGTGGATTGAAAGAAGTCTGGAGCAAACACATTCTTCCTTTTCCAGATCAGCGGGACACGGGGACGTTTTAGACAATATTCTAGCAGCGCCCTCTATTGACCGTTGACCTCAATCACCGGGGAGCTTTTAGGCATCCGCGGGCAACTGCAGCGACCGAACCCAGGGCTGGGGAGGAGGCGCCTAGGTCCCTGAGCCGCCCCTGGGCCTCGTGAGACCGAGTTCCCGCCCTGTCCTCGGAAGCCACGGAGCATCTGGGAGCACACCCCACCGGTGCAGGGCACCTCCCACTGCCCCTCTTCCCGCCTCCCCTGCCTGGAGGCGTTCTCTCGTTCTCTCGTTCTCTCACTGGAGTGACCCCGTCCCAGCCGGCGCCTCTCTCCTTGCTCTGCGGCCGTCCTCCAACCTCTCCGTGCGCCCCCCACTCCTTTGACTTTGGCATTCCAGAGATCCGCCCTCTTTCAAAATAGGTTTTTCGTTCTTAAAGATTTTACTCATTTATTTTAGAGAGAGAAAGCATGAGCAGAGGGAGAGGGAGGGGGGAAAGATTCTCAAATAGACCCTGAGTGTAGCGCAGAGCCCCACGTGGGGCTTGATCTCAAGACCCTGAGATCGTGGCCTGAACCCAAACCAAGAGTCGGATGCTTAACCGAGTGAGCCCCCAGGTGCTGCTCAGAGTAGGTTTTCGGCACTGCTATCGCTTCAACAGGAACACATTAAGAGGGCGCCTGGGCGGCTCAGTTGGTTAAGCATCTGCCTTCTGCTCGGGTCATGATCTCAGGGTCGTGGGATCGAGCCCCACGTTGGGCTCCCTGCTCAGCGGGGAGCCTGCTTCCTCCTCTCCCACTCCCCCTGCTCGTGCTCTCTCGCTCTGGATCTCTCTCTTGCAAAAATAAAGTCTAAAAAAAAAATACATTGAAGATCTGCTCCTCCCCAAGACCCACTCTAGGTCGGGGCCCCCTGGGGGACAAGGTCGGCTGTGTCCTCGCCCAGAGGGAGCTCACGCTGTAGGGCAGGAGGGCAGATCATTAGCAGACGAACCAACTTTTTCTTTTTTAAAAGATTTTATTTATTTATTTGGCAGAGAAAGATCACAAGTAGGCAGAGAGGCAGGCAGAGAGAGAGGGGGAAGCAGGCTCCCTGCTGAGCAGAGAGCCCGATGCGGGGCTTGATCCCAGGACCCTGAGATCATGACCCAAGCCGAAGGCAGAGGCTCAACCCACTGAGCCACCCAGGTGCCCCACAAACCAACTTTTAAAAATCGTTTTGGATGGGGCGCCTGGGTGGCTCAGTTGGTTAAGCGTCTACCTTCAGCTCAGGTCATGATCCTGGAGTCCCGGATCGAGCCCCGCATCAGGCTCTCTGCTCAGCGGGGAGCCTGCTTCCCCCTCTCTCTCTGCCTGCCTCTCTGCCTACTTGTGATCTCTCTCTCTCTCTGTCAAATAAATAAAATAAAATAAAAACTTTTTTTTAAAAAAATCGTGGATACAGACACGAGCAGGCTCTGAAGAAAACGAAGCAGGTGACATTCAGAGAGTGAACTGAAGCCGAGAGGTTCTGCTTCCTTGGTTCCACCTTTTTAACGAGCCCCTCAGCCCGGCGCTCTGAAGCCCGTGCCCTCCGGGCCCCACTCTGAGCAACAGGCTGAGAGGCATTCGATCGGGTGCCGAGCATTTTATAGGGTGACTTGCTTTGTGCTCACAGCAACCCTCTGATCCAGGAACGCTTACGACCCGTGTTCTAGAAGAGGAGCTGGGGCTCGGAGAGGAAAGATCCCTCGCCAAGTCTCAATATCCTTGATTGCGGGGCTGGGCTGGGACTCAGCTCCCACGCACGGTCTGACTGCGAAGCCGGGGGCGGGGGGCTCGGTCGGGTCCCTCCTCCAGCCCCCCATTCCTGCCCCTCCAGCCTCTGTCCTCACCCAGGTGGGGTCCCCGTGACAGGAAGAGGGGAAGGGGGTCCTCACGGCTATGCTGTCGTCATGGGATACCCCACACCCGGCGGTTCCCTCGCGGTCTGGAGGCCGGGAATCGGAGATCAAGGCGCTGGCAGATTCGGTGTCTGGTTCACAGACTGCGTCTTCTCCGCGTCCTCATGTGGGGTAGGGGTGAGGGAGTGCCCTGGGGTCCCCTGAATGAGGGCACCGGTCTCAGCGTGAGGGCCCCACCTCCTTGTGCCACAGCCTATGGCTTAGATCTCAACGAGTGAATCTGGGGCGTGCACTCTGTCCACTGCGGACCCCAGACCAGTGTGGCTGGCCAAGGAAGGGCTGAGCCGGGGCTTGAACCTCCAGTGGCCCCAAGAAGTCTATCAGGTGCATTTGGGCCCCCATTAAAACGGAAACTTAAGAGTCCTTACACCAGAACAAAAAAACGCGATGGCTTTGCAATCTTTTGCAGACGCCTGCAGAACTCCCATGTTCTAGTCCTGCTGAAAGCACCAGGGGCTTCAAGTGTAGCTTCTAGGACTGAAAATAGAGTATATGATGGGCTATTACTCAGCCACGAGAAAGCAGTCCTGCCGTGGGCAGCAACAGGGGCGGACCTCGAGGGCATCATGCTGAGGCGAGCGGGACAGACAGGGACGAATCCCACATAATCGCACGCATGTGGAATCTTTAAAGGGAACAAGAAGGAGAGAGAGTTGAACTCACAGAAACCGAGCAGAACGGTGGTTACCAGGGCGGGCAGGTGGGGGACCGCGCCGTTGGTCAAAGGGAAAGCGCCCTCGGCGGTCAGGAGACGAGGACGTGCTGGGGAGCAAATGGACAGCGTGGTGACATTGGGCAGCAAAGTTTTTTCTACCTCGCAAGCTCCTTGCAGCTGGTTTAAGAATTAAATTGACATGAGCCAGGGACGCCTGGGTGGCTCAGTTGGTTAAGCGGCTGCCTTCGGCTCAGGTCATGATCTCAGGGTCCTGAGATCGAGTCCCGCATCGGGCTCTCTGCTCAGCAGGGAGCCTGCTTCTCCCTCTGCCTCTGCCTGCCTCTCTGCTTACTTGTGATATCTCTCTCTGACAAATAAATAAATAAATTCTTTAAAAATAAAAAAATAAATTGACATGAGCCAAATCGACAGGAGGAAAAAAAACCCCAGCATTTAATTATGTGCACGGAGGAGGCCCAGCACGAAACCGAGACGCGAAGAAACGACCAAGACGAGTGGTTTTTATGCTTTTTAGACAAAGTGACAGTAAACAAATGTCTGTCGGGGACCTTCAATTAGTGAAGAATTCTAAACAGAATTCGGGCCGGGGAGTCAATTAGTGAGAAGTGATAGGGGTTGTTTACACAGACTTCTGGCTCTAACCCTTCTAACTCGCCCGATAAGAAGGGTCTCTGCCGCCGGTATGGACGGGGTCCCTCTCACGTGAGAGATTTAGTTCCCGTTTTCTGCACACAGAGGGGGCTCGGAGTGTTTTAGGTTTCGTGCGGGGGGGGGGTGTGTTTTGTTTTTTACATTGGCTGTTTCTTAAGAAACTTTTTTTTAAGATTTTATTTATTTGACAGAGAGAGACACAGCAAGAGAGGGAACACAAGCAGGGGGAGTGGGAGAGGGAGAAGCAGGCTCTCCGCTGAGCAGAGAGCCCGATGCGGGGCTCGATCCCAGGACCCCGGGATCCTGACCTGAGCCGAACGCAGAGGCTTTAACCCGCTGAGCCACCCAGGCGCCCTAAAAAACCACCAGTTTTAAAAACAAAACAAATATTCGTGAAGGAAACGGGTAACTATTATTCTGGTGGTGATTCTCAGAAATGGTTCAAATAAACGTGATAGACTGTGATAGGCGCGCTGGCATTTTCGCGGGCGCGCGCAGACGTGGATGTGATGCCTCAGTGTTGTGTAGACGAGGTCGAACCGGCACAAGCCCTACCCTGACCCTCTGTCTCTTTCTTCACGTTATTTTTCTCTTCCCAATTTTCTCTTTATTTTCCCTTATTTTCTCTTTCCCCTCCACCAGCGCTCCTCAGCCCAAGGGGGAAAGGACAAAAACCAGGAACTTTCGTCTGCCCCCTGTTGGTATTCTCTGTGTCTCTCCCTCCTTCTCTCTCTACGTAGCAGAAAGCTCCAGAAGGAGAGCAGTGCAGGGGGTCTGAGGGAAACGTGAGGGCTTCGTGCTCGGGCAGGGAGCACAATGGCAGCTGTGGGGTCTCCAGACCCCTCTCCAGCTGCAGAAACATCCAGAGTCTCAAAGGAAAACATTTCTAGTGTCACCATTTTGGGAGTGAGGAAAATTTTCTCCAAAGACCTCTCGGCGGACACAGTCTCAGGTCCCATCGCCCAGATCTTGGTCACCTAACCAGCCCTAGTGCAATCACCAGCAAGGAGAACAGGACCTCCCTGAGTGAGTCAGACCCAGCGAATTTACTCCCGTAGTTCGGGATAGGGTCACTCTTCCCTGACTCAAGTGCCTGCCCGAGTTTTCACACACCTTGTTCCTTTTCATCACTGAGGCCTCAGCACACACGCCACCTCCTCAGAGGAGCCTTCCAGGAATACCCCACATAGCGTACGCTCTTTCTCCCTGCCTTGTTACCTGTTCTCCCGGGCGTTTATCACGACCATAAATCGTCCCTATCACTGATGTTTTCTCCCAGGTAGACACCATCATTCTTGGCATTTTACGGGCAAGGAAAACAGAGGCACGTTCTTTGGTCCTTTTAAGGGTCAACACGGAGTCTGCACGGACGTGGATGTTACCACCTTAGCTTCCTCCCCACCATTTACCTGCATTCCCCTAAATTGTGGCTATGGGGTGCCCTTGATTTCTTTTAAGTGATAAATCTGGAAAAAAAATACTATAATTTGGGACACCTGGTGGGCTTAGTCGGCGGATCATGTGACTGGATCTCGGGGCTCTAAGTTTGAGCCCCAGGTTGGGTGTAGAGATTACTTAAGAAAATAATAGTAGGAGCCCCTGAGTTGCTCAATCGGTGAAGCCTCTGCCTTCAGCTCAGGTCATGATCTCAGGGTCCTGGGGTCGAGCCCCGCGTCGGGCTCCCTGCTCAGCGGGGAGCCTGCTTCCCCCTCTCTCTCTGCTCTTCCCCCCACCTCGTGTTCTCTCTCGCTTGCTCACTTTCTCTCTCAAATAAATAAATAATCTTTTTTAAAAACAACAGTAAACTGAAAACAGTTACTACGATGCCCCGAATGGGCCCGGCAGCTGTGCCAAGAGCTCCCAGCTGGAGCCCATAGCGTTGCTGTCGGTCAGGACCGCTTTAGCATTGGCTCGTGCGCTACCCGTGAACTCTCTGGAATATCTTCCTTGCCTGGCGGAGTCGGGGGCAAGCACAGGTCACACGGACCAGCAGCTGGCGGAGGTAGGGCAGGAGCGCGGGCAGTGGAGGAAATTCGGTGCTGTTCTGTTCTCAGCCTCGGCACTATTGACGGGGGAAGCTTGATAATTCCTTGCTCTAGTAGGATGTCCTGTGTCCTGGTCTCTACCCACCTCCGTCCCCTCCCCCCGGGCCAGTTGTAACAGCCAAAATGTCTCCGACATCCCCAAAGGTCCACTGGGAGGCAGAATAGCCTCTGGTTGGGGCGCCTCCGCGGCTCGGTCAGTTCAGCATCTGCGTTCGGCTCAGGTCATGATCCCGGGGTCCTGGGATCAAGGCCTGTATTGGGCTCCCTGCTCAGCGGGAGGCCTGCTTCTCCCTCATCCCCTCCTCTCTCTCCCGGTTTGTGCTTTCTCTCTCTCTCTCGCTCAAATAAAATCTTAAAAAAAAAAAAAAAAAGAGAAGGAGAAGAAGAAGAAGAATCGCCTGCTTGAGAACCAGTGCTCTAAATGGTTGAACTCAGGCTTAAGCCTGCATCAGAACCCCCCGGGGGTGGGAGGCGGGGATGAGGGGGCTTGTATGAACAGTGCTGGGCCCCACCTCTAGGGTTTCTGGTTTGGGGGGGTCTGGAAACCTTACCTGGAGAAGTCCCTGCTCTCAGGAATCAAGATTTCTGTCTTTTGTTGTTTTTCTTCTTCCTCTTTTTTAAAAGACTTATTGCATGTTGCAGGGAAGTGTGAAAGCCATCAACATCTGGGGTGAGTTGAGAGCCCATCGGGACGTGTGCATCGTGCTAAGCCTCGAGGTATGTGCAGTCCGAGAGGGGACCGTGATCTCGCGCTCTGGGGGACAAAGGCCCGGCTCGGTCGGCGGCGGTACCTTGCCCTGCGCCTGCGAGCCTGAGCCTGCGGCTTCCCGTGGCAGTTGCTATGCATGACCACTAGATGGTGCTGCAAGCCAAGTAATAAAGTGGCCCGAGTCCCGCAGACCCTCTCCGTGGGAAGGAGGCTGCCTTTTGAAGCCTTTCTTACCCGGTTGAGACAGGAACCCCCACCCGTTAGACACTCCAGTGCCGCCATTATAGGGTTTTCCGTATTATCCGACTCTGCCTAACAGTTTCTCTTTAAATAGGTTGATTTACTTACTTATTTTTCTTTTTTTTAGAGACAGCGAGCAGGAACGCAGGGAAGTGTGGGCAGGAGGGGAGGGTAGATGGAGGGAGAGAGAGAATCACAGCCCCGAGATCGTGATCTGAGCCGAAACCAAGAGGCCGAAACTTAACTGGCTGAACCACCCAGGACCCCCCCACCCGTGTACTTATTTTTAAAGATTTTATTTTTGAGTAATCTCTACACCCAACACGGGCTCCAGCTCCCAAGATCAAGGGTCATGTGCCCCAGTGAGTGAGTGAGTCAGGCGCCCCTCTTTAAATAGACTCGAATGCATTTGCAAAGGAAGGCATTTTAAAACAAGCCTTGCCTTACTTCCAGTGGAGAAACACAACAGCCAAGAACAAGGGGTCGGAAGGGAGAGGGAGAGGAAGGGAGGCGTGCTATTCGAATTTACCTGCATAGTTTCCCAGAAAGGGGCCGTTTTTCCTTCAGGACTGTCCTTAAAAGGGAAGTGGGTGATTATTAGACGTTTTAACAATGTATTGACACCAAGCTGAGCTTTCTTTTTGAAGCAATTAGTATGATGTAAGAACCCTCTAGGGCATGTCCATCCTTAAAATTACCACTCATGTTGGGAAAATGAAATCGGTCCGGCCTATGTTAAGCAATAGACGATGAAGATTCAGCAAATGATGTCGTCCGTGATAGGTTAATTCGTAAAACTGTGCTCCAAGTCACAGTATTTCAGAGCCAAGCGCGATCTCAGAGCGTGCATGATGGTAATAGTAATAAACACTTGTTCAACGGCTCTGCTCTGGCGGGCATTATTCTGTGCCTTATGAGGTCACTCGGTGGGTCTTCAATCTCTAAACCAAGTGAAGAGCGACGCAGTATGACTTCCCCAGGGACTTGGGAACTGCAGCCACACACCCAGCCCCAGCCCTTACTTTGCGTAAGAAACGCAAACCAGCTTCGTTTAAGCGAGCTGATCCATGGTGCGGCTGGCGGAAAATCTTGTGATTCTTTTATATCGTTGCCTTATATGCATGTACACACACACACACACACACACACACACACGAGGATGTGCTTCCTGTTGCCTCCAGGGAAGGGTAGAAACCAAGCAGTAGTACGCTGTCTACAAACACCACCGGGCTCCCAGATGATGGGTTAACAGGAGGCTTCCGTTTGTTTGCTCCCTCCTTCATCTACACAAGTAACTACCGAGCGTCTAATATGTGCCCAGGGCAGTTTTGTAGTCTCAGGATACGACCATGCATAAGACAAAGTCCCATGGACTTTTAGTTTTTTTAAGGTTTATTTGTTTATTTGGCTGAGAGAGCCAGAGAGCATAAGGGGGAGGAGGGAGGAATGGCAGAGGGAGAGGGAGAAGCAGGCTCCCCAATGAGCAGAGAGCCGGCTATGGGGCTCGATCCCAGGACGCTGGGACCGTGACCTGAGCCCTGAAAGCAGAGGCTTAACTGACTGGGCCCCCCAGGTGCCCCTCGTGGGCTTTATACGCTGGTGGCTTCGAGGGAGGCACGGATCTATTTCTGAATGGAAGGGCAGTGAGATGTGATTAACCAGCCACCCCTAGTGACCCAACAGAATCCACTTTAAAGGTCCATGCAAGAGATGACTGGAATTTGGCGATGGGAACCTAGAGGGGGTGATGGACGAGGGAGGTGCTTTGAGGGAGCATAAACAGGACTTTGTGGCAGTCGGGAAGTAGGAAGTGTGGGGAAAGTCAAGGTTAAGGCTGGACCATCATATCCCTGGCTTGGGGGATGATGGAGAGTACGGGACCCTGCACGTTTCCCCCCCGCATAGGGTGTGCACTAGGAGTGTTAGATGGTATCAGAACTAATCTTCCACTATTTTAATGCTCTGGAATGTCCCTATTAACTATATGTTTCTCAAATATTTTAAAAATTTACCCAAGAACTCTGCTCAGCCTTTCCTAGAAAACCACTTATCTGAGATTTTCAAATGTATTACTATAAATGAGCATCTACTATCTTTTTACCCTGGAAACCTGATCCGTATATGTGTCTACGTCCTGATCATTCAAGACTCTGATAATGTGTGCATTCTGTCCTTTTTTCCTAGCTAGGTCTGCCAACCACTGGACTATTTTCAAAGTTCAGCCTCTGATATTTGCATATCAATGCCTCTTCTTTTCTGTCTTCTGATTCCTTGATTGCTGCTTTTATCCTTATTGAGGTTTGTCTTATTTCTGCTTCTTAGGTTTTCTGATTTTTTTATAATGTTATTGATACAAAGTTGACCTACAATAGACGAGAGGTACTTAAAATGAACAATTTGATGCTTTTTGATAAACGTATACCTGCAAAACCATCACAACCAAGACAGGAAACCCATCCCTCACCCCCAAAAGTTTTATGCATGCGCCTTTCTAATCCCCCCACATGCCCTCCGGCAACTCCCTCCCCAAAAAAACCACTGATCTGCTTTTGGTCGCTACAGATTCACTTGTATTTTCTAAACTATTATATAAGTGTAGTTATATGATACACATTTTTGTGTCTGGCTGCTTTTATGTATTGTAATGACTTTGAGGTTCATTCATGTTCCTGTGAGTAACAGTGGTTCATTCTTTTATTTTTTTATTTTTTGCCGAGTAGTATTTCATTGATGGCGATACCACAATTTATTTATCCATTCACCAGTTAATTGGCGTTGGGTTTGTTTCCAGTTTCTGGCAATTGTCCTGAGTCTGTGGGGGGCAAAGGTGGATGCAGTGACATTTCTGTAAGATCCAAGGGAGAGAAAATGGTGGTTCCGACCAGGATAGCAGTGTTGAGAAGATTCTAGATATTTTGAAGATGGAGCCACTGGATTACTGACCATTCAAGGAGAATAGGAGATTCCATGAGATTTCCATTACGAATCCCCCCTCTCCATTTCAACCATGTTGTTTGGGTAGAATTGACCCTACACTCAACTCTAAGAATGTTCCGGAGTCTAACTAGTCAGTGAACCCCACCTCTAGTTCAACCATGCAAATGGTCCTGGGGTTGGTACATATCTCAGGCAGAGCCAGTGAGCACACAGGAGACATTTGCTAGGGTTTCTGGGAAAAAGATGCTTGCTTTCTTGTCCCCAAGATAATTTGGTGTGGTATGGTGTGTTGCTGCCCGGAAGATAGAGGCTGGGGCTACCGGGAGACCACCAGGTAGAAACTGAGGATCAAGTCAACACATTGGAAGTAGCATGAACAGAGATAGAGAACCTGAATTACTGTCAACATTGTTTAAGCAGCTGGATAGAGCCTTACCTGATTCCCACCTATCAGCCCTCCCTCTGGCCATCTCTATTATGTACATCCGTGAATTCCTGTTATTTTTAAAGCCAGTTGGAGATCGCTTTTGAGATACTGAATGGAGGAGTTGGTGCTCTTGATGAATAGTACATCTAAGGTGATAGACCAGCAGGACAGGCCAGTAGTCGTTTGTGGGAGACTCAAGAGGAGGAGGCGTCTGTGACAATGCTCCCAGATACCTGGTTTCACAACCCACTGAAGGAACGAGTAAACAGGAGAGGCGGATTCTGCAGAGTGATATATTGTCTCGTTGAAATTGAGATGCTACTCAAATATCCAGAGAGCCATGGCATTTGAACACATGGAATGTGTGCTCGTATGTATATTATTTGCTCAAATACCACATCTCCCTGGCTATTGAGGGTTAGTTCAGCTTCAAATCTCTCTCTTCATTGATAGAGAGGATAGGGTGGAATATTGCCAAAGGCTATTTTATGTATAATGATATTGGGAAATATTCTATTAAGTATGTGCAAATCTTGTCTTCCCCACAAGGACTGTGTTTATTCTTCTTTCGTCTCTCTCTCTGCACTGAGCAGTGAATGGATGGCCCAACAGTGATGGGCATTGGAGTCTGGGCCACTGAAGGATGCATTCTTTCTAGGTCGTCACCATCGAAGCAAGTCTGGGCTACCAGGAAAATATTTAGGCCTAGGAATCTTGGAAGCTCCAAGATAAAAAGAAAAAAAAATCAATCTGGAAGCCAAGGTGAGATTTGGGGGAAGATTAGGAAAAGCCCTACTTACTGGGAAACCAGTGTGTCCAGAGCCCCAAAACCGTTTCTCAGAGCTGCTGGGGTTTAGAATGGATGTGTGCAAATTAGGGAAAAGTACCCTTTGGTCAGACAGACTCATGGATGCATGGCTTGGCTGATGGGTGACACTTTTGTGGGAAGAAAAAGGCATCCGTTCCTTGAGGCAGGTTGAGCAGAGAGCAGCGACCATGGCATGGTGAGCAGACAGTGGGCTGGATTTCAGCTCCTACTTCTGTTCCGGGCAGGAGTTTTCATGCAGTGCACGAGCTGCACAACTGGACACAGCAGCCAGGCCAAGCACGCATTTCTTAACTGTGAAGAGCATGGGCTTGGGAGTCCTCTTGCCTGGGTTTGAATCCAAGCTTTGCAGTTTGCTAACCGTGTCCTCGTGCCTCAGTTTTCTTATCTCTGATACGGGGATGAGTTTTCATCTTTACCTCATAACGTAACCCTGAGGATTCAGTGACCTAACACATGTAAAGTGTTAGAGCAGAGCCTGGCCCGCCAGGGGCGTCTGGGTGGCTCAGTTAGTTAAGCATCTGACTCTTGATTTTAGCTCAGGTCATGATCTCAGGTTTCTGGGATGGGGCCCCACGTCAGGCTCCATGCTCAGTAGGAATCTGCTTGAGATTCTCTCTCCTTCTCCCTCTGCCCCTCCCCATGCTTGCTCTCTCAAATAAATAAATAATCTTTTTTTTAAAGAATTTATTTATTTATTTATTTGAGAGGGAGAATGAGAACGAGCAAGCATGAGAGGGGCAAGGTCAGAGGGAGAAGCAGACCCCTTGCTGAGCAAGGAGTCCTGTGCAGGACTCAATCCCAGGACCCCGGGATCATGACCTGAGCTGAAGGCAGACCCTTACTCTTAACCAACTGAGCCCCCCAGGGGCCCCAGATCCACGCCCTTTTAAACCTAAGACCAACTGGAAACTTTTCAATGGCTCAAGGTTTCCCCTTTCTTCTAGAAAGCTGTCCCTCCCGCCCCTCCCCCAGTGAGCACTTCCTTCCTAAATAGTGTCCCTATCAAACAATCTCTCCTGGTCCTTGAACATTTTGCTTCTTTCTTACCTCAGAACTCTTGAACTTAACTCTTTGTCTGAAATCTTTTCCTCTAGATCCTCACATAGTTCATGCATTCTACTGTCATTGTTGGCTCAAAATATCTCCTCACTGGGAACATTTTCTGACTCAGTTATCTTGAGGAGCCCTTGCCCCCAAACCAACCCAGGTTACTTTATCTTCATTTAGTATTTATGCTTTTGCTTTATTTAGTTCTTTTCCTGACTTCTGCATTCAATGCCAGCCCGCCGTTACTAATATTCATGTCTTCTTTTCAGGTGCCTTAGTGCAGTATTTTGGGTTTCTTCATTTGGGTCGTGTACATTCTTTCAAAATTCATCCTCATAGTTTGGGTTCTGTAACTGAACCCAAGTCCGTCTGCCTGATGTGCAGCAGAGCTGATCACTGGGACCCCAGGTTTGCCGCAAGGAAAGGGTTTATCCAAGAGGCAGCTAGATGAGGAGACAAGGAGGTGGGAGGAGAGCTTCAAACCTGCCTTCCGGAAGGGGGAGAGAACAAGTTTTTTATCATCAAAGGAGTTGAGGCTACATGCATATTGCTGAAAAGGGTGGGGGAACATGACTTTTCATGAGTAAAGACAGAGAGTGCATAATGAGCAAATATACATGTAACATACATCCCATGTCCATTTCAGGGTAAAGACATCACCAGAAGGAAGCCAAACCCAGCCCCTGATGTCAGGACAAAGGGAAGCAACTTAGGGCATGTTCCAGGAGCTGGGATAAGCTGGATGGACTCTTAGGCTCATTTTCTTAAGAAATGCAGGGCCTTCCTTGTTCACGGGCTGGGACTGTATCAGTTGACCTTGAGTTCCAGGCTTGTGCGGAGACACTAGTGGGTTTGTTAGTGGGGTCTGAAAAGACACAGTAGCTTATTGGGGGAAACAGTTGTCTAAAAAACAAGATTAAAATTTTCTGCTAGTTTTAACCTCATTAACCCACGGGGCACTGTTTCAGTTTTGCTGTGATTAAGATAGAGTTTTACATTGTACTCTCTAACCTACTAATGCCATCAAATAAATAGGTGCCAGTGTTTGAGGAGCACATTTATAAACTTGGAAAGATGCTGCCCATGTAATGGTGAATGAAATAGTTCACAAAATGCTTTCTAGGATCTGTACCATTCAATAGAGTAACAACCGCTAGCCACATGGGACTATACATTTTTTTGCCTTTTCTTAATTTAAATTCAATTAATTAATATATAGGGTATTATTAGTTTCAGAGGTAGAATTCAGTGATTCACCAGTTGCATAAAACACCCAGGGCTCTTTCCATCCGGTGCCCTCCTTAGTGCCCATCCCCCAGTCACCCCATCCCCCCACCTCCCCACCCTCCAGCCACCCTCAGTTCGTATAGTGACTATACACATTTAAATTAAAATAAATTATGGGGCACCTGGGTGGCGCAGTTGGTTAAGCGTCCAACTCTTGGTTTCAGCTCAGGTCCTGATCTCAGCGTCGTGAGATCAAGCCCCACATCAGGGCCCCTCCCACTTGTTTTCCCCCTCTCTCAAATAAATAAAGCTTTAAAAAATTAAAATGAATTAAGAATGCAGTTCCTCTTGTCACACTAGCCATATTTGTCCTACTCAATAGTCAACTGTGGCCTCTGGCTATTAACAGCACCAATAAAGACTATTTGCAGCAACACAGAAACTTCTGTTGTATAGTATTGACCTAGAATATGAACTTATTTAAAAATAAAGTATATAGGTCATAGATATCTCCGTGTGTGTATGTATGGGTATACATCAATTAAAGGTTTTCCATCTATTACATAACGTAGATTTTTTTAACTTTTAATTTTTGTAGAATGCAACTTTATTAACTGCGTATGAAATTTTAGAATATTAGAAAATAACCACACTCCTTGTAGAAATCCCTATTTGACCAGATATTTTACTTTTTTAAAATATCTGCTTTAGGGGCACCGGGCTAGCTCAGTCAGTAGAGATGTGACTCTTGATCTTGGGGTCATGAGTTCGAGGTCACGCTGGGAGCGGAGCCTAGTTTAAAAAAATAAAATATTTTTAAGTTATTGTTAAATATTATTATTATTAAATATTTTTAAATATCTGCTTCATAATATCTGTTTATTTTTAAAAATTCTTCATCATATGGTCCAGCAATTCACTTCTGTATATATATATATAACCTAAAGAATTGAAAACAGAGACCGAAACAGATATTTGTACCCCTGTGTTTATAGCATCGTTATTCGCAATAGCCCAAAGATGGAAGCAACCTACATGTCCATCCTTGAATAAATGAATAAACCAAATGTGGTGAATGCACGTAATGGAATATCATTCAGCCTTAGAGAGGAAGACAAATTTCACACATGCTATGAGACAGATAAACCTTGAGGACATAACGCTGTGTGAAAGAAGTCAGACACAGGTCAAATATTGTATGATTCCTCTTATACGAGATACCTCGAATCGTCATATTCATAGAGAAAGAAAGTAGAATGATGGTTCCCCAGGTTAAGGTGAGAGCAGGATGGCAAGTTATTGTTTTGCAGTATAGAGTTTTAGCTTTGCAAGGGGAAAATAATTATGGAGTTGGCTGGTTGCAAAACAACATACGTGTAATTAATACCACTGACCTGTACACCGGTTGTGATAGTACATTTCATGTTATGTTTATTTTACTACAATTACACTTAACTGTTAAAAAAGAAACTACTGCCTAAAGAATGTAGCCCTTGAGTCGGTCTCTAGAATGTCACTTAAGATTATTTATAAAACAAGCAAGTCAAGGAATAGGTCCTATAGAAACGTCAAATATAGGGACGCCTTGGTAGCTCCGTCCGTTAAGCATCCGACTTGGTTTCAGCTCCAGTCATGATCTCCAGGGTCGTGGGACTGAGCCCTGTGTCAGGCTCTGAGCTCGGCGGGGAGTCTGCTTGAAAGAGTCTCTTCCTCTGCCCCTCCCCCAACTCTCTCTCCCTCTCTCGCCCTCAAATAAATAAATAAATCTTTTAAAAAACTGTTTTAAAAGCCACACGTTAGAATATACTATACTAGTCCGAGAAAGACAAATACTGTATGATTTTACTCCTATGTGGAATTTAAGAAACAAAACAAATCAACAAAGGAAAAGAGAAACAGAAAACCCCCGACTCAACTATACCGGGGAGGCGGGGGGAGTGGGGAAAACAGGTGAAAGGCATTATGAGTACACTTACCATGATGAGCACTGAATAAGATATAGAATTGTTGAATCCCTATATTGTACACCAGATACTAATGTAACACTGTATGTTAACTATACTGGAATTACGATAAAAAATAATAAATCGTTGGCCATTGGCAAATGGTTCAACCTCCAGCCCCTCTCCCCTTCCTGGAGGTCAGGGAGGAAGACCTGAAAGTGCCAATCCTCTGTTTTCTCTCATCACCGGGAATTCCAAAGGTTTTCAGGACTCTGTGCTAGAAACGGGGATGAAGACCAAATAAATGTTTCTTCCTAAAAAACACAGTGACTAGGATGACTGGAAAATGCTGTGAATATGTTTCTTTTCCTGGTCCTCCAGGCCTGCTGGACTCTGGATCTATGATCAGTAGGGCCGTGTGGTGCCCGTACCCGTCTCCGCCCCCTGAAGCCCTGTTTACCATCTCCGGCAGGCTCAGCTTCTGGGAAAGCCGAAGGTACGCTTAGAAGAGAGATTGAGAGCCCACGGGGAAGGCATAAACTATACTGAATGTCTCGCTCTGGAGAAATAAGACAGCTGAGAGTGAGATTCGTGCCATTTTGTCTAGTTTCGATGCCCAAGGGGGAAAGATAAGAAAGAAAAATGGAAGAAGCCAGTTTATACTTTCAAATGTGAAAGTGGACGCGATCCCACCTTCCTAGTCCAACATGGAACTTACTACCCCCCGGGAAAGCCATGCACGAGGCGGCCCCTGGCCGAACACACCTAAGGACTGATTCTTCTATTAAGTCAACCATACCTTCCACAAAAGTTTACTGCTCGGTTACTACGTACCAGGCCCTAAGACATCGGTGAACAAAATTCACATTCTCCTGGGGTTTGTGGCCTCTGGCTGGAAAAGTGGCCGGTGGAATTCCTTGGGGGGGACCACTGACTTGGGGAGAGGCTTCAGAGACTAGAACCAATCCCCTCACTCCATGGAACCTGAAAAGGCATTTGAGTAGAACTATCTTCTAGTTCCCAAGAGATAGTTGGAGTTGACTCCACCATGGGGAACGACTGGACGGTCAGGAGGCTCTGCTTGTGAACAAGGGGGGGATTACCTTGAACCCTCTCATCCCAGAGACCCTGTTGCTGCTCTTGTCTCTGTTCTGAGTCTCGATCATCAGGTTCTCTTTTTCTCTGGACAGGGAATCTGGATCTCCGATTTTGAAACCAGATCTAAGTGGGTAAAACGTTGAGAATTAACTAAAACAAGTGATGTCATGAGATTCACCATTGCTTTTTTCCTAAAGCAGAAGGAAGAGTGAGATGGTTTGTTTTAGGCTTAACTTCAAAATCACTGACCTTCTGTATGATATCTAGGAAAGTCTATTGGGTCTGGAGATAAAGCCCCAAATTCCGAACCTCACCCCTAGTACCTTCGTGATGGGTTTTATATCCTCTTCCATGACCCAGGATAGTATATCTGTCTAGGAAAATATCTTTCATCCCACAAGAATACATAATTGATTGCTACTCCTAGCCTCTGCCCATAACTTCCACACATATATGCACATTAGACACATACGTTAAATATATGTATACATAATTTATAATAATATAACTTTAGAAAAACACATCTGTTTATATATTTACACACACTCACTCACATTCCACAGCTGCTACTTTGTTTTCAGAGGTTGCAAGGAGACTAAAACACAGGTCTAGAGTCCAAAAACCAGGCTTCTGACCAGACACATCTGTTTCCCTGTTGATACCAAACTCATTTGTTCACTCATATTTGTCTAGAAGGTGAATTTGCATGATTTAATCGCACCATCGAAATTGCCAGTTTATTTGCCCATCTCCCTAATTATTTTCCAAGCTTCTATTCTTCTTTATGAATACCTCACTAGGTAGGACCTCTCCTAGCACACTGTAGGTGCTTGGTATGAATGCAACGTGAAAGACACAGAAGGAGAAAGGAAGCGAGGAGAGGGAATGGAGCATCAGACCCACTCACGTGCGTTCGCTTCCTGATTACTGGAAGGAGCACTAGTTTAAATACATACACATACAGGACACCACTCTGACGGAATTATATTCCATCAGAAGCCCACATTTCTGGGACGCCTGGAGGGTTCAGTCGGTTAAGCTTCTGCCTTCAGCTCAGGTCATGATCCCGGGGCCCTGGGATGGAGCCCCACATTGGGCTCCTCGGTCAGCAGGGAGCCTGCTTCTCCCTCTGCCTGCTGCTCCCCATGCTTGTGCTCCCTCTCTTTCTGACAAATAAATAAAATCTTTTTTTTTTAAATAAAAGGATCCTACATCTCTGGGCTAAATGTTAAATCTCTAAAGTAGACAAAATAATTCCAACCTCATGAGATAATTAGAAAGGTTGAAAAATATGGTAGATATAAAGATTTTACCCAAATGTCTGGTTTGTATTCAATGTAAAGTAACATTGCTTCCCTCCTTCCTTCTTGCAACAAATTCTTACTGTCATGTGCCAGGCGCTGTTCAGAAAACACATGGGAAACCATCCCAACGTGCCCCTTCCTCACCGCCCTCCAAATCCCACCGTAGCCGTTGCCCCAACCCCGATGCCGAAGCTGAAGAAGCAGAATCAGCAGCAGCAGCCCTCGCTGCCAGAGCAGGAGGGAGGGCGCTGGAGATGAGAAGGATAGGAGCCCCGTTGGCCCTCGTCATGACCCCGAGTCAGCTCTTCACGGGGGTCCTCGAGAATCAAGAGGGCTAATGATTCTACCACTGCTGAGTCTCCCCAGTTCAGGGAGGCCAAGGCCCCTGGTGTGGTCCAAATGGTACAGGGCAGACGATGCTGAGTCTCCTTTTCCCAGACCGGGTCACCAGGGTCCCTCCAGGGGAGGCTTTCACAAAGGGCAGAGAAACTCTCGAAGGCTCAGAAGCTGGTCTTTTATCAAGAAGATCTGCCTGCCCAAGGACGGACCCCAGTTTATGGAAGACAAAACCAACTTCCCTGTGCTGCTGACACTTAGCCAAAAAGGGCCACTGTTGATAGGAGGACCTCCGTGCCTTCTACCACTCAGGTGTCAGCGGGCCTCCCCTGGGAGACTGCCTTCCCATCCAGGCTGGGAAGAGCCCGCTGTGACGTGAAGGCCGTGTATTTCCCTGTGCCCCCGTGATGGCTACCCTGAGGCCGTCCCCCTCCACCACCCTCAGTGACCCCCACCTGCATCTGCCGCCTCCCCGATTTGGGCTCCGGAGTTGTTTCTACAGTAAGGGATTCTCTAGTATCTTCTATGCTTTCTTCCAGCCCAGCTAGTATCTTTATAATCATTGTTTTAAATTCTCTCTCGTTCAGACATCTTACTTATATCCACATCGATTAAATCCCGGGCTGTGAGCACTACTTCCTGTTCTTTCTTATGGGATGAATTTCTCATCGCTTTGTCCAGAAAAGAAAAGAAGAGAAAAAAGAAACAAAAACAACTCCTACCTTCCAAAAGGTGGTTGTTTTTCTACTTGTCGAGTTGGCAGTATTTGTTTCCTCGGACCTCCGATTGATTTCTCAGGTGTTGAGAATGATTTGATAACTATCTGGTTGTATTTGAGGCATGACACAAACTTGGGGTCCCCCTACTCCTTCTGCATTGGACTCCTCCCCTGGGGCCCAGAGCGCTATCATCGGGGGTGTGCAGTGTGCACTCCTTCTGACCGGCCTCCAGACTCCCCTTTGGGACCCGTCTTTGCTCCCTTCATCTGCCTCCTGGGTCCTCTTCCCCCTCTCCAGCTGACCGCTGAACGGGAGACCCCGTCAGTCTCGTCGCCCGCGCACCTGTCCCCAGCACTGCCGTCGCCTCCAGGGAGCCCTGGAGCAGTTTCCCACCATTCCGTTCTTCTCGCTGATGGTTTTCAGTGCTCTTCGTGTGACAGCCCAGTGTGGCCAGCTGCCCGGTGACACTCACCAGGTCCTCTGACCTGGACTCAAGTTTGAATGACCGCTGGAGTTTCCCCCTGAAAGGCCACTCGCCTTGCGTTTGCATTTCGTAGCTTCTGTGTCGGCAGTGTGACCCCCACACTCTGGTCTCCGATCACTGTGCTCACGAAATTGGGCATCCCTTTGTAGCCTTTCTCAGTGTGGGCGGTGTCTTTGTGACGTCCTCATGCTAGAGTTAAGTTTTTCTGCCAAAATAAGTGAGGCTCTTGGTGCTCTCTAGACTTTCCACACCTCCCAACACGGGAGAATTGTGGAGCTTTCCAGAAGACTGCCTCCCTGGTCCTCCCCCTTCTTCTACTGCTATCGTTTCTTCCGGGTTTGATGCAAGCCTGTGAGGCATTCACTAAAGGCTCCGGCGAGCTATCCCATCTCCTCTCCAGCCCACTTTAGTTAGACTACGTCACCGAGAGGCCACTAGCCCTCTTGTCTGAATTCCGTGAATCGCCACCCAGCTGGCCTTTGGGCGGAACCTGGACAATCCCATTGCCTACTTCCAACGTTCTGCTACATCCTTTGCACTGGTTGCTTTCTGTGGAAATGGCAGTGGTCAGGTCCAGCTGTGAGCTGGTCCTGAGGAAACGGGTCAGGTATGTGGGCAAGAGGGATGAGAGCCGCTGGTGAACTGAGAATGCATTTTTAAAAAAATTTTTAATATTAGCAATAAATGCAGTGAAAAGATGAAAAAAAAATAAAACATTGATTACAACGAAACACAACCGAAGGGAGTGAGAGCTGGCTGTGAGGGAGCCTGGGCTAGAACCTACCAGACAAGGAACAGCTTGTGGGAAGGCCCTGGGGCGGGAGCGTGACCGTCACGTCTGCGCGCCTCCCCTTCCCCTGCGTCCCCATCCCCAGGAGATGAAGCGGTCCACTCCCTCATCACTTACTTGGACTCTTGACTCCGGAATGCCAATTTCTTTAGCGAGTTGCTCTCTGGTATCGATGCCAGGATACGGGTTGTTGGTAAACGCTTCGATGAGGGTGTGTAATTGTGAGGGTGTGTAGCTGGTGCGGCACCGCCTGTCTTCTCTGCCTGCGGTAAGTGTAAGATCAAGTTTACGTAGTCACACAAGGGGCCCAAACATGTCCCACTCTGTCTCCCATCGAATTTGGAACCTGTTGCCTCCCCTTAAGAGGGCCTTGCCCCAGCTTATTACAGGGAGAAGGTTCTAGAGGACATTCAGTATATGGCCAGGTTGCTGGTTCTTTCCAGTGGAAAGAATGTAAGCAGAGGAGAGTCTCGGGTCCATGAACTGGGGCACCCGGGTGGCTCGGTTGGTTAAGCGTCTGCCTTTGGCTCAGGTCATGATCCCAGAGTCCTGGGATCGAGCCCCGCCCGCATCGGGCTCCCTGCTCAGTGGGGAGTCTGCTTCTCCCTCTGGCCCTCACCCCACTCTCATGCTCTCTCCCTCCCCCTCCCTCTCTCTCATATAAATAAATAAAATCTTAAAAAAAAAAAAAGAAGAAGAAGAAGGTTCATGAACCATGCAGGGAAGAGTTCCCAGGGGCCATGTCGAACCCTGAGCCAGAAGACCTGAACAGGAAGGAGGTCCAGAGAGAGAACATTCTTCTCCCACTCAGAGTAGGAGTTAGCTCCAGCCTCGAGAGGCACGTGGGTACCCAGGAGGCTCTGCTGGGGAACGGGCCTGGAGCAGACTATTTACTTTGAATCTCCTCTTCAGAGTGATCTTGGTCTTGGCTCGATTCTAAGTCCTCTTCGGGTTCTGATTTTTTCTGGCACTGGTGCCTAGCTCTTCGGTTCTGAAACCAAATCTTAAGTGAGGAAAGGAAATGAGAGAATTAAGTGTGTTTATGTCATCTCAACCCCGTTACTGCCTTTTGTCAAAGGCTGTGTGTGTGATTCTTATTAGATCAAAGCTCGGGATTGTTACTGATACCTGCCCGTCTGCCCAAGTCTTAGGTCAAGGCGGGGCATTTAGCGTCTTCACAATCTGGTCCCAACAGGACTATAATAATTTTTTTAAGTTAATAAATAGACGCTGCAATTATGTATTTTACAGCCAGCTCGAGCATTTCCTCTTGTCTGAAGGAGTACCTGCACGCTTCCTCCCACTCCTGTAAGCTCTTTCATCCTCAGTACCCGCGTTTGTGAAGGGAGACAAAAAGCAACATCCTTGTGAGTTCATTCTGGGTGTCAGTCAGGACACTCCAGGGCAACCTGTCGGGTCCCCTCCCTCTTCAGCTTTGTACTATCACTCAATAAACTTTGCTTTGTTGCCCCCCCAAAAGATACTCCATACAAAGCCCTTAGCAGACTTGCACATAACTGTGCTCTATCAATGGTTTCCTTCTCCTCCCTTCCTACTTTTAGTCTTGAAGATGTAGAATTTGTAATTTACCTGGACTCTAGACTCATCAGTGTTGACTTCTAAAGCAAGTCTTTGTTTGGTAGCATAACCTGGGTAAGGATTTTGGTCAAACGCCTTGATGAGGATTTTCAGTTGATCTTCTGTGAATTTGGTGCGGCTGCGTCTCTGATTCATCGCTGTGGTCTCTGTGGAAAGATCAGGAGGGAGGAAGCATTTAATAGGCCAGCTTGTACATTTCAAAGTTCAGGCTCAAGCTAGACTCTGATTTCCTCTTTTCATTTAGAATCCACCAGAATCCAGTAGGAAAGAACTCTGCCACAATTATAGCCCTTAAACACACAAGGGTGATTCTCTCTCTTTTTTTTTTTTTTAAGATTTTATGTATTTATTTGAGAGAGAGAGCACAAGCATGGGGGGCAGCAGGCAGAGGGAGAAGCAGGCTCCCCGCTGAGCAGGGAGCCCGATGCGGGGCTCGATCCCAGGACCCTGGGATCATGACCTGAGCCGAAGGCAGATGCTTAACAACTGAGCCACCCAGGTGCTCCTCCAGAATGTTTTTTAAAACACTGTGGGGAGTATAAAATTAATTGAAAAAAATTCCATACTTTCAGTAGAATCTTCAAATAGGGAATAAATACCACATTACATGATTTTTTTTTAATTCTTTTAATGACTTTATTTATCAGAGAGTGAGAGCATGAACAGGGAGAGAGGCAGAGGGAGAGGGCAAAGCAGACTCCTCCCTGAGCAGGGAGCCTGACACGGGTCTCGATCCCAGGACCTCAGGATATTGACCTGAACTGAAGGCAGACACTTAACTGAATGAGCCACCTAGCTGCCCCACATTACATGATTTTAGACACAGGATGCCACCTTGAAACAGCCAAATCTGGAAAGCCTGGGCATTTGTTTGGAACATAAGATTTTGTAACAAAATTAGGCTTAGTGGACTGAGACGAGATGAGAAGTTCCTGGGGAGGCTCGAGGTTCAGTGGAACCACGGCTGTCGTCATAAGAGAGGAGACTTTAAAGTGCTGAGTTGCTTTGATTGACACCTCATGGGAAAGAGCAAGTTGGATCTGTCTGTCTCTGATACAGTTCTGCAGTATTTCCGAGGTCACTCTCAGGAAAGCCAAACTCCCCATTTATGCACAAAGAAAATCCAGTGAAAACTCTTCACTATGGCTATTCATTACACTCCTTAAGCAGAAGAATTCATTTGGATTCCCAGTTTGTAAGGGTGCCGTTTTGCTTGACCCCTGGATGCCCTCCCAAAAGCCTCAATCTTCACTGAAAGGGGCAGGTTAACTTTATGTCTTTTTATTTACTTATTTTTTAGATTTTGAACTTTTTTTAAAGTAATGTCTACCCGCAGCTTGGGGGTTGAACTCACAACGCTGATATCAGAGTCGTCTGTTCTGCCCACCGAGCCAGCCAGTCACCCTGAAAGGGGAAAGTTGACTTTACTGTCACCCACAATTCCCCTTAAATCACGTTGGTCAGGCCCTTACTGTATCTTCGACGTCATCACATAGCGACCTACTTGGCCTTCTACCCTGGAATAAGTGTGTCCTGCAGCCACCACAGCTAACTTCTCTCTGTCCCCTCACCAGGCCAACGTCCTCCGATTCCAGACGGTGGTGCTTGTTCCTCTCTTCCCGTGATGCTCTTCCCACAGGGACAGACTAACTTGCTTCTTCAGACAGGTTCCAGCTTGAGTACTATCTTCTCAGGTCCTTCCCTGACTCTCCAGTCTAAGGCCCATGCCCCAAGTGCAAATAGTCTGTGACAGAATTTTTCTATTTTTTCCTTTAAGATTTTTATTTATTTATTTGAGAGCTCATGAGAGAGAGAGAGAGCGAGAGAGCAAGGGGAGGGGCAGAGGGAGAGAGAGAAGCAGGCTCCCCGCTGAGCAAGGAGCCCGATTCGGGGCTCAATCCCAGGACCTGGGACCATGACCTGAGCAGAAGGCAGACATTTAACCGACTGAGCCACCCAGGTGCACCTGTGATGAATTTTTCTGATGGCAAAGTGATTGGCTCTGAGGTTGGCCTTAGGTGAAAAAACCCTCACAGGACCCCACCCACCTTATACCGTCACTTACATTATTCTCTGTGCACAGGCCCTTGACTATCCATTCTTAGAAGGAAAAATTCCTTTACAATAAAAAGCTTAAAGGCGGGCCTTTAAGTAGCTGTAGTAGAACTTCTAACTAACCCAGACCAACTCCCTAGGGAGTAGGGGAAGGGATAAGCAGCGTAGGGCTTCCTGAGACACTGACAGGTAGAGGCTGGGCTGGGAGGAAGAGAGGAGGAAGAACAGAAGTAAGATGAAAGATAAGGAAGGAGGGAAGCAAAGAGATCAAAGCCGAGTATCTCTTTTTTTAAAGATTTTATTTATTTATTCATCAGAGAGAGAGAGAACAAGCAGAGGGAGCGGCAGACAGAGGCAGAAGCAGGCTCTCCCGCTGAGCAGGGAGCCCGACGTGGGACTCGATCCCAGGGCCCTGAGGTCATGACCTGAGCCGAAGGCAGACGCTTAACCAACTGAGCCACCCAGGCGCCCCAGTAAGATCTCTTTCATCAACCCAGGAGCACGTTTTAGCCCAATAAGCTAAAGGCTCCTTGAGAACAGTATCAAGATCCAGTTCATCTCTGACTGAGGAGTGGGGGGGAGAGGGGGAGCACCAAGTTCCAGACAGAGTTACAGCTGAATAATTCCCTTCCTGAGTCTATACCCTGGAGGAACTGATGACCCTCGTACCTCTGGGTAATGCGAATCGTCACTGCTACAGTGTCGGTAGTAGTAGTGAACGTCTTAACTGTCTACCAACAGGGAACTGCATTTCCAAACGAAAATACCGACAAGATATTTAAAGTAAACCTTATTTTAGGATGTTGGGATTTACAGAAGTTACAAAGATAGTATGAGGAGTTCCCATATATTCCCATCCAGTTTCCCCTATTATTCACTGTACTTTTTAAAAAGTAATCTCTACACCCAAGGTGGGGCTCGAACTCCTGACCCCAAGATCTAGAGTCAGATGCGCTACCAACTGAGCCAGCCAGGTGCCCCTCCCCTATTGTTAACATCTTATATTAGTACAGTATATTTGTCACAACTGATGCATCGATACTGCTCCATTATTAACTGATCCATTATTAACTGATCTATTATTAGTAACTAAAGTCCATAGTTTATTCACATTTTGAAAGTTTTTATCTGAAAGTTTTTACCTAATATCCTTTTTCTGTTCTAAGATGCTATTCAAGGTACCGTGCTACATTGGGTTTCATGTTTCCTTAGGCTCCCTTTGACTCTGACAGTTTCTCAGACTTTCCCAGTTTTTCATGATATGGGCACTTCTGAGGAGTCCTGAGCAAATTTTTTTCTAGAACCTCATTGGAGTTTATCTGATATTTTTCTACGATGAGACTAGGGCTATGATTTCCGAGGAGGAACCGAATAGGATTTTGAGGGCAACCTATAATGTACAGGGAGAATAAAAGCCCACAAAATAGATTATATATTTTGTTTAAAAAAGATAAAGATGATAGATTTAATTATCCAGATAAAATAGATTAGTACAATTTTTTCCCCCATGGTACTCACGCAGAAACAGTCAAGTAGACAAGGAACCAAATAGAAAGCCAAGGAACAGAAAGCCTGTTACGTGAGAACTTGGGATGGTTATAGCCTCCAAAATCAGGGGGAAAGGATAGTGTTGGGTAAAGAAAATGCTGACTGTATGAAGAAAAACGAAGTTGAACCATACAATATACAGTATATTTAAAAATGCCAAATTAAAGACATGTAAAATGTAACAGTAAACGGAAGCTGATGTGCAAGAAAACCTATGTTACACTGAGATAGAAAAGAGTTACTTAAATAAACGCCAAAACCCAATGGGAAAAATTGCTGGAACTAAAGGCATCATAATTGAAAACTGCAGTTGAAAAGTTAGAAAATCAGATAAAGCCAGATGCTTGCAATGCTAGGGATTGTAACTGTTCAGAAACATATTTCTAGAGTGCCTTTTAAAAGCCAGACCCTCCCCTAGGCACTGTGAGCAAAATAGGCAAGATAGCCATGACCTCATGGAGAGTCAGGAGATAGAAAGCAAACAAGTGAAATATATAGTATGTAGAGGGTGAGTATTTCCATGGCAAAAAAGGAAGGAGGGAAAGGAGAGGATGCATAGGGTAAGGTCACAATTTTAAGCGAAGTAATTAGCAAAGACCTCACTGAGAAAATAACTTGAGCAAAGACTTGAAGCGAATGAGAGAGGAAGCCATGTTGACACGGAGAGGCACGTGACGGGATCTGGGGATGGCAGTGGGAGCCTGCCTGGCCTATTTAAGAGACAGCAAGAAGGTTAGACAGTCTGGAGAAGAGGATATAAAGCATCAGCAGGTGAGGTCCTAGACCTTAGGTGAGGGATGTGAGGCCAATTATATAGGGCCTCATAGGGCCATGTGGGGATGGACCAAGAAATGGTCAGATTCCTAAAATATTTGAAAAGTTAAAGCCAACAGAATTTCCAGCCTGATTAGATGTGGGTCTTAAGGGAAAAATGGGTCGAGGATGTTTCCTAGATCTTTTTTGGCTGGAGCAGCTGGCATGCCCCAAGAGTGAGGATAAACTTGGGGAGGGAGAGTTTGGGTGGAAACTTGGAGAGTCCAGTTTGGTTGAGTTTGAGACGCTCATTAGAAACAAGTAAACAAGTTAGATAGACAAATCCAAGGTTCACGAGAAAAGCTGAGTCTGGAAAGAGAAATCTGGAAGCTTCTTTGATGCCAAAGATATTCTGGTGTCTGAACTTTCTCATGCCTCCCATAGTTTCTTTTTTTAAGTGTGTCTCTCTCTCCCTCCCCTTCCTGAAGCAAGAATCTATCTTGTTTAGTTCTTGAATGCCTGTATCTTTCTAAAATCCCCAATGCTCAATGCTCACAAAACAGCACATTTTCATCTCACATGAGAGAAACTGGTTTTCCCTAACCCTAGTACAGCTTTTTCGAAGCTTAAAAATGGAATTCCCACAACTTCTGGCAAGCCCAGTAGCCCAGATTTTTAATCCAATTTTTAGTCCACTTTTTTTCCACAAACCAACAAAATGGAAACTTCAGTCAGGTGTGAGGGGAACTTACTGTTTGGAGAGTTCTCTTGGGCCATGTTGGAACAGAGTTCTGAAGTCTAAGGATCAGACTGGGAGGCAACCCGAGGACGGAGGATGGTTTTATATCATCAACCTGGATGGCCCCTCCCGTTTATTTAATCTTTAGTGATTCTGAAGTTTTATCTACCAATTGAATCACTTCCTAGAACCATAGAACATCTTAATCTAGGAACGGGCTAGATAAGCCTCCTGTTCTTCCATTAATAGAGATTTAATAATTTATACTGACCTGTACACCTAAACCATCACAGGAGCATTTCTGAGGACTACCGTATTCCCACATTTTTTTCAATGTTTATTATATACATGTTTTAAATTGCTTTTTCTAATGCTCTTCACTTATCTTTTGAAGTGGTGACCTTTTCTTATTAAATTAAAAGAGTTCTTGGGGCGCCTGGGTGGCTCAGTCAGTTAAGTGACTGTCTTCGGCTCAGCTCATGATCCCAAGGTCCTGGGATCGAGCCCCACATCGGGCTCTCTGCTGGGTGAGGAGTCTGCTTCTTCCTCTCCTTCTGCCTGCTACTCCACCTCTCCACCTGCTTGTGCTCTCTCTCGCTCTCTGTCAAATAAATAAAATAAAATAAAGATTAAAAGAGTTCTTAGTGAGCCTAGCTGGCTCAGTCGTAGAGCATGTGATTCTTGACCTTGGGGTCATGAATTCAAGCCCCCTGTTGGGCGTAGAGCTTATTTAAAGAAAACAACAAACAAATAAAAAACAAATGAAAATTGAAAGAGTTCTTTTAATTAGTGCCAGGATTAGGGGGTGGAAAGTGAAGCTCTCACCTCCGGAGCAGTTTAAGGAAGTGCAAAAAATTCTGTTCAATATAAATCATATTTGAATGCAACACTTAAAAAACCAAAAATTAATTGCAAAAAGTCCATGTATATAAGATATAAAAAGTGTAAATAAAAACAAGATCCTACCCTACACAGGCAAGAGTGGTTGCAGGTGAGGTTGCATGTGCAATGAACATAAAGGTCTCTCCCTCGCAATGTCTTCTCAAGGTCATGGATCAGCCTTGACGGAAGTTGACAAATTCTTGTAGTTGTTGGCTGCTGTAATCCACCGTACTGCAGGAAAAAAAGGAAAGTTTTGTTTTATTACATGTATATGTTTGTGTGATTTTAAAATACTTTAAAGAGGAATTAGATAAGTAATACAAGTTTTATTTATTGAGATATTTGACTTTTATTTATTTTTATTTATTTTTTTGTTTTTAGAAAGATTTATTTATTTATGTATTTGAGAGAGGGGGAGGGGCAGAAGGAGAGAGAGAATGTTAAGCAGACCTCACACTCAGCTCAGAGCCCAACTTGGCACTCAAACCCATGACCCTGAAATCCCGCCCTGAGCTAAAGCTAAGAGTCAGTTGCTTAGCCAGCTATGCCACCCAGGCACTCCACATGAGATATTTGACTTCTAACAAATAAAATGTGGTCAAATATTAAACTTTTCCTGAAAGTCTTTTAATCGGGACAATAACATACTTCTCAGGAAACTTTTATACTATATTCATGTAAAACAGCAATAAGTTATATGTTATTCACTTCTGTATATTAAATATTTTTTACTATTTTTTCCACCAAATTTGTCTGGGCACCTAGAGCACTATTTTCTGCCATTTGTATTTGTTAATACTTCTTTTTTATATATATATTTTTATGTATACCTATTTGGGTTTAAATATCATAACTTCTATGATTTATTAATGATTATGAATTAAATATTTATGTTATACTTATTCGAATTTAATACTGTATTTATTTTAAAATATATTTTTTAAATTTATACTAAAAATTTTAAAATATATGTGGCATCTAAAAAGCCAACTAGGGATGCCTGGGTGGCTCAGTCATTAAGCGTCTGCCTTCAGCTCCGGTCCTGATCTCAGGGTCCTGGGATCGAGCTCTGCATCAGGCTCCCTGCTTAGCGGGAAGCCTGCTTCTCCCTCTCCCACTCCCCCTGCTTCTGTTCTCTCTCGCTGTCTCTCTCTATCAAATAAATAAATAAATAAAATCTTTTTTAAAAAAACTGAAAATCATTGGCCATTGTGAAAAAGATGTTCTCAAATTTTTGTCAGTGAAAATCTCTGAGCTTGTGGAGATTACATTACATTTCAGAAGAGAGGAAACAATTTAGGAAAGACGGGGAAATTCTCAACCTCATCAGTGTCTGGGAAAGGAAATCATGACCACTGTTAAATTCCATTTTTTTTTTTTAAGATTTTATTTATTTATTTGACAGAGAGAGAGAGAGATCACAAGTAGGCAGAGAGGCAGGCAGAGAGGAGAGAGGGGGAAGCAGGCTCCCCGCTGAGCAGAGAGCCCGATGTGGGGCTTGATCCCAGGACCCTGAGATCATGACCCAAACCGAAGGCAGAGGCTTTAACCCACTGAGTCACCCAGGCGCCCCTAAATTCCATTTTACACAGATTTTATTGGCAAAATATGAGAAGTTTGACAATTCCAAGTTATTGAATAAGATCTGAATGAGTAACATCTCTTGCCTCTTCCAAAAATTTTGGATAACAACTTGGCATTATCTGGGCACCTGGGTGGCTCAGTCGTTGAGCATTTGCCTTCGGCTCAGTTCATGATCCCAGGGTTCTGGGATCGAGCCCTGCATTGGGCTCCCTGCTCAGCGGGAAGCCTCTTTTTCCCTCTCCCTCCTCCCGCTGCTCTGTCTTCTTGTGCTCCTCTCTCTATCTCTCTGTCAAATAAAAAAATAGGGGTGCCTGGGTGGCTCAGTGGGTTAAGCCTCTGCCTTCAGCTCAGGTCATGATCTCAGGGGCCTAGGATCGAGCCCCGCATCGGGCTCTCTGCTCAGCGGGGAGCCTGCTTCCCCCCTCTCTCTCTGCCTGCCTCTCTGCCTACTTGTGATCTCTCTCTCTGTCAAATAAATAAATAAAATCTTTCAAAACAAATAAACAAAAAAAAAACCTTGGCATTATCTTTAAAAACTGAAAATTTTTGGTCACTCCCATGATGCAGCCATTTCCATCCTGATTTTACACAAAGGGAAACTTTTCCGCATGTTCACTGTGGCACTGTTCTTTTTTTTTTTTTTTTTAAGATTTTATTTATTTGAGAGAGAGAGTGTGTGTGTTTAAATTTTACGTCTACCTTCTTAGGATCTCTGGATGGGCCTGAGAATTAAATTGACATAAGACAGATTAACAGGAGAGAAGCTTATAAATTTATTTAATGTAAGTTTTATCTAATACACAAGACTTCATAAGAAAATGAAGACCGAAAGAAGTAGCAGAAACTAAATGCTTATATATTAAGTTGAACAAAGAGAGGCAACTGTTCAATAGTAGCTAAAATAAATGGGGAGACTAAAGGAAGATAAAAGTTATCTTTAAAAAAAAGATTTTATTTATCTGAGACAGAGAGAGAGAGCACAAGCAGAGGGAGCGACATGGGGAGAGTCAGAAGCAGGCCTTTGGCTGAGTGCGGAGCCCGCTGTGGGGCTCAATCCCAAGGCCCTGAGATCATGACCTGAGCCAAAGGCAGATGTTTAACCTACTGAGCCACGCATTGCCCCAAAAATTATCTTAACAAGGTCCATTTGTATGGATTTTTTTTTGGTTTTGACTCTTCATGTCTGATGATAACAATGTTTCTTTGCTCCCAGTGTATTTTTGCCACATATTGTCACATTTGTCACTATCACTCATTCTTTTTTCTCCCACTATCCATCAATCTATATTTTTCTGAACCATTTAAGAGCTTCATACTTCATGTCTCATATTTGTTTGTATTTTCTGAGAACAAGGGTATTATCTTACACAGCCAGAGGACAATTTCTAATGTCAGAGAATTTAACATTAGATCAGTAGATTCGTTTCTTTTGGATCATATTGCATTCATCATGTAAAGTCCATTATACGTAATATGGTCCATTCTAGCAATGCGCCAATACCAGATTTGATCTAATTATGCAGAAGTATGACTTTTTTAAACTGTTTTTATTTGGAGATTAAGTATGGTTTAAGGAGATGTATGTGGGTGCCAAGTTGACAAGAGGTGGAATAGCATGGCTAGTTTTATGTATAAACTTAGCCAGTTATTGGATCAAACATTAATGTCGTGTTGCTGTGATGATATTTTAGAGATATGCTCAACATCTACAATTGATTGGCTTTAAGCAAAGGATTTTATTTGGTAGTGGGTGGGCCTTATCCAATCAGTGAAAAGGTCTTAAGGGTTTAAGAGTTCCCAGAGGAAGAAATTCAGTGTCAAAACTGCAGCATTAACTTTATCTGGAGACTTTCCAGCCCACTAGCCTACCCTCTACCCTATGGATAGATTAAAACTTGCCACGCCCCACAATCATATAAGTGAATTTCTTATAATAAATCTCATATACATATTATACCTACCTATGTATATGCAATGCACTTATATACCATATAGTTATAACAGATGTGTACATGTAAGCATTTATAAAATATATACCTTACTAGTACTCTGCAGAACTCTTGATATATCCTTCATTCCTTGACCTAATTAATAACTTGTCACTATGATTCTCTCTCATCTTAGAAATATTATCTCAAGGGCATGTCTATACTCCCTGATCCCAGTTCTCAATCTGTATACATCCTCAAATCATCAAAGATGCATGATTCTCTCAGCTCCACAGTTATGAAAAAAAATCACCAATCATGACTTACAAGATTGCTTAATATACCTCCGGGTGGACATTAGAACCCGTAATGTGAGTTTGTTGGTTTCTTGACATCAAGCAGTTAACAAAGCCAGGTTGGTCCAGGATTCATGTTCTGTCCATTCTCTTCACCAACCTACACTCATTACTCTGATGGTCTTACCTAGTATCACGATTTGGAATATCAGTGTAAGCTAACAACTCCCAAATATATGGGTAGTGTCCACACAAAATGAACAAACCTTTTTTAAAATCTTAAAGAGAAAAAGAATTTTATTTAAGCTCAAGTTAGGACAGCTGACTGGTATACACAGTCTTCACAAAGAAGAGAGTGCTCTGGGCAAGGAACATTTGGTGCAGTGTTATATTTTTGTTTTTACATAAAGAGTTACAAATCATCATGAACAAGGGCATTCCTGGAAGTTACAGGCTTTGTCTTATGTTTTTAGTATGTGCAAAACTTTATGTATGACTTTAAAGTATGACTTTAATCTTATGGGAACCGAGGGGGTTTTTGTTTTTGTTTTTTCTTTTATCTTTATGTTTAGAATGCTTCTTTTTTGTTTTTGTTTTGTTTTGTTTTTCAACAAAGCAGTTGTGCAGTGTGTGCTTGGGGCAGAAATAGAGCCCATGCTTTGATGTTTTGCCATGTCATTCTGACTTTGGTAAATGCTAAAGTATAGCTTCCCTGAGAGCCCAAAAACGGCCCACAAACACGAAAAGTTGAAAATTTTCCTCATTTTATCCAGGCTGAACTCTTCCAACGTTCAGTCATTGGTCCAGATGCCTATGTAACACATGTCTTGTGGTCTCATAGACATTTCCAATGGACGATGCTCAAAACTGTGGAGTCCTGAGTCCAAGCTTCCTCTACTTGCTCCTCCCCACTTCACAGAATGGCAAATCCATTTCTTGGTAATCTGGGCCACTTACATGACTCAGAACTTTATTGATCTTATGAAAAAGGCCCTGGGCCAAATAAGGCCCAGGAGGGTGTGCAATTTGTGAAAGGGGACATCCGGTGTCCTCCCTGGCGGGATTTTTAAGCTACTTTTTTGGGAGGACCCGGGAAGGTGGTACCAAAAAGGGGAAGTCAACAGGCCAGCCTCGAGTCGAGGGCGAGGTCTGTGCCTTGGCTTGTGCCTCCGCCCTGACGAATGTCCCTGCTTCCCGAGCCTCAGTTTCCCCAGGCCCAGAACGAAGGCTCTCGCTCCTGCCCCTGGCTTGGCCCTCTCGAACCGTGAAAAAGCAGTGAGGCTGCTCAGGGGCTCGAGCTTCCTCCCCTAGAAGGAAGGCTCCTGCTGAAGCCCCTCCTCGCGCGGGGGGACACGGAGGAGGGAAACCACAGTACCCAGAAGGCATCTGGGGCGGCGCTGGCCAATCACAGCGCCGGACAGGGGCGTTTCCTGCGGCCCGCGCACATGGGCGGGACTTCCGGGTGTTTTCCCGGCCGTCGCCATTACTTTCTGCCGTTCGCCCCGGAGCGGCGCGGACTTGCTGAGGGCTAGGCGGGCGCCACGCCAGCGCCACACCTGGGGAACGAGCCGGGGAGAAGGAGAGGACTCACCTTCGCCTTCTGTAGGGGCCGTGACCCCCTGTAGCGGGCGTTCCCCGCCCCTTCCGGCCGCCCCCTGGGCCGCGGCCTCTGCAGCCGTCCTCATCCCCGCAGTCGCCGAGGGCGGCGCCCGAGTCGCGGTGCCTTTTCCTCGGGGGACGCTGCGGTCCGGCCTCCCGCTGTCCGCCGAGGTCGCCGGGGCGCGCAGGGCAGAGGTGTGGCCAGCAGGCTGCCCCGGCGCTCGCCGCTCCCGGCCTTGCGCGACCCGCGGGGCCCCGTGATGGCGGCGCCGCCGACCGGCCAGGCCCAGGTCAGTGGACGTTGGTTGCGGGATCGCTGCTTCTGTGCGGAGGAGGACTCGGGGCCCGCAGGGGCCGGGAGCTCCGATGTCCGCGGGACGTGTCTCCAGGGTTGTGTGTTTGGCGTGCGGGGCTGGCGTGCCACTTAATGGGTCCCCAGTTTCATAAGGTGTTTGGTCTCTGACTTTAAATTGTGGAAGGAAGGAATGATGCCTCCGCCGGGGACTCCCGTCATCCTTTGAACAAGTTCCATCCCCCCACTTTGCCCTGGGTTGACCCACCCTGCCCCAACTGCCCTCCAACAGGTGACCTGGGGCATCGGGCGGAGGGGGGCAGCTTTTCAGACAGACGTGCACGGACGAAAGCAAAGGACACTGGTTGTTTAGGGAGGCCCACGAGGGTGTGCGAGGTTGCCATGGTTCCTCCCGGCTGCTGAGTGCCTTTGGGAGGGCGAGATCCTGCCGTCTTCTGCGGGGCGCTCCACCCACCCTCAGCCCGCACACTTTGTGGCCAGTGCCTGTGTGGTCTGCAGCCATTGTGCTCCCGGGTCCTGAGGTATCCTGGCCCCAGGGCTAAGGACTGCCAGAGCTCAGGAAGGAAAAAGAGGCTTGTGGTTCATGGTGGCATCTCCCCCTAGTCTGGGAGACCCAGGGGAGTCCCAGGGGCATGGGGAGCAAGTCCCCGCCCTGCCGTATACCCAAAGTGGTGCCACCCCTTCAGGGGCCTTTCCTGTGAGGTTAGCGATGAGGGCGCTGCTCCTCTGTCCACGTTCACGGAAAGATCTTGGGACGATGGAAGTGTATTTAACATAAAAAACTGGGGTAAATGCTTCATAGCCTGGTTACTCTGCAATCACTCTGGTTATGGAGGAGTGTCCAATTTACTCTCTTCAACGCTGTCCTAGAGTAATGTGACTTACAATCTCACTTCTGGTTTGTAAGATGCAAGACCGCCGGAACTGGCGGAGCTCCCTCAGCCTTTCACTGACGGTGGCACGGAGGTGATAAGGTGTTTACCTCTCAGGCTGTGGGAGAAACAATGAAAATCCCAAAGCACACTGAGCACTGAGTTATTTCTGTTCAAGGCTCACAACTGTTATTGGTGAAGTGGGAACTATTATTGTATTGATCCAGAAACCGAGGCTCAGAGAAATGAAGTGATGTCTTCAAGGTAACACAGCTGGCAAGTGTCGGGTTTCAAGAGTTTGGATGCAAGCCGCAGGACACTGACTTAAGAACTGGGGACTTGCAGTCCCTTTAACCAGGATGTGAAGCCCTCAGCATGGGGCAGGCAGCTAGCAGGACCAGTGAGGCTCAGGTACTGCTGTTGTTACTGATGCTGTTATCATCATATTCACTCATTCCTCTGACGTCCTAGAGCCCTTGCCGTCTGCATCTCCCAGTCCTCGCGTCATTTCCATTGTCT